>JARHVA010008124.1:50000-245000 GCA_037957365.1 Torreya grandis
ATTATGTTTGAAATATTTTCAAACACACCTTTATTTCCTTATCATTAAATACATAATCCATACACAACTATATATGTAGATAAGAATCCTATCAACTTAATTTCAGAACTATCTCTGACTTGAGAGTTTCTTAATTTATATTTTGAAGGTTTGGATCATTTTTTCATATCTATAATGAATTTTAAACCTTATGTTTGAGTCCCTCTTTAATTAGTTTGATGGTGGTCATGGTCTAAATGAGACCTATAGGCTTGAGGCCTGTAGGTTGCTTTTGGACTTCTTAAAGCTAAAAAAAGAGACATTTTATGAATTCCTATATTTTAAAAATCTATCAAATTATTACACCTCCCTAACACTCCTTCATGTGTCATATATATTAAGACAAACATTCTCTTTTTCAACCTAAACCATTGGTCTGTACATATTATGGTTACTTGAGACACTTCATGAACTTTCTCAAGATGAAAATTTAGATGATGTTCCCATTCCCTACGTAAAAAATATCTAAAAATATTCTCTCTTATTGATAAATGATGTTAATTCTTTCTATTCAAATCAAAATGAAGTTCAGACCTAGAAATATTATTCAAATACCGTATAGGTCTCTCAAGAAGTAAGTCACATGGAGATTATGGATAAAGAGATCCATTTTAAAAAACACATGAAATACATTAATTTTAAGGATACTACATGATTTATTGAGTGTTATAAACCTCTAAGAGTGACCACTATGAATAGATAACTAAACATGCACAAGGATTGTCTAAAATAACTTGTATACCAATACCTTCTTCCTTGAAGTGAAAGTACTTCATGGAGATGATTAAAATAATAAAAATACCATTTAAATGATATTTAACACCTATTAAAACTAGCCCAAAAATAATTCATATCCATATATTTAAGATCTATAGAAATAGGAGCAAGAATAGACCCCTCTTAGATTCATAAGCCATATTAACATGCTATCATTATTAGCAATTGTTAATAAATAATAATCCATCATTATGAAAACCAATGAAATTAATTTTAAGTTCATTAGGATCTATAATAATGTCCAAAATTTTACCTCCTAAATCTCTCTCCTGGCCATACCATCCACTTAGAATTTGCCTTCATGAGATTGTGAAGGTAGTGATGCATGAGAAAAGTAATATGGAGTGTCAGTTTGACCTGAAACTTGGTCCAAAGTTGGTAAATGATGTGATGGATCCAAATATACACTTAAAATCTATTTATAACTGAAAATTGATTCACCAACGCCATATAATTTCCCAAAAGTTCTTGAAAGTGACATTTTTCCTATTTGGGAGGTTGAGAATGTAATTTTATCAGTAGCTAACGAAAACATAACATTATATGACACTAGGGTCATTTTGAATCCCTTTTAAATGTTATATTCTTTAAATGGTATGTCCCATTCCTCTATATGGGCCAAAAGATGGCCAAATTGACATTCTCTTCATTTGGGAGTCAAATAAATGTCATTTCATTATATGATTACATAAATGACATTCAAATAACCTTTTGTAATGACTTTGATTCATATTAAACCTTTTACCAATTTTGACACAACAAGACCTTGTAATTAAGATCTTAGACTAAACAAGTGTTCATAAGACCATAATATGGATAAGTCTAAGGAAGGGAAAATACAACTATGTAGGAATCATTAAGAACATGGTGCACCATAAAAAATACATATAAACACCCTATGAAATTATCAATTTAGATGGGTTGACCTATTTTTACTTGGGGTAAACATTTGGTCAATAATAACCATTATAAGGAATGGAGGAGGCTTGATAAGGCAAAGTGGAGTAAGTAAGAAAATAGTTATCTAGTTGAGTGGATTTCAAATACATATGAGAGTAAGGGCGAATATTTTTAGATGTAAGAGGTGTGGGAATTTTTTTGGGTTGTGTGTATGTTGTGTCTACATAAATCAATTCTACATAAGGTGTAACATAGCTTATTTATAGAGGGGGAGTGATCTTGGAGGTACATAACTCAGGGGAATAAAACACACTATATTGTTGGATACCATGTCATTCGGTAAATTTGGAGTGTAAGTGTATTTCATTCTCATTGGAGATTTAATTGGTGATTTATAATATGAATGGAATTTATAGGTGTCAGGGTTAAGGAACCTATGAGTGAGGATAACCCCAAGGGGTTTGTGACAGACATGATTTTGTGGGGGTATATGTTCCTTATGTTGGAGAATCATATAGTCTTATTGTTATGGTGTTGAAATTCATTTGTTGGATGAGATAAGTTGAGACCATCCATCAACCCATAATTTTTTATCTATTCTCTAGGTCACAAATGAAACCCACTAAGGTGATGATGAGTTCATTTGGGCTAGTGCTCATGTTATACCTAAGGGCCTCCTATGAAAGAGGGGTATAGGTGTGATATGAGCTAGTATGAATAGTTTGGTTTTGGGTGGGATACTATGCATATTTTCTATATTTTTTACCAATGGATCAGAGGCATCTTGACTCCTAGTAGGAAGATACATGATTGCTTGCATATGATTAACCTCATTTTATTACTAATGGATCCTTCCTAGGTAATGATCATATTTAGATCTAATTTATGTGTTTAGTCTTTGTAATATTATGGATTTAGTGGTTTGTCCTCTCACAATAAGGTTAATATCATTGTATTTAGGGTGGTTTCTCATAATTTCACATACATCTCATATTTCTTTAATGGAAACCCCATTCCTAGTCAAAGTGTTATGAATAAGACAATCTTATTATTGGTGGTATAAAATGGTGTCAAAGTTTATCTTGTTTCAACTCATAAAATAAGCCTAATTATAATTGATCTATCTTCTCTTATAGCCTTCTAGGCCAAGATATATACATATTTGTTATCCAGACATATTCTAGGGGTATATGAATACCCATAGTATAAATAGAAGGAGGAAAGATGGAAAAAGGAAAAGAGAAGAGTATTAAATGAATACATAAATGATTAAGTCCTTAAAATCAAGTTAATTTTTTTTTTTACACATGAATAACACATGTTAAACTATGTACTCAACTCCCTGAGGTTAGGCTGAGGCATCTGATGTAATGGATGGACTATGGATTGAGTTGATTATAAGATGGGATTAGATTTGGAATGGGTGGTGTAGATGGGTATTCATGAGAAAACTAAAATACCTTAGTAATGTCATAATGCTCCTTAGGAGAGTCAATATATATAAATATATCTCCAATATCCTTTAAGTTTTGAGATCACAAGAAGGTGAAGCTCTTGGTTGATATTAGGACTACAAAAATGGGGGAGATCAGGTTAAATGATTAGTAGGAAAAGCTATACTCTATTAGTCTAGATATCCCAAGTTAATTTTATCTAAAAAAATTAAAGTATATAAAATAAGGCAAAACTTTAGGAGGAGGTACAAATGGGAACTAGACCTAGGTAACGGTATAGTGATGACCTTTCTTATGAGGAAGAACAGTTATGGATGGATTGGGAATTTATTCTTGTTCATCCAAAGTAGTTAAGGAGTCCACTATAAGATGAGGAATAATGTGGAATGAAAAAACTTGCATCTTAACTAGATATTAATATCATATTGTATGCCAACCATGGGGCTGAATGTTCTAACCTTAGGGAGTAAAACATGAAGAACAAGGCCTAGTGTCTCAGGAAGGGTCATCTCAATGAGTTTATCCATGTTATAAGTGTATGATCTTATTAGAAAATGTCTTTTTGTATATGCTTGATGTGATGTTATATTGATGGTTTGTGTTGAATGCTTACACGAATAGGTAACGCTTAGCTAAAACGTAGATGTTTTTATGTGTTGGAAATGCTCCTTGAACCTATCTTTTGAGCTATTATTATTATTATTTTATTTTTTTAAGTTTTTTTTTTAATTTATGGAAGTAAAATACTAGCTTGTTGAAATTAAAATGTGGAAAGTAAAGAAATGGAAATAATAAAAGTAAATGAAAACAACACTTCTTTTTATATTTTTTCAATAACTCATGATGCATGCAGAGGAGAGAGAAACAAACCTATATTATTATGTAAAGTGTTAATTTTTCCTAACTTTGTCTAAATGCAAATTAGGTGGTGATATTTTTGTAATTTTTGTTTTATTTAAGTTGAACAAATTAAAAATGAAAATCATGTATTCTAAATGTGAAATAAATGTAAGAGGAAATATAGTCTAAAACATCAATATTAAAACATTTCTTTTGACTTTCTTTGTCTACAAACAAGCTCAACCAATGTTTCAATATTCCTAGTTTGTTGTAAACATGCATTTTGAATGAATATCTAAAAGATAAATAAGAGATATGAATTTTATTTTTTGGTTTTCAAGTGTGAATAGAAACACTTTTAATTAATCAAAGCAAACAAAATCAGAAATATGTTATCTCTTTTTTTGCACCTAAAATTGTCTAAGCCTTTGTGCTTGACTAGTTGGTTATTTTGAATGTAAAAAAACTTGTTTTGATTTTGACAATGAAATGCTATGTTACATGGAAATGTTTCTAATAATAACTATGATAATTTTATGAATTATTTATGAATTGTTGTTCTAATTGAGATAAAATAAATCTATTTTATTGTAAACACAATCAAAACTAACTACATTTTTCTTTTTAGAATAAAGACAATGAAAAGAAATAAACTTATCTCCCTACCAAATTTTATATTTTTTGAGTGATGAAATTATTATAATAAAACTATAAATATGTTAATCTAATCCAATAAATAAATTAAATAGTGAAAAAAAAAAATCCAACCTAACCTAACTAGGGCTTAGATCAAGTGGAATGCATGTAATATGTTGATGAAAGAATCCTCAACATGCTATATTTTGACTTAATTGTGTGAACTAGGGTAACTCTCTAAATGGATTACAACCAAGTTATAGAACAAATGGGTAAGGAGAGGAGACAAAATAATAAATGGAGAGAATTTGAACTAATGTTGACCGATGCTCTAGTTTACAAAAACTTTGTTGTTGGACCAATAACACTTATTCACCTATGTCAATGTATTTTACATGAAAGATATAGAGGTTGGACCTTTAAGAAATTATATCAAGACTATATATTCAAAATACTCAAAACAAAAACATCTAATGGAAATTTTCAAATATAAAATTAGGCCCAAAATTGCCCTTTTTTAGAAAGAGTTAGGAGCTTGCATGAGGAAGTTTAATCAAGTTCAATTGAGAGTTTAACTTTGGAGATACTAAAAATTATTGGAAATAGAAGAGGGAGTGAGATAGGCCTTATTTGAAGTGTACTTAGGATGGATTCAACAAGAAAAGTGACAAAAATCATGAAAAATGCATCAAATAATGATTTTTGAGAGATAACTTTGGAAGATTGATACAAAGGGACATAACTATTGTTTTATGCAAGGGGTGGTTGTGAAATTACCACTTTGAGTGACATAAACACATCATGAATTTGTTTAAACTCCCCTATTTTAATATGAAACTACCTCATTAACACAAAACCCCCACCTATATTACAAAACCAATGTTTTTTAATATAGGTGGGGGTTGATTTTGTCACCTAGATTAGTGGTTTAATTTTACATGGGAAGGTTTTAAAAAAAGATGAAAAAAGTTATATAAGTCAAACAAAGGGGACTAAAAGGGGTCAAGGGAGGATTAGGGATGTAAAAAGGGTAAAAATATTTAAATAGTTTCCTATGGAGCACAAAACAAGATATAATTGTATCATCATTAGATTTATATTAGGAGTGTCATACCATATAAAATCTAGGTGCATACAGGTTCTTCCAATTTTCACGCTATTTTTAAAAAAATTTGATCATAATATTTTACCATCTCTTTCTCTTTATGTATAAGTTTATGTATTTTACTAATACTTTGTATAATGATATCTAAATGGGAAATATACTTTAAATACCTTTTATACATCTACCCATGAATTTCTAAGTCATGCATTCATTTTCACTTACTATTTTAGCGTGTCATCTCTTAGCATTTATAAAAAATAAAATATAATCACTCTCTCATTCGTAATGTTATGACTTTCCTAATAGGAATCTAATACACATAATCTTTTATGTATCTTTTGTATTGTTTCCAAATAGATGTAATTTCATCTTATTTTGTGTCATTTTTAATGCGTTGGAATTTTTACTTGAATTGTTTCCACTCGAATTACTTGAGGTATTTTTTATTTGATTATTTATCACACTTCTCTCTTGGTTATCTCTATATTGTCTTACTAATGTTATACTTCATCTGTCTCTTTTTACTTCTCTTGAAAATACATTTTTCCTAATATCTTTAGTTGGTTGGCTAGACACTCTCTTATGATTTTTAATTCTTCATTAAAACTATGATAATAATTCTAACTTATTATCTTATAAATAATTCATCTTTTATTTTTAATGGGTGTTATCATCCAATATGAAGTGGCAACACAGGGGATAAGGTTTGGTCTAAAGGCTTCATTTCCTCTCGAGGTCTCTTTTCATTAGGGTTTTGAAGTGAGGTATCATTTCTTATTTTGAATTATTGATATTATATCTCTATGTTATCTTTATTAATATTTATATCACTAAAAAATACTTATAAAATAATTCCTTCTTTATCTCTCTATCCCATCTCTTCTATGTTACCATGGATGTTTTCCTATATTAAATTATCTTTCCTTTGACCAATGTCTCTTCCTATGTTGTTATTTTATTCTAATATATGTATATGTATTGTCTCATTTTTGTTATATTTCCTTAAATTTCATTCTTATATTATTAAAAAAATCTCTATTCATCATGTATCATTGTTAACTTCAACTATTTATAGTTCCTTTTAATCTTATTTCTTGTCTCTTTCTTCTATGTTTTCACTATTCATTATGCCTCGTCCACTTGGGGCAGTACTTATCTCCATTGATTTGTCTTATGCTGCTAGGGGTTTGAAAATTTTTGGGCTTCCAACAAGTGTGGCTAAAACTAAAAATACATTTTGCATGTTGGTTTATGACTTCTTGTGGTGAAAAGTACAATATTTATTTTACCATATTTCTCTCAATTAATTCATTTTTACTTTCTAGTGGAACTCAAGACAAGTCATATGTTTTGGTTAAATTAAAAATCATCTTGATTTTAAATATAAGAATTGACACTTGAATAGGCCATATTAATATCATCTATGGTCTTAGTTCTTCACAGTGTTTTATCTTCTCTCTCTATTTTTTTTAATTTATTCCCTAGGTTTTGGTTTAAGTATTTATTTCCTTATTTCTTTCCTCATCTCCTTGTTTTTCATTTTCTCTCTTTATGATTCCTTAATTCTATTTTCTTATTATTCTCCTCCTATCTCTTTTAAATAATACCCTTTTAATCTAATACCTATCATTCTTTCCCAATAAATCTTATGTATCCTAACTCATCCATTTAGATTGAACATTTTAATAATTCACATCTTGTTATGATCCTCCTTATTACCACATGCCATCCTTTAGGTTCCTATCTGATAAATGTATCATTTTCATTATTTGACAAAAACCTTATCTACAAACAACTTTTATATTAGGATTTGTTCTCTTTCATAAAAAATTATCGTTCCCCTTCCACAAATTCAGCTTTTTAATCATCAAATTTTGTCCAACCTTGCATGGCCCAAGTGATTAGAAATGAATCAAGTGTGGTCTCAAACTAGTAGTCAAAATTTTGAGTCCAAGGTGTGTCATTGTTATGAAGGACATATAGATTATATAATGTCCACTTAATTGGTTTCATGATGTGTATTCTATAACTCTCTATGTTTTTTTTCAACCTTAAGATCCAAGGCTAGAATATTTCCAAGTAAATCACATAAAATTATTCTTCATGGTATTAAAAAGTATGTTTTCATCTCAGGTAGTGAGTCACTAGTTCTTGTTGGTTTAGAGTAATTTTTTTTTAAATTAATTGATAGTACACTCTCAAATTTTTGTAAGCATTGGCTTCAAAAGCTTTAATATATATTTTTATCTAGACATTAGATAACTAAAGTCTAGGAAACACAACCAAAGGTTTATATAAAATGTGTAGATATTTATGATGTTTGATATGACACTATTTATATATAATGTAGCATAAAGGTTAGTATTTTGTGTTGTTACTCATTTAGTATGCCCATTCATAAAATTTTGATGTACTACTTTCATTCACATACACATTACATAATACATAAATATTTTCCTTCATTATCTCTATTTATTTATATATATAAAGAAATAATGGTTGCACTTTACATTTCTCTTTATGTTGTACCTTTGCACTCTCTACTCTTATGTTTATTATCACTTATGTTATATATTATCACATATATCTTATATCTATATTCTTATCTAAATCGTCCGTTACCTATACATCCTCTATTTATTATGACACTATTGTATAAATATTAACTAAATACCTTTTACAATTCAATGGTAATGTCTTCATAAGATATTCCATTTCTTCATATACAGTGTCTTCCATTACCAAAGGTTACCAAAACTTACCACACTAACATTATCAGTACAAGGCTTTGTTTCTCTGACCTAGACATATATTTTATTGTTGAAGTATAGTGGGATTTTATATGGTGATTCTTTATAGGTTTATATTCTATTTAATATTCCTTCCAATAATCAATGTCATATATAGAGTTCATATTAATCTAGGATGTGTGTTACAACTTCAAACACTTTTCAATGAAACCACCTAATAACTTCTTAATAGTTTTTGTTAATACACCTAAAATCGCACATAGATGTTATTATTGGAAAGAGAGCAAGTTAAATGTTACATAGTTATGTATTCTAATTCAATTGAACTATGCTATTAATTTAATGATTATGACATGGGTAGGAGAGTTAGTTAAGAGAATTATTGTAAGTAGTTTTGTCTCATATATATATATATATCTATATATATATATATATATATATATATATATATATATATATATATGCTCTCCACACTTAAGAGGGAGAGTAGAATCATAGAGAGATATCAATAAAGAGAGTGAAAAAAGTTGTAAAGCATATCATTTTAAAATTTTCATAATTTTATAATGTTTTTAATTATATTATAGTGTGTCTAAGCTTTAATTACTCAATTGGATCAATAAAAACATTGTTGGTTCATTTCCATGCACAAGGCTACAAGTTGTTCTATTGTTGTATTTATTTTTTGGGATATGTGTTCTAATTTCATCTTTTATAGGAATAATTGTGACTAAATCAATAGCTCATGTCATTCACTAAAATAAATTTTATATCATTTTTTCTTCCTAGAACTCACAACCTTTTCTAAATTGGGTAGTGTCCATATTTGGGATTGATGATGTTCATAGAATAACATCTAGTTTTTGTTATCTTTGATAATTTCATATTTTCAAATATTTTTAATATTTTATTTTATTTATTATTTTTGGATTCTTTATATTAAATAGTTAAATCATTTGGATGTACCAAATTTTGTCATTTGTCAAAGTTTTTTTTCAAATTGCTTTTAGACCTAGTTTGGCTAGGCACAATTCTTGGGTAATGATGGGTATTTTATTATGTTATAGCTTTACCAACTTGAATTTTTACATTATATATCATTTTAATAATACATATTGAACCACAATCATACTTGAATCTAGGAGGATGGGCTAAGGTGTATTACTTTTAATTTTAGATTATAAATTTAAGGAATTGTTTTCATATTTCTTAAATTTCATTTTATGTAGATCCTGAGATGTGATTCTATCATAAACATTAAAAAAATAAAGATCATAGGTGCTAAAAAGTTAGAGAATAGTTATTTTTTAAATATTAGTATAAAAGTTTGACATACTTGAAATGGTTTTTTAAACCATGATATAACAACCATCATGTAATATATTTTTCAATATTAATGTTCCAACTTAATTTATGATTAAGATCAATACCAAATTATCTATAAAAATAAACCATATTTATACATTGATTTTTTAAATTAAATTTTAATGCTAGGCGAATGTTTGGATTTAGATTTAGATTTTAATTTTATAAACATTTACCATTAAACAAACCATGTTGTAAAATGTTAGAAATTTGGTTAGTTGTTTTTGTAGGTCTTGAAAACTATTTGGTTAAGAAGACAATGTCATCAAACATGTAGTATTATAATTATTTAAGATTAATTTTATCTAGGCTAATTTAGGTTAATTCTAAGTATATTTAGTTATAAATTTCTTATTATAAAAAAATTACTTATTCTAGATTTTAAGAGGTGTCACATAGATTTTGTCCTTTCGTAGGTAATCTTGGAGTTATATGTCACATATAAATCCCCCCACATTTTTCACACACATCCCCTTCAATTCATGGGGATTAAACACCTTTGACACACACAAGAAGGTGGTATGAGGTCATGATGGGATTGTTTATAACTCCTTCTTCCTTCCTCTAGCTCTATTTTACGAGCTCTCTCCTTTCTCATTATATAACACTTAAACACAAGTTATTTTTGAGGCTCATATTGCTTATAATTATCTTATTTTATTGATTTTTTACTTTGAAATTATTATTTTAGTCCTTCTTAATACATGTGGGGTTTTCTTTTGTTTAAGAATTTCTCCACTAAACAAATCTTGTCTCTCAAGTTCTCTTGTGGATGATATTAAAGCAATATTATTCCTTTACACATTCACTATTTTATGTTTTAAATATTATCTTATCAATCTTAGCATAATCCCTGACATAATATAAGTTTAAGTTATGTTTTAACGTTGAATTTGAGTGGGTGTAGGTTTTTTGGTGGAGAAATTTGGTTTTTTTGACACTTTATTTTTTTCAATGGTTTACATCCATAGGGACTATTTTTGGTGTCTTTTACCATTTATTATAACCCATGGACTAAATATTATCGGCTTTTTGGCCTATTTACATTCTAACGTGGACTTAGAGGTTGCTCATAAGGATGTTTTTGTACGCTGAATTTTTTTTTCATCCATTTTTTTGTTTATTAACAAGCATTAATTTTGAGGTTAAATCATTTCTTAAACCATTTTTTAATATATTTTTTTGTATTTACTTCATTTGATGCCTTAAAACAATTCATTTTTGGCATTCTAATGCATGTTTGTGAGTGATACATTTTTTATTTTCTATTATACATGCATCGTATTTTTCTGATTATCAGTTGCATTTAGAATTCTAATGTTTTATTGGGTGTTCTAATTCCTTTATAATTCTTTCTGAAGAGTGGTGTTCTAGTTGCACCTCTCCTTTTATCAACTTTGGCATCTTTGTATGCTTCATAATGTTGTTTAATACTGCTCACTTTTGGATTTTTCCTCTTAAGTGTGGAGTTCTAATTACATTTTTCTCTTACTATATGTGTTTCATTCTTATACTTCGGCATCTTTGTTTTATTGGATTATACTTTTCCTGAGATTTAGAACTGTGTGGTTCATTGATTATATTTCGTGGTCTTCTAATGTGGTGATTCTCATCATCTTATCTCCTTTTATTTGGCCTTTTACTTACTCGTCTTTAAAGCTATCTAAGGCTCCATATTTGTTTTTTTTGCATTTTTATTTAATAATTCGTTTGGTGAAGCTAAAGCGTTCGATTAGTACTAGAAGTTGTAACATTTTCATTGTTCATTTTTTTTTGCCTTCATTGTTTATCAAATTCTTTTATTTTTCAGAAATTTTAGTTGTCACATCGATGCCACATTTGGCCTTTGATAAAATATTCATTTTATTCTTTCAAATATTGACTTATAACATTTTAATACGTTCATGTCTGGTAAATCCTTTTTATTTCACTTTATCAGGCAGTTATATGGCATTTTAATTAGTAATGTATTGACAATGGACATTGTATTGTTTCAGTCTAGCAACATTTTAATTTTTAGTAAGGCATTTTAAGTGATTTAATAATGATTAGTGGAAGTACTTATTTTGGACATCATCCCAAGGTTTCAAATCCTAGAATACCTTATTCTGTCAGGATTTACAAACTTTCATTTATTTGTATTTAGTCATTTGTTTTGGCATTTAATTTTTGTTGCACTAATTTTGGCCTTTTGGCTTCCTCTAAGTCTTTCTTTAGCGCATTATACTTTGGATCATTCTTATTTTTCGTAGTTAATACTTTTGGTAATATTTTTCCATGTGCATCATGGAATTTTCATCTTAGCACTATTGGCTATAATGCATTTTACTTATTCATATAGCCTTCTACTTTTCTTTGCAAGTGGCTCTATGCATTGTCGATTATGTTTTATTTAAACAAAACAATCTAAACATTGCTTAATTTAAAGCTATGAAAGGACATTATATATATCACGGTGATTAAGTCATCACAGGTTTTCTTTTTAAAACTCTTTTCAATTCATAAGTTTTAGGATCTCACCTTTTATGCTTAATATAAATTTATTAGGCTTTGATATGTATGACGTATTTTTTTTTTCAATATTTTCAAGTCAGAGCATTTTGTTTTGGCTTTAGCAACATCTTTATCATAAACTCTTCCTTTATAGCATTAATTTGCTTCGAATTAATGTTATTACATAAAACTTGAAAATTGGACACTGCATATTTTGTGTCGATCTTTATTGCCTTTAAATGACATTTAAACTAGCAATTTGTTTAGCATTTAAAAATATTGAGCCCAGAATTACATTTCAAAATGATGAAATTTATGCTTTAAAGTGTCAAATCAAGTGTCTAAAAATGACTATTATTGATTTGCAGTCCTCATTTGTTAAGAAATTGGCAAATATGCAAAGCTATTTTAATGCACACATGGAAAATATCGATAATGTAGTTAGCTTGCTTAATGCTAAAATTGTGTATTTTGATCACAACTATGCCTTTGTCAATGATATTGTTAAGCAAAAGCTTATACTGAAAGGGGGGAGAGGGAGGGGGTCGGGGGGGGGCGGGTGAATCAGTATAAGTATTTTTTCACTTTCAACTATTAATCTTAAATCTAAAATCTCAAATTATTCTGCAATTAATATATTCAAAGCAACTAAAGAATACAATGCAAAACCACACAATGCAAATAGACACAAATTTGCGTGGAAACCCTTTTGGGAGAAAACCACAGAGTAATTCTCTTAATATAAATATTTGTAGGCACCAACCTACTAGAGCACCTACCCCAAAAACAATTTTGTAGGCACCAACCTACAGGCGAAGCAAGCCCTTTCACTGAGCACCAACTCAGCAAGAGACACTAATCTCTTCAAAATGAAGGCACCAACCTTCTCAGAAAAAATCACTCTTCTATCTCAAATTTGTTATCAAAAAAATGGATGATAGAACACTTGCTTTATCTCCTTTCGATTCGATCTACACTTGAGTGTTTTTGTTATTATACTCTTCCTTATAAATGCTAGTTTTTTCCTTTTAATATTCTAATAAAAAAATACCTTTAAAAATTCTGCTCTTCTTTTATATCTTCTACTTTCAAATCTACTCTTTTACCATTTGTTATGCATTTATTTATAACCCATGGAAAGCCAAAAATTAAGGTCATGCCTTTTCAAGTGAAAAGGTCCATTCAAATTATCACAAATCCTCCTAATAGGTCGGCTAAGGTCAACAATTCCATTCACTTCCGTTGACATTTCTGTTCACTTCCAGCAACAATTCCATTCACTTCCATCAACATTTCTGTTCACTTTCGGTAATAATTCTGTTCGCTTCTTTCAACATTTCTATTTACTTTCAGCAATAATTCCGTTCACTTGTGGTAATAATTCTGTTCACTTCTAGCAACACTTCCATTCACTTCTGATAATAATTCCGTTCACTTCCGTCAACAATTCTGTTTGACATTTCCATTCATATCCATTACAATTATGTTGACATCAATGACAATTATTCCAACAATCTCCCCTTTTATCATTGATGGCAACCTTCCAAAAAGATCTTTTCTACAACTCCCCATCTTCTTTTTTGTAACTCCCCCTTGCTATAACTCCCTATACTACCATTCTCCTGCTTTGACATCAATGGCAAAGGGTCATTCAAAGAGCTAAAAAAAGAAATTTAGCTCACCCTTAACCAATGCTTCTCTTGATTTTTAATGAGTAGAAGCAAAGGATATTACTCCCAACTTCTATCATAGTTACTCAAATGACTCATTTTCAAGTGGTCTAGTGAAGATATTTTCCATCTGTTTGGATGTGGAAACATATTCTAATTTTACTTGTTGTCATGTCACCTGCTCTCTCAATAAATGATACTATATAGGGATGTGCTTAGTTCTAGATTGCATAACTGGATTCTTTGAAACACTTATCACACTAGTATTATCATAGAATATGGAGATTGGTTGATCATACTCTACTTTGATATCTTTCAAGGTTTGTTTCATCCATAGAACTTGTGTACAACATAACACTGCCGCTATATACTCTGCTTCTACTATGGATAGAGATACACAATTTTGCTTTTGACTCAACCATGATACTAGGCTATCTCCAAGAAAGAATGCTCCTCCACTTGTACTTTTTCTATCATGTACACAACCTGTCCAATCTGAATCTGTGTACAATACCAATGTGATGTCTTTACCTCTTGAGGACCACAACCCATAATCCAAGGTTTTCTTTATATATCTAAATATATGTTTCACAGATTGCACATGTGTTTATTTTGGAGCTACTTGGAATAGTGCAACCATACCTACTACTTTCGTGATATATGGCCTAGATGCCATCACGTATGTAAAATCCCAATCATTGATATGTATAGAGTTTGATCAGTATTCATAGATTCATTATCTTTGCTCAACTTCGTACCTATAACCATAGGTGTGCTCATAGGGGCACACTCCTCCATATGGAATTTCTTCAATATCTCCTTCACATACTTGCTTTGGGATATGAATATTCCATTTTTGGATAGAGATATTTGTAAACCAAGGAAAAATGATAACTCACCTAACATAGACATCTCAAATTCCTTTTGCATATCTTTGACAAATCTCTTAGACATTTCCTCATTATCTCCTCCAAATATTATATCATCTACATACACCACAACAATTAACTGGTGATCTCCTTTAGTTTTGATGTAAAGATTACTATTAGCATATCCTCTCTTGAATCCTTAGTCTTATAGGTATTTATCAATCCTAGCACACCATGCTCTAGGAGCTTGTTTCAATCTGTACAAAGCTGTCTTCAACTTACACACATAATCTTTATTTTCTGATAAGAGGAATCCTTCTGGATGTTTTATATAAACTTCCTCTTCTAGATTTCCATTTACAAATGCTGATTTAACATCCATTTTATATACTTTGAAATTTTTGAATACTAAAAATGTAAGAAATATTCTAATTGCTTCTAATCTAGCAATAGAAGCAAAAGTCTCTTCGAAATCTACACCTTCTACTTGAGCATACCCCTTACATACCAACCTTGCTTTGTTTCAAGTGACTTGACCATTTTCATTCAATTTGTTTCAAAACACCCACTTAGTGCCGATCACATTGTGATCCTTTGGCCTGGGCACAAGTTCCAAAGTCTCATTCTTGTCAATTTGATCTAACTCTTCTTCCATTGCTTTTACATAATGTTTATCATGATAGCTTCATAAAAATTCTTAGGCTCTACCTTGGATAACAAAGAGAATTTTACATGCTCGAGTATAATTATAAATCTTCTTCTAGTTTTCACCCCAACATCAATGTTGTCAATGATCTGACTTTTAGCATGATTCTTTTGAACAAAGTGAGATGGTGCTTTGGTGTCCTGCCTTTCAGATTCACTCAAATTTTCCACATTTTCTTCTTCTACAAGATTGCATATTTGTATAGGCTCTTCTGAATGTTCTTTTGCCTTTTGATTTATGATCTCATCTATTCTAAGACTAGCACTTTTAATGATAGTTTGTAACCTTTTGTTATAAAATCTAAAGGGTTTGCTTTTGATGGAGTAGCCAATAAAAATTCTTTCATTAGCTCTTGGAACAAATTTGCCCAAGTTTTCTTCATCCCTGTTGATAAAACATTTACTTCTAAACACTTTGAAATATTTGACCAAAGTTGGTCTTCCTTTCCATAATTTGTAAGGAGTTTTGTCATTATTAACTCTAATTTTCCCTCTATTCAAGATATATATTGTTGTATTAACTACTTCTCTCTAGAATCTATCTAATAGCTTAGATTCATTCAACATAGTTCTAGCCATCTTTTGAATGGTTTGATTTTTCCTTTCTACCACTCCATTTTGTTGTGGAGTTCTTACAGTTGCGTATTGTCTCTTAATTCCATGATCTTCACAAAACTCAATGAATTCATTTGAAATAAACTCACCTCCTCGATCTAACCTTAGGCATTTTATTTTTAACATTTTTTTTTCATTTTCTACTAATGCCTTGAAGCTTTAAAATTTTCAAATACTTCTTATTTTTTTTAGAAAGGCTACCCACATCATTCTAGTATAATCATCAATGAGCAACATAAAGTAGCTCTCACCTTGCATGCTTTCAATTCTGGTAGGACCACAAAGATCTATATGAATCATCTCTAGTGGTTTGGTGGTCGAATATTCCTTCATTTTGAACCTTGCTCTGGTTTGCTTCCCATGTTGCCATTGCTTGCATAGAATGCTTGAGGGTTTCATTATCTTGGGCATATCTCACACAACCTACTTGTTGCTAATTTTCACAAGATTATCAAAATTTATGTGCCCTAAGCTTCTATGCCATTGCCAACTCTCTTCAACTTGACTCAGACAACATTTCACTCATCTCATTTTTTCAAGCATGTATAGGTTGTTTATGGTTCTATGAGCATCTATAATTAGTTCTCTCATGTCTCTTTTTTTGATCTCATAATCTTTAGAAAATAACTTGAGTGTCTGTCTTTGATCACACATTTGGCTAACACTTAGAATATTATGCTTTAACCCTTCCACATATAACACATTTTCTATTTTAGTTTTTCCATTATCGAGACTAAGTGTACCTGTTCCTGTTATTCTAGCTATAGTGTTGTATCTGAACATCAGCATGCCTTCATTGACCCTTTTTCATGAGATGAATTTGATTTTATTTCCAGTCATGTGTCTTGAACATCCACTATCAATGAACCATTATTGTCCTTCATCTCTAGCATGGAATGTTGTTTGAATGATCATGGATTCTTCTTGCTTCTTCTAGGTTTTTTATGGTTCTCTTTTATTTATCATTGGAGACTTGAACTTTTGATCTTGTATTAAGGATTCAAAACACTTCTACAATAGCATGCTGCATGTCCATAGTTCTAGCACTTGTAACAAACTATAACTTCATCAATGTTTGATAAGGGAGTAAATGAATTGTAGTTTCTGTTCGAAGCTTCATAGGTTCCTTTATTCCTGGCTTCAATATCCTTGGCTCTCTTTCTACAATCTAATTTATTATGACCAAAATGATTGCAATAATAATAATATCCATCAAAATAATTAGCAAATATAGTTTTATTTGCATATCTTGGAGAAAATGCTCTTCTAAAGTTTTGTTTTCCTTTTTTTTCTTTGTTAATAGCACTGGTTTTTGTATTCTGGACTTCTTCCTTCTTGGTCTCCTTTTTCATTGGTTCCTTAAGAGTTTCAATATAGGTCTTAGCTTTCTCTTTTTCCTTCTCATACCCAATGCTTGACTTTTTAGATGGTGATCTTTGACTTTCTAGAATCTTATTCAAAACTTGAGTGCTTTTCTCAGATTTCAAGTCACTTGCTACTTTAGAATTATCCTTTTCTAAGTCCCTTTTTAAAAGAGCTATCTTAGATTCATATCTTTCACAGTCTTCTCTATTCTTATCTAGTTGATCCATTATATCTTCATCAATTTTATTTGCTTCTTCGATTTGGACTTTTATATCAACAATTACCTTGTTTGATTCCTCAAAGACTTATGATGTCTGTGCTTTGAAGTCTTGATTCTCTTCTTCATATTTTTAGAACTATAACTTCAGTTTCTGATTCTTCTTCTTAAATGCTTTCATTTCTTCCTATGCACAAATAAGTTCTTCTTCAAGGTTCACATCACCTTCTTCTTCCATGTCTTTGTCTTCCTCCAAATTATCTTTGTTGGTGGTAGCATTTTCTTCTGTAGCCATGAACAAAATCTCTTCATTATCACTCTCAACATCACATTCTTTGTTTTCTTCAGATGAGCTGCTATACCTCTTGAAGTATAGTCTTTTATTTTGTTTCTCAAATATTTTTTTGTCTTTGCTTGGCTTGTATCCCCTTTTGTACTTTGCTTTGTTTCCCTCATCATCACTATTTCCTTTATTTAGACATTTGGATGTAGAATGCCCAATTTTACCACAATTAAAGCATTTAAATGGTAACTTTCCTTTATATTTGACTGATCCTTTCTTTAGCCTCTGAATGAATAGAGTTTCATTTACATCTTCTTCACTACTTGAATTTTCACTTGATTATAGTTCTTTGATCTTCTCTTTCTTCGAGACCTTGAATGATGTTTCCTTCTTTAACTATTTCTCAGATTCAATTTGCATTTCATATGCCATAAGAACTCCATGGAGCTCATCCTTTTTCATCATGTCTAAATACTTTATTTCTTTAATGGTAGAGACCTTCACATCAAATCTCAATGGTAGGGATCTCAAGAATTTCTGAACAATCATAGATTCTTTAATTTTCTCTCCGAGTCCTCAAATGACATTAACAATCTCATCAACACAAAGAAGATACCCAACAATATTTTAATCATTACTCATTTTTAAACTTTCAAACTACCTCCGGTGGGTTTGGAGTTTTGATTTTCTAACCTTACTATCACCTTCATAAATAGTGTTGAGTTTATCCCAAATCTCTTTTGTAGATTTACAATGCATAACCTTAACAAAATCATTTTCTAAAAGACCACATGACGTTGAATTAATAGCTTTCACATTTTTCTCATTGATCTTTTCTTGGTGGCATCCATTGGTACAATTCATGACATGGTGTATCCTATTACCACTACTTGCCAAATATCAAAACCTAGGGCTATCAAGTAAGTCTTCATCCTTATGTCCAAAATCCATAATTCATTCTATCAAACAAAGGAGCCTTGTTAGTGGATAAACCATCTAGCACTTGAGATCCTACCATATGTGCTTTCCAAGATCTACCTTCTAGTAGTTGTGCTAACACTGAAGGAATTGGCTCTGATACAAATTGTTAAGCACAAGATTATACTAAGAAGGGGGGTGAATTAGTATAAGATATTTTTTTTATTTCAACTATTAATCTTAAATCCAAAACCTCAAATTATTTTGTAATTAATATATTCAAAGCAATCAAAGAATATAATGCAAAACCACACAATGCAAATAGACATAGATTTACATGGAAACCCTTTTGAGAGAAAACCACAGTGAAATTATCTTAATATAAATATTCGTAGGCAACAACCTACTAGAGCACCTACCCCTAAAACAATTTTGTAGGCACCAATGTATAGGAGCAACAACCCCTTTTACCGAACACCAACTCAACAGGAGACACCAATCTCTTCAAAATGAAGGCACCAACCTTCTCATAAAAAATCACTCTTCTATCTCAAATTTGTTGTCAAAATAATGGATGATAGAACACTTGATTTATCTCCTTTTGATTCAATCTACACTTGAGTGTTTTCATTGCTATACTCTTCTTTATACTTGCTAGTTTTTACCTTTTAATATTCTAACAAAAATTTTACTTTAAATTTTTTTCTCTTCTTTTATATCTTCCACTTGTGAATCTACTCTTTTTCCATTTTTAAGCACTTATTAATAACCCATGGAAAGCCACAAATTAAGGTCATGCCTCTTCAAGTGAAAAGGTCCATTCGAATGGTCACAACTCCTCCCAATAGGTCGGCCAAGGTTGACAATTCTATTCACTTCCATCGACATTTCTATTCACTTCTGGTAATAATTCCATTCACTTCCATTGACATTTCCATTCACTTCTAGCAACAATTCCATTCTCTTCCATTGTCATTTTTGTTCACTTCTGGTAATAATTCCATTCACTTCTGTCAACAATTCCATTCACTTCCAGCAACACTTCCATTCACTTCCAACAATAATTTTGTTTGACATTTCCATTCATATCCATTACAATTCTTTTAACATCATTCACAATTATTCCAATAGATATTATATCTAATTCAAAACAAATTCATTTGCACACTCATTCCTCTAATCCTAACTTAAAAATCATGCAATCAATGGGTTATTCTAGTGGTGGATTTGACAAACATGAAAATGACGTTTTTGAGCCTATTTTTATTAAAATTAATGAAAAATTTGTTGATTTTAGTTATAATGTTTAAAACAACTCTAATACTAATGTGAGTTTGAATTGTCCCCACCACTATAGGACATTTCACAATTGTGCTTATCAATTTCATAAGACTTATTCTGATTCTAGTTCTTCTCATACTCATACTTTTGTTTAAAATGGTAAAATTTATTGTATTTGTGGTGAGCACGGAAATCACATTTCAAAATGTTAGAAATTTTATCCATATAAATCTTGTGGTAAATTAACTCATGACAATTGGGTCAAAACATGATAGTTTATCTTATTTTTAAGCATAAATAGGTCACGTACAATTCTAATCTTCCCTAAAAGTACCTTGAGTTTTGGTCATTTAAATTAATCAAATATTTATGTTTTAGCTTTTATATACAAAGTTTTAGAACATACATTTTTTCAAAATTTAAAAAAAAAAAAAATCGTTATGTATTTTTTGAGATTGTTTTTTTATTTTTTTTCTTTTAAATTTGTCTATGTAATGGGACATATTATTATTTTTGACCCATTTTACATTATTTTAAAACCACTAAAACACCTCAATCAAATTTTTAACCAATTTAGTTCCCAAAAATTATGGTGTCTTTTTGATACTTTTATGTGCATTATTTTGATAATTCCTCAATTGTTTCAAGTAGGATATATTTTAAAATTGAAACATATTTTTTATCTCCCTTTTGATGCATTTCTTTTTTATGTTTATTTCTTGTTGTAAGTTTTCAAAGAATATTACTTTGTTTAGAGCTAATCTTTTGTAGATGAACTTCTTTTTTCGTGCAATATGACCCACTTTGTTATGGATGTTAACTTTTGCTCCTTTTGCCTTGTACTATATCCACTTTTATTATATATTTTTATATGTATATAATATATTTATAGCATATTATTTTATTAACATGAATATTGATGTTGGCATGTATGTTTTGTTAGTATATTGGATCATTTATTGCTATTTCATTTCTTGTCAATTCTTGTTCTATTATAGATTGACCTTATTATCTGAAGAGGCTTCTTGGAGACTATTTTTAACTTTTTTGGCTACATCTTCTCTTCTTCTTTATTCTCTCAAACTCATTGTAATTCCTTTCAAAAAAAAAAATCGTTAAAGGGGAGTATTATGTAATGTCAATTCCATTCTTTGTTAGTAAGTTTTTTTCTACTTTTGAAACACCAAATCAATATTAATCTAGAGTGTTGGAAATTAATCTCATTTAGGATAATTTAGGTCAGTGATAGGTCTATTTAGTTCTAGACTTCTTATTATAACAAATTAACTTATTTATTATTCTATGAGCTGTCACACCACTATTGTCCTTTTGTAAGAAATTTCAAAGTTACATGTTATATGTAACTCCCCCAACAATTATCACATACATCCCCCTCACATCACGGGGATTATTGAAATTTGGCACACATAATAAGGTGGTGTAAGATCATGATGGTATTGTTTGTAACTCCATCCTCCTTCCACTAGATACATTTAATGAGTTATCTCCTCTCTCACTCTAAAAAATGTGAACATAATTTCTTATCAAGACTCATATATTTTCTCATTATCTTCTTCTTTAGGTTCATATGTGGATATTATTACTTCAATCCTTATTAATACAAGTAGGTTTTTCTTCCATTTAACAATTTACCTAGTTGACAAATCTTGTTTCTTGTGTTTTCTTATGGCTTTTTATTAAGCTAATATTTTTTCCTTTATCAATTCATTATTTCATGTTTTCAACATTATCTTATCAATATTGGCATAATTTATAACAATAATGGGTTAATTGAAAAGGTTTGTGTCTACATGCCCATCCTTATCCATGTATTTTTCTAAACAATGTTTGTAAATTGCAAAGAGCTTTGTAGAAAAAAGGAAAACTTATTTAATTATAACATTGTAATTAATTTCCTTATACCATTGTTAACTTGTTTTAAGGTTTAAAATGACTAGTTTAAAAATTATATAATCATGAATCCTAAGTTCCAAATGAATTCCTAAGTTTTACATGTATTTTTAAAGATTTTCCCTAGAGAGGGTTGAAGGTTTTTTTTTTTTTTTCTTTAAATCGATATGAAAATAAATATTTATTAACACAAAATTATTTTAGATATATTTATAAAATTAAGAATGTGGGATATTATATTTTTTTCCAGAAGAATACTTGTCTATTATCTCTTAACTTATTTTCATATAGCTATTCACTAATTTTATTTTCCAAAATAATTTCAACAAAATTAGCAAGGAGAGGGAAAATAATAATAGATCCATAATTAGAAGGATTGTTTTTTTCCCATCTTTGTAAATAGGTATAGGGTAAGTGCACTAACACGGGGACTAGAAAAGTGACAACCATATGATATTTTCAATAAATTATAAAACACATAAATGTTATCCCTTAATGCAAATGCATTTGGGTTTGGTAATTAACAAACCTGAATGTCTACTCACTATGTCACGTGTGTTATGATGCATATGATACATATGTGTTCCTAACTATTTAGGTAATTCCCTTGTCCAAATTTAACCACAATAGGTATTTATGAAAACAAAAATATAAGATACTTTTATTTTATTTTATTAAATATAATAAATTTCCATCTTTGGATTTGGTCAAATTTTTCAAAAATTTAATCTAGTTAGTACTTTGTCATTTCTAAAATTTCAGTATTAAACCTAAGGTTTTCATAGTGTAAATATTTCACTCGGTCTTTATTTTGGGTATAATCAATAATCATTTTATAGATTAGTTATTGGACTTATATTTATAATTATTAATTCCCAATTATAGTCAATGAGGTGATCCTATCCCCAAATCAACCAATATTATACTAAAAAGGGTTAATTGCAACAAATTACAATAAACTAAGGTTAATTAAATGTGTAATTATCTCCAAATGAACCAATGCTTACACTAATAAGGGATAATTATAATAGATAATTATCAATTCCATGAACTCATCCCCAAATAGACCAACTCTTTTACTAAAATGTATTATTTATAGATATTAATGACCTGTTAAGGATAATCAAGGGTGTAATCAACCCAAAATTGACTAATGTTTACACTAATAAGGATTTATTATGATTAATAATGGCCAATTAGGGTCAATTAAAATTGCAACTAAAGGGGTAAAAATTTATTGAAAGAAACCAAAGAACGGGAAAATTACAATCTCATATCCTGCTCCAGAAGTTGAGCCAAGGAAAGAGCAAGATCATCAAGAAGCATAGTCTGCTCCAGAATACACCAGTTCGGCCCTTTTTTTGAGGCCCATTTAGCTAAGCCATCAGTGACACCATTCCACTCACGAGGAATGTGCTTAAAAGAAATAGCAACAAAAGAAACACTGATCTGCCGAATCTGTTTAATCACAGTAGCGAGCTTCCATTTAGCATTATCTAAATTGCCATTATTCACCAAGTTTATAATCACTTGAGAATTAGATTCATAGGTAATGCAAAGAAAACCCTGAGTACAACAAGTCTGAAGCGCTTCCAGGATTGCCAAGGCCTCCATCAAGTTGTTGGTGTGGTGGCCCTTATAAATGGAGAATAGAAAACAAACTGAACCAGAGGAGTCTCTACCTAAGCCGATGATTCCAGCAGCCCCTAGGTTGCCCTTAGAGGACCTGTCAACATTGAATTTGATGCAGCTGTGTGAGGGAGGATTCCAGCATCCCACGCGGCATATAGGAGGAGCCTGCGGTCTGTTCTCAAAGGTGGCCCGCATGGTAGAAGGAGTGGACGTTGCAGCCGGTAGAACAGGGGAAAGGCGTTGAAGAATAGTGACCATAGCTGGGTCATGAGCTGTCACCTGGTCACAATTAGCCCAAATGGTCTCCATAATAGCATTGCTAACTTTGGCCTAGACTTCCCTGAGGCTAGAAACAGAGGCTTGGAACGTCCTTCTATTGCATTCGATCCAGATGTTCCATAGAATAAAAGCAGGACCAATGGGCCACATAGTCTACAGAATAGGCATTTTGTCAGGGGGTCGACCTAGGCACTGCCAAAATTCAGCCAGGGAGGAAGCATGCCAACAGGGGCAGTTCCAGACCTCCCACCAAAGATGCCATAAGCCCATGGTAAAGGGACATTGGAAAAATAGGTGCGCCCCATTCTCTTGATTATTACAGCAAAGCAAACACATAGAAGGCCCCTGATATCCTCTTCTGCAGAGATTCTCCCAAGTCAGACATTTGTTGTAGGTGAGAGTCCAGAGGAAGAAATTGCATTTCGGCCAGGCAGCCGAATTCCATATGTTTTTCCCCCATAAGAAGTCTACGTCCCCAAGATGAAACTTAGAAAGCACTTGATAACCTGATGAGACCGAATACTGTCCACTAGGATCCCCTCCCCAAGCCAAGTCATCGCGCTCCCTCAAAGAGATACAACCATGAGAAGCAAGAATCTGGGAAAGCTCCACATGGTTCTCCATAGTCCCTCCAAATGGCCAATCCATCTCATTCTTCCATTTGTACGCAATAAAAGTCCCCAAGTTATAAGCCTCCTTGTAATGTTCCATAGTGGTCCAGCCAGCAGCAAGAAAAGCATCACACAGTAATTGCAAATGTGGATGAGATGCAAGGAGGGGGGAGCTCCGTTCTAGGAGTCTTCCCAAAAAAGCACCTCAGAACCCCTGTTACAAATCCAGAAAAACCTGGGCTGCACCAACTACACTCCAACTTTGAGGGTGATCCATACCACAGAACCTCTTCCCTCAATAGGCATTCTAGGAATTTCTTATGGGTTAACCCCTGGGAAATATTTCAAGGACACGATATGGGCCCAAAGATGGGACTGGCTAGTTCACCAACACAAATATAATTTTGCCGCAAGGGCCTGACTCGAGAGAATGGCATATCTCAGCCCAAGACCACCATCCTTCTTTAGACGACAAACCGTGCTCCAATTAACAAGACTCCATTTCGATTGTCTTAAATTGCCACTCCACAAAAATTGTCGAGATAGAGTGTCATATTCCTTAAGAAAGAACATGGGGGCAGCCTAGACCATACTACAAAAATTTGGCAGCGCTTGAATAATGAATTGCAGAAGTGTCACCCTCCCAGCCGTCGTGAGCCAACGGTGGGTCCAATGATTAACTCTCTGCTTCAGTTTGTCTAACACATTTTGCCAGAAGAGCCTAAGTTGCCTGCCAACCACAATGGGAATCCCCAAGTAAATAATCGAGAGAGATTGCGTTTGGAATCTAAATATAGTAGCAATCCATCTCTGAATAGCCTCAAGAGTATTGAAGAAAAAAATGGAAGATTTGTGCTCATTTATCCTCTGATCAGAGGCAGTGAGGTAAGAGTCCAAAGTGCTCCTGAAAGCCTGTGCTTCGCGAATCCAGGCTTGCCCCGCTAAAATGGTGTCATCCACAAATTGAAGGTGAGTCAGGTTAGGAATCCCCTGTCCCCAATACCATCCCTAAATCACATGTTGGGCTGCACAAAATTTGATGAGACGGCCCAGCCCTTCAGCAAGGATAATGAACAGGTATGGGGAGATCGGGTCCCCCTGATGGAGTCCTCTAGTCGCCCCAAACAAGCGGGAGGGAGCCCCATTGATGAGGACCAAATATGAGGGTGTAGTAACACAGCTAAGAACCCATTTTATCCAGTCCTGGCCAAAGCCAAATGCCATGAGGATTTTCCGTAGAAAACTCCAATCCACCCTATCATAGGCCTTGGCCAAATCCAGCTTAATGAACATAGCCCTCTCTTGAGAAATGTGCATAGAATGGATTGCTTTCGAAGCAATCACCACACCATCCAGAATTTGCCTTACCATAATAAGACCCCCCTGTTCCTCGGAGATAATTATAGGAAGCCAGACTTTGAGCCTTTCTGCAATGAGCTTGGTGATAATTTTGTATATCATATTGCAGAGAGTAATAGGCCTGAAATGATCCAACCAATTAGCATGTTTCTCTTTCGGGATCAGGACCAAGAAGGTAGCATTGAGCGCTCTAAGCATTTCCTTGTTAAGGAAGGATTCATGCACCACATCCATGAGGTCCTGGCTGATGATACTCCAGAACTCCTGATAAAATTTAGCTGGGAAACCATTTGGTCTAGGCGCTTTTCCTCTGTGCATACTAAAAACCACATTTTCCACTTCCATTTTCTTAATCGATTTCAGCAAAGCTTCATTCATCTTCGGTGTGATAAGAGAAGGGATGCAACCCAAAATCTCATTCCCCTCTGGATCAGTTGTAGGTGGTATGCCAGAAAGGAGCTCCGAAAAGAAGCGTATAGCTTCCTCAGCTATAGTAGTAGAGGAGGTGATACGAGAGCCATCCGGAGCCACAAGAGAGGTTAAATAATTCTTGTTGCGGCATGCCTGGACGGACTTATGGAAGAAAGCTGTGTTCCTATCCCCCTCCTAGAGCTAGTCAATACGTGATTTCTACTTCCAAAAGATCTCTTCCCGTAATTCCCATTCTAAGAGGTCTTTTAAGGCCAAAAATTCAGCCCTATGAAGATCCTCTGTCAAGCCAAAGTCCTGGATTTGTCTAGTCACACTGTCCAAACTTTCCTATGCCCTTTTCTTCATTACATGAAGATTGCTGAAGTTGTTTTTGTTCCAATCCTGTAGCTTTCACTTCACAAACTGAAGCTTCTTAGCAAAAGAGAACATGGCCGTCCCATATTCAGGACCCCCTTGCCTCCACCAGTGAGTCAAAAGGCTATCGAGATCGGGATCCCGAAGCCACATAAGCTGGAATTTGAAGGGAGGTCACTTGGGCCTGGCAATAAAGCAAGTGGAGAGCTTGATGGGCCAATGATCAGACCCATTCCAATCCAGAATTTTAGAAGCTAGAGAAAAAGAACTAGATAGCCAAAAATAAGAGACTAGAAATCTATCTAAACGCTCAGAGATAGCATCCTTACCTGACCTTCTATTATTCTAGGGGAAAAGCCCATTCATGGGCTTCACATCAGCTAGGTGCAACCGGTCAATATTAAGTCTGAGCAGCTCGGCTGAAGGATCTAGATGTGTCAGTCCACTCCTTTTCTCTTCCAAACTAATAATAGCATTAAAATTGCCAACAATGATCCAAGGCAGGTAGGGCGCACAACTCCGTACATACCGTAAATGGTCCCAAAGCTTGATCTGCCCCATAATATCTCCTGGTGCATACACATTAGTAACCAGGATCAGTTCACGTAACTCAGGGGAGGATGCAATCATAGAGAGTGCCGAGAGGCTAGCCATCCAATGGAGAGGGGTGACCTTATCCAGATCCCAACAAATTGCCAATCCTCTAGCACTTCCTAAGGCTACCACACACTAGCAATGCCCCCAGTGCCAAAACTTAGACATACAACTGAGCATGGCATCCACAGAGAGCTTGGTCTCTTGAATGTAAACAATATCTGGTGAATGCTCAAAAACCAAATTACGCATAGCTCTTTGTCTGGGGGGTACTATGCAATCCCCTTACATTCCAAGATAGCACTATCATTGTGAGGATTGGGTGAAGTGTACATCCAGGGTCTTGACCACCCTTGATTCCACCAATAAATCACATGTGTGTTGAATTTTCTCATGATCTTTCTTGCATCCTGCTCTAGAGGGGTTGGTGAAGGAGACTTTCTTGAGAGGTCTCTGCACTAAGCCCAGAGCAAACATTGGCCCCTTCTCTTTCTAGGAGGTTTCTGTACCCTTAATCAAATCAGCCCACCTGATATCCTTGTCCTACTGTGCTGGGAGGACTACCAAAGCCCCCTCTTTCGGTACAGTCTCACTCTCCCGGTCCAACTGGATCATCATGTCCTGGGTCTCAATAGTGTGAGAAGTCTTCTCTTCACCCTCAGAAGGTGCTCCCAACTCCTCTGGAGGAATGCCATCCTCAATGGCCATGCAGTCTAGGATTTCAAAGTGGTTAAAACCCAAGTCTTGAGTCCGATCCTGGTTCCTCCGTTTTTGTCCACGTCCCCTCACCCGACGTCAGACTTGGGTGAAACCCTCATTATCATGGTTTTTAATCATTGGATGGTGATGATTTAGAATTACCTAATTTGGTTGAGAATTCCCAATTGGTGCATTGTTCAAGGCGTGGTTTCAAGAGCCCTTTTGGGCCGAAGGGCCAGCCTCTTTACCTCTGTTGGTCTTCATCCTGGTGAATCTCCCAGCCTGGGGGCATTGACGCTGCAGGTGACCATAAGCGTGACAAATTATGCATCAAAATGGGATTGCTTCATAATCAATTTGTTGTACCTAGGATGAGCCTCCCATATAGATTTCCATAGTACCTGATAGGGGGTTATTCAAATCCATTTCTACATAAATACGAGCAAAGGAAATGAGCTTTCGGTCTAGAGATTGGTGTGAAATAGCCATTGGTGATCCCAATAGTGTAGCTATTTGCCAGAGAATATCTTCTCTCCAAAATTCCAGGGGGAGTCTCGGGACCCTGACCCACACAGGGACGCGGGTTGGCAGGTCGCCCGCAGAATTAAACCCAGGATGCCAGGGTTTAACAAAAAGTCCAATCTGATCATAGAAGTAGGGCCCTCCTTCGAAGATACGATTCCTGTCAGCAACAGAGGAGAAATTAACTAGAAAATAACTGTTCCCAGCCAGCATAACATCTAAATCTCCCTCCACCTGCCAGGTACGGCACATCCATGCTTCCAGTGCAGCCTGAGAGATCTGAATACCCAAAAACTTGCATATTAGGGTGTGGGCAGCCATATATTCCACGTCCTCCCTGACAGTTTCTAGTTGAATCACTAAAACGGGCCTTTCTAGACTCCTCGACAGGCATCCATTGACTTTAACAATTCTGGGGCGTTCACTTGCATAAAACGGCTCCTTCCCCTGAGGAGCCTTGTCCTGCGCCTGGCCCAAACCGCCGAAACCCTCTCCCGGCCCATCGCTCACCTTCCCACTACCCGCAGCCATCAATTTACCATCAAGGTTTTTCAGGAGACATCTTCAAGTTTATGTTCATATTCCAATTAAAATTAATTAGTATCATATAAACCAATTTTTTTCTTAAGAAGGGTTAATTTGAATATATTGGGTGATATTAACCCCAAATCATCTAACTCTTATACTAAAAAGTATAAATTATGAAAAATAAAGACCACATAAGGAGAAATTTAGGTCAATCAAGGGTGTCGTTACCCTTAAATAGACCATTTTTTTACTAATAGGCTTAATTATACTAAATAATGATCAATTGTTTTTTATAGGGTGAAATTGGCCTAATATTGACATACTCTTGTACTAACAAGGACCAATAATGACCTATAATGGTAGATAAAGGTCAATAAAATATTTTGATTATCCTTGAATCAACTAATGCTTACACTAATCAGGACTAATTACATCAAGCTAAAGTCAATGAGATATAATATTCAAATAAATAAAGGCATATTTGGGATTATAAGCACATGTTAACCTTTGTCTATTATTATTGGTGTTCTAAGATCATAATTGGACTGAAATTGAAAACCCAAGGCCCTAATTAGGAGAAATTGAAGCAGTGAAGGAGAATTTTTCACTAATTACACATAATTGGGTCCTTTTATCTTGATTTTTACATTCATATGTCACTATTAGATATAACTTAACAAATAAAGGCCCTAATTTGGTGTGATCAATTAAATAAAAGTCAATTAGGGGATACATGCAAAAATTTGATTCTTTATTTTGATTATTTTGTGTTTGTAGATAATTATTATAATTAAATAGATAAAATAAGGACCTAATTATAAGAGATAAAATTAATTAACCATGATAATGGGATATTAACACATAATTGATCCCTATCTTTGTTGACTATGCAACTCTTGATTCATAAATTAAAGAGTGGAGGTAATCTGAAGTATATGGCCAAATACCCAAATGTGTTTTATTGTGTGAAAAAATCTCATATGTGTTGTATTGTGTGAACATATTCTAAAATTGACCTTCATTACTTGGGCCACTCCTACTCAAGACATCATTTTGTAAAATTTAATTAAATAATGATCGATGGACATAGAATAATTAAAAATGGGGATAATAATGCTAGATCAACCTCTATTATTTTGATTGAATTGAATTGGAGCCTTGCATTTTAAAAATGTTTATAATAAATATGTACAAACATCCTAAATAATGACAAACAATGGTCAATTATTTGAAAATAACCTAAAATCAACCTTCATTTCTTTTAATGATCCTAATTATGGTTTTTTTTAATTAATTTTAGTCTAATAATAATATTCAAACATTGAATAATGACAAACAAGTCTCATGATTTTGTGTATAGGCAAAAATTAGCCTTCATTATTTTCATATCTCTTAATTAGAGCCTTATTTTATCATTTTCAATCTTATAATGATCTATGAACACAAAATAAGAAAAAGAGGGTGAATAATGTGTGAGTTTGTCAAATTTAAAATAATGGTGATCTAAGAAGATAAAATAATGAAATATATAGGGCATCATAACCTTCCCTATCTCCTCAAGTTATTATTATGATGTGTGTCATAGGCATAAAGAGTATTCATTGGAGCATACTATTATACCTTGTATATTTTATCCTCACATGAGCATGTACATTATCCAATTTTGAGCATTATATTATGTTATCCTTATTACATGCTTTTATATGGACACATTAGTTCTCCATCTCTTCGATATGTCACAATGGAAGGGTATGTTCTTGTCTTGATCTCCTATAGTATTTCACCTTTATATGGAGATAACACATTTCTATTAATCTTTACATGATGACATTTTATGATGGTTTCATATTATTTTTCCAAATATTTATATAAGGTTACATGTGATTTATACAAATGTCATGCATTTTCAGTGCTTCAATTATACATATTCTATATCACATGATTCAATACCACATTTTCATGCATTTTAATGATTATAATAATGACCATGATTCAATCCCTATCTTCATAATATGGTCATATATCAAGCATTTATTTGTTAGGTTTTCATGATGAATTTTCAAGAAATGTTTTGGGAGGTGGTGGTGGTAAAGTGGAAGAATGAAGTGGAACACTTGATGGTCCTTATACAACAAGAGATGGTGATGAAGATGAATATGGAGTTAAGAAAGTAAATAGATTTGGATATGAGGAAGGAAATGGATAAGATGTTATAGAGGAATAAAATGTTTTACCTATTAAATAACTTTGGGGGATCAACAACAAGGGAGCGAGAAGTGATGGAGTGCCTCTTGGGTGGCAATATGGTATTTGATTTATGTTTTTGAAAGCACATATCTAGTTTAATTTATGGGGCAAAGAAACAATTTATGGATATTTATTCTAATTTTCCCTTCAATATTGATGGTTTTTGGCATTTATTCACAAATATGAGGTTGTAAGTTTAAGTCTTACTCAAGAGACTAAACACACTAGTAGGGAGGATGGCATCTTAGATATCACTTTAAAGGCAAGGATTTATTTTGATCCCTACCATAAATATAAGTTTTTGTCATCTCCATTTGTTTTATAATAAAATACATAATTTGTACATCTTATGTTAGAGGATAACAAGGACTTGTATCTATAGTTGGAGATAGATAAAATTTATCCTTTTGATATATATTTGGTTGTGTAGTCACCAGTGCAAGAGTTGACTAGTTTTTTTAAATCAAAACATAGTTCATATATGTTGTATTTATTGAATATTCAAGGCTTTTAAAGTTACCACAAAGATTTTCAGGGTTTTAACCAATAAAATCTTGGTGATATCAATGTTTGTTCTTAAAAACAATTTTTTTTATGGATGCAAAATCCATTCCACATCTGATGTGCTCCAAATTTTTATTATTGTGATTTTATTGCATCTTCATGGATCTACCATTTTATATCCATTGATATATTTTGTATGGAATTTAACTAATATAGGGAATGGATTTGGCAAAGCAAAATGCATTTTAACTTCTTTTATAGGATTTTTAAAAACCAATAGGATGAATGAGGTCACCATGGTTGACAAGAATGGTGTCAAGTGAAATAAGGAACATGAGATATATGAATAAAGGGGGAAATTTTTGAGATAATTATGAATTCAAAAAATATAATTTAGATCACGTTCCATGTAGATATTGAAAAATCATAGTGGTGAAAAACATACAAAGGGAAGTAAAATGTCAATTTCAATTCATTTGTCATGTTTCTAAAATCACATTTTGCATTTTTTTCGAAATTTTAGTTTTAATGAATATATCAAGAAAAATAAAATATATTTATTTTAGTGGTATTTATTCATATTTATATGGATGTAATAGTGGATGTGGAATGATTTATTTTTATTTTTATTTGTTTTCATCTTTAGTTTCATTTGGGTGGTATTAGATATGGGCTTGCATATAGAACCACTTTTTTTTATGATGAATTGTAGAATGGATTATGATATGATTTGAAGCTTTGGTAACCATTATTTTGTTTTATAAAAAAAAAATTCTCTATGTCTTTTATGCATATTTTTTGTTTGGGAATCATAGATATTGCAATAGGCTAGGATGCATGAGTGGGTTTGGGATCTTCTACACATGAGGTTTGATTTACAAACCATTTTGTGGGATTTGGTTTGTTATTAGAAAATTTTATGGATGTAGAGGTAGATTAATATTTTAGTAAGGTAGATTGATTTCTATGCAAATGAAGAGAACTTGTAAAGAAGCTAACGTTGAAGATTGCAATTTTTTGGATTTGAATTTCTTTAATGCTTTACTGGTTCTATTAGAGTTTTTGGAATGGTTTTGAGGTATGTGTTTTAAAATTTATTTTGATGAATTATGTAGTGTATGTTTTAAGTTACTCCTTTAGGATTCACTATGATATTAGATAGAGAGAAATGGAACTATGTATTACCTCTTCATTTGGTTGTGGAAACGTCTAGCAATGCATGTTTTAAATTATTCCTTTAGGATTCACTATGATATTAGTGAGAGATAAAGGGATCTATTTATTAGATTTTCATTTTGTTGTGGAAGGTTCTAGATTAGATTTGAATACTTTATGGAATAGTTTGAATAACTTTCCTTTGGGAAACTATTTTTTTTGGAATTTAATGAAATTATGTTAAGTAACCTATATTTTTTACAATGGTTGAGGGAGATTTTGGGAAGTGATTATGGAAAACTTTGGGATGTGGCTATAAAAGGTAGACTATGTTGTTCAAGATCTAAATATTATAATGTGATGACTAGGTTTACGAACATTTAGTTGTAAATGTTTTAAAGCCATATTAATCCACTCATATTGACTTTATAAAATTCCAAATTGTGGATATGGAATACTTTGTGTAGTAACTGCATAAGTTTCTAGGTAGTGGTTGTGGAAGGTTATAGACTATATCCATAAAAGACACATTTTTTGAAGAATAGTTTGAGTTAAGGTTGTAACAACACATTTTGCTACTAAAGATATAAATTTTATATTTGAATACTGACTTTATGATAACTTTATGTTTTGAAGCTTATTCTTGTGGGACTTGTTGGAAAAATAGCCTTGTTTTTCTAGCCTTTTTGGTCTCTGTTATGAAATACCTATTTTTTATTGCAAAAGATTGGTTTGATTTCAAGTTGGTTTTCCTTTGGTTTTTTAAGAAATTAGTTTCTATGGGTGTTTGTGGAAGACTTTAAAATTCTCTTTTTTGAGTAATTTATTATCTTTTAATTTGAAATATGTTCCCAATTTAAGATTTTAAGAATCTTTAGTTTTTGTATTGATGTTTCTCTTGAGATAACTATATTAACATTGGTATTACTAATTTGGTAGACTATATCTCTCTATAAGAACTATATATTTTTTTTTAAAAGGTAGACATATATCAAAATATATTAAATGTAGTTTTCTATAATTGAGCAAATATATTAAGAAAATAATATCAAGAAAACATGAATTGGAAAACTTGAGTGATATACGAACAAAATAAATGGTTCATTTGTCTACTTCCTTTATCAAGAAATGGATTAAGTTACAAAAAATCCCACAAAAATTCTAGCTACATCTAGGATTTATCTAAAAATTTCTCATCATAATAAATTTTAGTTTTGTAAAAACATGGTTTGAATATAGCCACGTGTAGTCATTCCTTTTATCACATTTTAATTCATGTTTTTCAAATTATTATATTTACACATTAATGCAACATTAGATACTTATAATTGGTCATTTTGTTCAGGTATGTCAATTTTATAGATATAACTAGTTTATGTGTATGATGCCTATCTTGAGCATCATTTGATTCATCCTTCCATCCCTAGGTAAGTCAAGGTGAATGCATTAATTTATCATTTTAATAATTTGAAGCATGCATGCATTCAATTTCATACACACATCAAATTAGGCATTATGACGACATTCAATTTTAGAAGAAATCCCTTTTTCATTCCATATTTTACACATTTTTTCACACTTGGTCCATTTGTATATTTTTAAGATAATTACTACCCTACACTACTCTCTCTTCAACATCATATCTTCATGAAGTATTTAGTATTCATAAATTTTATAGTTTAATCCTTATATTACTATATTTTGAGTTGTTCACACCTATTCCAAACATTTATCCCTCCTATGACGGATTTAGTGCCTACAACATTACCATCAAATCTACCATGTGCAGATTTGATAGGACATTTAATCCATCCCCTATGTTATTATTGGGTCTTTATGCCTTAGCGTGAACATCCATGCCATTGATTTCATATATCACTACATTCCATGGTTGAAAATTTTAGGTGTCATGTCTTAATAAATCATATATATTCAAACCATTCCTAGTCATTTACCAAGTATCAAGTATCAATCAATTAAGTATACCCTATACATGAGTCTCTAAAATTAAGTTAGTGTATTCACTTTCTATATCTATTACTGCACTTATGATGAAGTATTCCACCTTTATATTTCAATCTTATTGAATCTATTATGACCTTATCCACTTATACCAAATGAGGGTTTAGGGAAATGTTCATTTATATGTATCATTACTTCTAGGGAAGAATAAGTTAAAACCATTACTTGATATTTCTTTTACACTTCACAAGAAATACGTCAGGGACTAATTATAGTATTTGAGATATGTAGCTACAAATTCCTTAAGGTTCCCTAACTCTACTACTTCTATCCCTTTTATTTTTTCATGTGTGTTATGGAAAATTCAATCAAGATAGGAAGAATGCAAAAATTAAGATATTTGTTCCTACCATTTAGAGAAGAATAAACATATGAATGTGCATCATTAGGCGGTGAACCTAAAAATAACTTTTATAACATAGAAAGGTTTGAAACATAGATTTAATGTTCCATAATAGATTCGTTGGTTACAACAGATGGAATAATTTAAAAATTGAATACAGTATAAGTATATTTACTGCTAAGTTTAAAGCCCAAAATCAAAACAATACATAAAATACTAATCCAACATCTAACATTTTTCAAACCTCTCAATCCAACCAACATGCCACTCAAACATCATAATCAAACCATAATTATCTAATTGATCTAACTCAAATGATTATAATTTTTTAGACCAAATAGTTTATAAGTAAACATTTAGTTCCAATAAATCCATATAATTAAAAAATTTAAATGTTCCAAATTTAAAATCAAATTTGAAAAATCCATTGGGAATGTAAAATCAATGTCCACCACCCTGAAAGGATCTTCTCAAGAATTGAATCCTAAAATCAACCATTCACAAAATGTCATAAAACATATCTAAAATGAACCATTATCTCCTCATATTTTAGCCATCGACATTGGGGGAGTCACCTCAACCATCACTTATGATATGTCTACTGATATTTCCATGCATCTTAAGGCCTATGGTAACCTATAAAAGAATTAGCTCAATATTAACACTTATGCAACTTCCAAACTAATTTCTAAAACCGCTATGGGTGATGTAATACAATGTTATAGTCAACTTAATCCTATATATATATATCTATATATATATATATATATATATATATATATATATATCACTATATTAGAAGGCTTAGTTAATACAATAGCTAAAGAATTCCATTATCATGAATTAATTGAGGAAAAATTGGGTAACTTATTAATTTAAATAAATTCAATCATGATTTCGCCCATGATTTCATTAAATTATGGAAATATTTATCCCATAAATTTGAGCATAATATGACTAAATAAATTCTCATTCAACATTTTACAATTGTATTAGAACTAAAGCTACAATACAAAGTTAAGTTTTTCTCTCCTAAGACATTAGAAGAAGCCTCTGATTAAGCTAAAAGATAGGATCATCTCATGACAAAAGTTGAAATTCCTCGACTAAAATAAAATAGATGAACATTTATAGAACCTAAAAAATTAGTATATTATTGATGATTGTGTCATCGACACCTATGATCATATTTATAACTCAAAGAAAACCATTCATGTAATCATGTATAGTGTTCCACAAAATATGGCTCTTTCCAAGGCACTTGTGGGAATCCCTTTTCAACCATATTCTCCTTTTGACTAAAACATTTATCAACCTATAATATGTTATGAGCTTAGAATAATAATTCATAGGCCTCAACCTAATGAAAATTATTCTTCACAATCAAAGCCTAAATGGTATAATATCCAAAAAAAATTGATTTCACATTAATTGGAATCATCCCCATGAAATATATCTCTCCCTTGTCACTTTAGAATAAAATTCATTACTTAGAAAAAAATTAAACCATGTTGATATGGCAAGAGAATGAGACTAAGAATTTAAAAAAAATCAAAACATCAAGGAACTCGAACACAGTGTTAGTAACAATTTATGAAATCCTTGGAAGGACATGCTAAGCTTTTAGTCAATGGGATTTAACCATGGATCATAAGAAATTATATATAAAAATAATGGTTTTGAAATAAACTTACCTAATTTATGTAATTGATATTAGAAAAGCATATTCATATTTCAGTATAATAATAGACTAAACCATGACATAAAGAAGATAAATTTACTTTCTATAAAGACAATGCACACAAAAATTTAAATGTGATCTATCTTCATATATTTCAAAGTAAAGTATAAAAAATATGTAAGATCAACATGTCTTCCTCTGATATTTATAATACTTATGGATTTTTTTATGTCTCTTCATATTTCTAACCTTTCATTTCCTCTTCCTTTTTTTCTTAGGAAGCATTAAACTTTATATTTTATTTTTTTTTACAATATATTGTACAAAAATACATATATCATAGAGATCCTTTTGTATACAAAATTATTGTGAGGCAAATATCCCCATTTGGGGCATCGTAACTTTCTCTATCTCTTCAAGTTATTATTATAATATGTATCTTATAGACACCGAGCATTCATTATGGCATATTATTTGATCCCATCTATTCATCCTTACATGCAGAGGCATACTCTCTTATTTTAAGCATTACATGATGTTAGCCTTAGTATATGGTTTTATAAAGATACAGTAGTTGTCCATATCTCCTATTTATTTATATGTTGGGGTATTTTGTTGCTCCCATCTTCTCCAATATTTCAAATTCATATGAGGATACACAGCTTTCTACTGAGTTTTACCTGATGAAATTTTATGACATTGCATATTATTTTTAAAAAAATTATATAATTATTTTATATGATGGTTCCATGTTATTTACATATAATTTCTCACACATATTCTACACTTGGGATATGCATATTCTATACTACATGATACATTTAACTCTTTATTTTAAGATCAATGACTGCAAGATTAGTTTTTCCAATCCTTCACCTCAAAAGGAGGGCATATATCAAGATATTTTATGCAAATTTCCATAATTGAGCAATGTAATATGAATCAAGTATTGAGAAAACATTATTGAGAAATTTTGAGTTCAAATTAAAAGCACCAAAAGTGATCCATTTTTATATTTATTTGATTCATAAGTACATTGGGTTGAAATAAATCTTGCAAAAATGTTAGCTTTATTTAGGATTTGTCTAAAAAGATGAATCATTTTAATAGAGATTGGTTTTTTAGAAACATGGTTCAAATACCAAAAAATATATTTGTTCCAATGCACTCTCCTTTCAATTCACATTTTTCAAATTTCTACATTTTCACATTGATATGACATTGACTACTTGTTGTAATTGGCCATTTTTATAGATATTTTCACCCTCCAGATATAATAAATTCATGTGGATGTATCCTATCTCAATCAAAATTTGGTTCATACTACTTACCCTAGTTAGTCAAGGTAAGTTCTTCAAAAAATTTAAATAATTTTAAGTGCACATGCATTTACTCACATAGACACATCAATGTAGGGTCTTTATGTAGACACTCAATTTTAGAAAAAGTCTCTTTTTCATAGCATATTTTATCCTTTTTTGCACATTTGGTTTATTTATTTATTTTCAAGACACTTCCTACTCCACATTACTCTCTCTTTTACCTCTTACCTTCTAAACGTCTTCTATGTATGTGTGTGTGTGTGTGTACATATATATAATAATATATGTCATAAAGATAAATATATGTGTTTGTTTATATACTGAAATAATATAAAATATTAGGTCAACCAATTTTTTTGACAAAAGAGGAGAAATTTATTGTAGACATTTTGGTTTCTTAGAGAAGGATGATATCATACATTTGCAAATAGAATCATTATTAAACGACTAGTCTTTTGTTAGGGGGGTTAACTCCCATAACATTCCATGAAAATAACTTGATTCCAAATGAATTATTTTCCATCCTTTGATATAATAAATAAGAGCCAAGAATTTTTTTGTTCGTCCATACCTAAATTCTCTAGCTTATCCTTGCATTTATGGAGCTTTGATTTTAGCCATGTAAGATTTTCATGACATTAGGGGTGAGGAGAGCGAACAAAGAAAGTGAGATACATAAACAAGTCAAGCAATGATGGGTATTCATTGAATCCATTTAAAAAACAAAGGCCTCATAGATGCAAATATATTTGGGATAACAAATTGGGCAATGGAATTCTAAAGGGAAGGAGGGAAGGGGAGGGAAGAGAACGACAAGTCGAAAAATGTTGGGATGAATGGGGAGGATGACAATGGTAAATAGGACCATGTTTATCAAAATAAGGAAATGGAAAGTGGGGAAGGATAATAGGATTAATTCAATATGGTGAGGAAGTAATGCACACAGATTGGTTAGCGGTAGGGGGTGGCTGATGGGGGTGGGGAGGGCAGTAGAAGCGATGGGAGTCCAATAGGTATTTTTTAAAGAATGATATTTCTTTAAAATGTTTAATTATAAGAAAATATTTTCTGTATTGAAAACTATAAAACATATATATGGTAGGCAAATTCTAAGGAAAAACATAAAATTCAAAATTAATACATATATTTTGAAGAATTTAACAACTTTGTAAACATTTTACAAGGCAATATGGAAAATATTTTTCTTTGACAAATAAAAAATCAAAAAAATATTAAAAAAAACAAACGCACGCCAAAAGCCATTTGACCAAAAAAAAATCCCCTAAAAATCCCTTTGGTGGGGGGGGAGAGGGACAAAAGGCATTACGAATAGCTCAAGCGAAACGTTTCTCTAAATATCTTGTACCGTGATACTTGAAATGGAAGGCCCTCAAAGTAAAGGGATTGGTGTCAAGTGCCACGATAAGAACAAAGATTAATAATTGCTAAGTATATAGTTTAATGCAGAGGTGAGCATAGGTGACAGACTGTGGGTTTTGTTTGGTCAGATGAGACAAAATATCCAATGAGGGAATCAATGTACTCTAAAATGGTGGAGTTCCAATAAGTTAACGGGAGACGACAGAGGCAGACCCAAATTGAGGTGCGAAGTTGCTCCATGTTAAGTGAATCAAAGTGCAACTCTAAAAGGTGGAAACAAAGTCCAATATTCTTATAAAACCAACGCCCTCTTGAAAAAAATATAAGGAAAATAATTTATATATGCTTGTTGCTCATGGGAAAAAATAAATCCATCATTGATTTCAATATCAGCAGACACATTAAGACAACAATTATGAAGACCATACTAAAAAATTTCGCTCAATCTAACTAATAAGTTTTACCTTGTACACCACTGCCATTCGAACGCTTTCTTTTGCATGGGCGTGATTCAATCATGGTGTATTTGTAAAATATAATTTTATCTACAAAATTTTCACGTGACTTATTTCCGTTTATGTTTGGAACACCGTTCCTCTAGGATTGTAAAATAATTTTCTTTGGACTTTTTTATTTTGTCTTCACTATAAAATCAAACGAAATAAGATACTAGCATTTACTCCAGATCTTATTCTGTATTTATTAATTATCCATACATACGGTTCGAAGTGGTAACCAAATTAAGTATGCACTTTTCAATGAAAGAAAAACTAAGTATGTAGTTTTAGTAGGATTTCTGATTAATTAATTAATTAATTTGGGCTCATAAATATAGAGAATGAAGTCAAATCTAATATGTCAACATCTACATGCATTTAACAATCTTTCAATTGTAATGTTTTACACAATGTAATACCCCACACAGGATTTAAAAATATTATATTTCTAAATCCCATCATTCATGCTTTTTTCTATTTTATGAAAACTAGTTTTTGCATATTATTTACTATTGCATTAAGTTTACATTGTAAATTTACATGCAAATTCAACTTTTAGAAAATTACAATATAAGAATAGGGATTAACCGTTACATAATTCATGTTATTAAATATTGTACCAATGTACAATCAATGAATGTTCATCCTTTAATGTGATCTTTCTTTAAAAGTATTTAAATAATAGTACTTTTAATTTATTAATGATGGATTAATGATGGGCCTACATGTGTGATTTGTCCCTAAGCCTTCATCTTTAGTCAGAGTATAAAATTGATGAATGAGGTTGAGACAAAAGGAGCCTACTCTTCTTAGATGTCCTCTTTTATGATAAAGAGCATAGCTCTTTTGATTGAAGGGTTTTCAAAATAGGTAACCACACAAACATTTGTATTCTTGCTTTGTCACACCATCACTCATCACATAAAGCATGGGAGTCGAAGATGCTAGCTATTGCAGTTTTTAGGATTTTTTATGAGAACAACTTGGAACAAGAAATCAAACATTTAAAAGTGGTATTTGGGAGGAATAATTATGAGAGAAATAAAATATCCAAGGTTAATAAACAAGTTAGGGATGGTCTTGGCTAAGCTAAATGTGTTGAGCCTTCAACCAAGGGCCCAGTGGATTTCTCACCCTTCATCAAATGGGCACTCGATAGGGTTATAAAAATCCTAAGATGCCAAAATATCCAAACCAATTTCTTACCTAAAACTAATTTAAGGAAGTCTTTGGGGTTTGCTAAAGACTGTTTGGAACCTAGTTTTCAAAGTAGTGTTTATAAAAATGAGTACTCGTATCGTGTCTTTTTCATCAGGGAAATAAGGAGGTTCATTCAGATAAGGATTAAAGAATATGTTGCAGATATATGACTACACAAGAAAGAGAAGTCAGCTTTCACTGATCAGCTTTAGAAAACTACACATTATATTCACACTAAAGACACTAAGATGTGTTTCATAGAAAACTATTATCACAAAGAAAAATTAAGAGAAGTTATTTAAATAAGTAGACACTATCTTTGCATGTGTCATGTTCAAACTTGATGTGAGGTATACCTTAGGTGATTTTTTTATCTAGATGAGATTTATTAGGTGTATAATATTTTTAATATCCATATTTAATGTGGTAGTTATCCTCATATGTGCGAGAAGGGTTAAGTATAACTAGTAAATATTTCCACTTTTCTACTCCATCAATAATCATCTCTCACTCACCTCTTACTCTTCCTAATTAATGAACCTTTATGTCATTTATGGGTTAATTTGTTGATCTTAGAGCATATTATAAATCTAAGTTAGTAGAGATGTAGTCATCTATGAGAACCAAGGATCACTCATTGATCCTTGGATATTGTTGTGAAACATTTTTTTGTTTACATACTTATTCATTATGTTCCCTTTATTTGGTTAATACATTCATGTTTATTGTTCAAAAATCCCATCATGAGTACTTGTATGTGTATGGTGTATTCACAAAGTTCCTAGGTCTTACTCTTTCCTAACATGTAATTAGAACTTGTCCCTGACATTGTATTAGAGTTAGTCCCATAGGTAATTATTATAGATTTATATAATTTACAACAAGTTCACCATTCTCATATAATTTATCCAAGCTCTAAACATATTTTTTATCCAAGCCTCATTTTGGGTTTTCAAAATCACCCATTGAATTTTTTTTAGTGTCAATACTATAATTTTGAGCCAATCCTCATTAAGGATATTCAAAATTATCTACTGGGTATTCTTTGTTTGAGCCAAAATGGAAGTTTTAGGTTCATTCATTTGGAATGAGTTATATTATATGGGGATTTACTTTCATTTCTCATGCCTTATTGTATTATATTTGGTTTTTATTGTAGATGGATTAGCATTCATGTTGCATATCCACGTATGTAGGAGTTTTACTAAAGTTATTTTTCCATTTTCATTATTTAAGTGTTTTTAGTGTGAATCAACCATTACCATTATGTTCAAAGTGTTAGAGAAATTCAAATTTGAATTTTATTTCCCCTAAATCAGATACCATGAGCTTATTTGGAAAGTACTTCAATTTCAAGGTAAACTTATTTTTGGGGCATTCTAGAGGAAATCTAATGTTTTCATTATGTCCACAACATCCAAAAACCTTAGGGGATAGGGGACATGCTTAAGACACATAAAAATAGAGAGAGATAAATTATGGGGAGAGATAATCAAGGGAGACATGATAAAAAACCATAAAACATGCTAATAATGCTCAATTTATACCAATAATTGATAAGTACACAAACTTCCAAAACCCATGTAATCTAATGACTAATAAATGCCTATGGCACATTTTTATATGTATAAAGTTATACTCTTTTGTGGAGTGTGTGAATACATATCAAAGTAGAAAATAATACATTTTATGGATATAGAATCATGTGCACATAATTCTATGAATAAAATGCTAATGTACCCAAGAAACTGTTACAACATACTTTCTTTTTTTATACACACATGGGCGAGTGCCAAATAATAATAATATGGTAAATTTTGAATACACACACTTGATTCTGGATGGAAATGGGATGAAGTTAGGTGGGAGTTAGGAAACCTAGAAAATATAATCATCCACACCTATCTAGTTTCCTAAACAAGATTACAAGTACAAATTTTAGTGATATTTAAATCAAGCTAGGAAAATTCTTGTAATAATTATAAATAAAAGCTAGATAAAATAATGAGTACTATTAAAAATGAAATTGAATACAATCTTAAGTAAATTTACAAATAAATTTGAAGTAATATAAATGTGAAGTGGAGTTATAAAATCTTATCAAATATGGGCTTCCACATTCAAATAAAATTTGAATAAGTGTAAATTAGAGTTAGAAATCCCATTAGTCTCATGTCTCCAAATCCACCCAATTGAATATGGTGATGCACTGTCCCTAATAAGATGTATATGAATATGATAAGTGGGATATATTCACCCATTTGAAACTTGAGATAAACCGTTGATGATCACATTTCAAAATAAATGGATTAAACTCATCATGTGTAAGCTAAGATTAAAAATCATTAGTTTGTAACATATAAATATGTAATCTATGAAAAATATATCTTATGATTAAAATATCCCATATGGACCCATGAAATAAGAAACGTAAGATTAATAATAATATGGCCAATGTGGTCCTCATTTATAATAAATACAACATAGTTGTTATAAAATATAGTACTGTAAATTATTAGTATAAGTTTTTTCCACCAATGGATGCATAACAAAAATCATGGCAACTTAGGTAAGTAGTAAAATTATTTTTCATGACATGGATCATCAAAACAAAAAATGAATAATTAACATGCAAAGTATGTGACTTACACAATCACAATGGAAGATATGTCAAATATATGACCAATAAAAAAGTAAAAAAATTATATATGTGAGTGTAACACAATGAAATCACATCAGACACAATGTAGGCACATTAAAAACACTAGAGACATCATTCATTATTTTACACCATGGGACCTAGGATGATAGTGTGGTGGATAATGTCACATTTGGAAGCAAGCTACAAATTTTAGAATGCATATAATGTAATATTAATAATAAAAAATGAAACACACATTTTAATGTGTATGTCTAGAATTAAAAATATTGAAACTCATATTCAATATGCAAAATAGGGAAACTTAAACATGTGTACAAGATTTAGTAAGACTAGGAACATAATTTCCCATGATCAAGGCGAAAGCTTCCTTGTTTATTTGTCTATACCAAATAAAAAATAAAAAATTATAGATGCATGCAAATGTTATATATAAAAATCATGCTAAAAATATCTTTTATGGTATGTGTGTGATGTCTCTTTTCTTCGATCCCTTATAGGTTAGATGGTTACAATATATAAATCATTGTAATAAGTAGTTACAAATGAAAAACGTTATATAAGAGTGGTGGTTTATCTTCTAGATGAGTAACAGTTTAACTTATTGAATGTGCATAATTAAAATTCTAATTGTGCAACATTGTGAGAAATTCATTCACGTACTACAAACATACATAATATGAGTTACCATTCCATGTGGTAGGAGAAACTAAATAAATGGATGATGAGTGTATATGTTCATTTGTGTCACCATAAAGACCTATGTGATATTTTTATTTTTACTATGATAAATCATGGAGGTAGTGTGTGAAAAAGAAAGTTATGTGTGTGTTTCAGGTTGATGTTATACATGTGGAGTTTAGATTTTTATATGTAATGTTAGACTATTATGTAATAATGAGTAAGGTGTTATAAAAAACAAAGGAGTTATCATAATATTTCATGAAATCAATAAGATACCATTTATGGGAGACTCATATTCCATGTGAAGATTACACATACCCACTCAAAATCTATGCATATATCGTTCTCCATTTGTTGAGGAGAAATGGTTCCCATTATATCTTCATTCAACTAAAGAAATTGAACTTAAATCTAGTGAATGTTGTATAACTTATCTTGATCAACATATTTCCCTAGCTTTACCAATCATAACAAATAAATCTACCCTAGTGAGTTTGAATTATTTTCACTTCAATAATCTGGTCAATTTACGTTTGATGTAATTGTTCAAGATCCAAATGTAAAGTACATTGCTTTTTTATTAGATAAATAAAATTGAGTAATATGGCTTAAGTATCTCCATATTGAAGACTAGATATAAACCAAAGCACTGGATTAGGTGAATAAAAAATCATTCTATTAGGATGCACACACAATGATACATGCACCATAGTGTAAATGATTGATCTTGTGGTGTGGATCCTTGAAGTGTTATTTCAAAATATCTAACCAAACCTTATTACACATCTTGAAATAATGAGGTGTGTGGTGTTTGTGTCATGTAATTATTTATAATTAAACTATTAATGTAAAATAATCTATTGAGCCTACTCATGAGTGTTCTAAATGTGTTGAGAGAACATTTTAACCTTGTCCCCTTCTTTTCTATGTGTATGTGAATTCATGTTGGATGGTGTACTTTAGGATGGTCCTAAGGGTGTGATTGGTTGGACCCCAAAATATGTCTATAATGGAATATGCTTTGTATAGTAGTGAAAAGGTATTCTTATGGGAACGCTAAATGAATAATTATCCCAAATGTCTAGGTACACATTTCATCTACATGTGTAGAATATGAAAAATTATGCAGTTGATAAATTTCATTTTTATATTTTTATAGGGATGAAATTATATATATTGTTACCATTATGTATCCATCATGTCCCAAAAAATATTCCAAAAATGATTGAAATGTTATGGGTTATAGTTAGACACGATGGATTTTGGAAAACAAAAATTAACCCAACCATGGATAAATAAAAAACATGTGGTTTCCTACATGTTGATACTCTTATTTTAAGAAACCATGATGGGCATCCTACAAAACCTATCCACTATAACAAAAATATTCATTTTAATGTTTTATGATAGGCATTCTAATCATGAAATCCATGTTGACAATTTCAGTGGTCTTGATAAAACTAGTAGAGGTGCGTAAATTCTTAGATTCATGTTCATGGGCATGGAAATTCAATATGGAATTATGAATTTATTTGGTGCTTGATATTTGTGCACACATGCAACCAATAGAATTATTTTTCTAATATTGTTAGTGTCTTGGTAATTCCAAAGTTACATGTTTTCTTCACATAATGTGCCTCCCAAATGAGTCTTTGGTGAGGTGCAAAAAAAATTTAAAGATTTTCAAACTTATATAAATCTTGAAATTATTCCCCTTACACAAGTAAAATATAGGATATGTGAAGTCATTATTTTCTAAGTATATATTTACCCAGTCATTAAAGTTATGGTCATACATGCCCATCACTATGGTGTATGTGTGTACCCAATGTTAACTGTAATAATTTACTACCTTATTTTACATTCCCTTATAGTTCTTTATCACTAGATGGTATTGTTATAGTTAAGTTATTTACTTCATTTGGCATTAATTATCAAAATTTCTCTTCATGTGAGGTAATTTAAGTGTTTTATGATCAAAATAAATTCATATCTCCTTATATAAGATGTAGTGTCACCATTACTTTAGTACCTACACATTAACATACATCCCTTTCTCATAGGTGGAGTACCACTAAATCTTGTCACTAAATTTCTCTGAGTGATTGGGAAACATATTTCCATTGTGTGTGAGTCTTGAGGCAAGTACATAGACACATGCATTGTTGTGAATCTCAAAGGAGTGGAAAATGTTGGGAATTAACAATAATAAACATGCAATGGAAGTTGTGAGATGATATTACAATTTTGTTTTTAAATATACAAAAGTGGTTTTGGCTATTTGACATGACTCTAAAATGTTAAATAAATGGTCTTTGACATGAAGAGTCTAATTTTATTTCTTGACTTGATATGTAGCATCATAGTCATACAAATATATTAAATCAAGTAAAATGTCATAGACTTCAAATGGTATGGTGTTACATGTAACTATGCCCTCCATGGGTTTGACTTTACACTATAAAGTACATTTTTTTTGGACTTATATATCCTTCCCTTCTATAAGACAACCCAAATAATATGGTTTATGATGTAGTTTAGTGATGAGAAATAGCCATTAGGGATTTTATTGCTTAATGATGTTATTCTACCTCACACTATTAATGATGAAATGGAGAAGTTAACCCTTCATATTTTTTTTATGGAAGAGATGTTATTCATAAAAGGTGTTTATGGTAGTGGTTCAAAAAATCAAACAAGTGGAATTTGGATCTATGTCATCTATTTTTATGGGACTTGATTTGGATTAGTACAATCAAAGTTTTTTGTGTAAGACATTTAAAAACAATGTGTGAGATTTGTCATTGTCAATGGCACAATTTTCCACCTTGGTTATTATTAAATTTATCTAGTGTAGAATATGTTAAAGTATTCTCATGTTGCACTGCCTTCTTAGGCTACTACCCATTTTGCAACATGTTCTGCTTATATGGGACAAGGTTATATGTTGAGTCATGTATGGGTTGGTTCTTGTGCATGGTCTTGGAAGAAGAAGATAAAATTTTCTTCTTCTTTCCCTTGGATTAAATATTGGATTTACATAGTGGTATGCTTTCTCCAATGTGTTGGAATTCAATAATTCCATATTGGTGCAAATATACGATGAAATTCCTTTTAATTAACTTCAACAGTTATGTTGCTATATCAATTTCTCACATAAATGTGCATCTTAGTCATAGAAATTATTGGTATATTATTTAATTAAATACTCATTCCACTAGTACAACCATTATAACTTGATGTATTTATCCTCATAATATTTGAGGGGGTAATATTCATTCTTCAAGGCACCAACAAAGGTCTTCAAATACTTAATGGGTTCACAATATTATTCATGCTATATACTAATGGTTTCCCATTAGTGAGTCTCTATGATAGATATCTTAAAAATTATGAAGGTCATATTCTCTAAATGGGTGAAATGATTTAATGAGAAGTTTTATTCAATTTTTGGAATCTAGTTATCCAATTTTATGGCTTTGATTTTGCCTTTGATCATTGGGATGTCTATATTGACTTGCACTTTGAGGAAGGTTTTCTATTTAAATAAACAATGCATATATCACTCAAAATAAGGATTTAATTGTGGTTCAAGATGCATCATGAATTCACAAATATTGATAATTTGTTTGTTACACTATTCTTCAAGGGCATCCCAAATGAGTTTCTAAATTTTTTCTCAAAAGACTTAGTGTTTATGTGGGAATAAACCATATTTCTCTTGTTATAAAATTCTCCCACATACTCAAAAAAAAAGTTAACTATTAATCCTTATTTTTTATGTTGTGCTTATGTATATACAATAATATGGTAGAATTTTCTATGTTACTAATGATCCACATCATGAGGATTAGGATGTCAGTGTAGTGAATAGTTTCATGTTTGAAAATAAGTTTCATATTATATAATGCACAAAACCTAATATAAACAATATTAAACAAAAATAAAATCATATATGGAAGTTTTAATTGTATAATAATACAAATTTTATTCAATATGTAGAATACAAAACATATAGATGTTAAAAATATTTATTAAGACTAGGAGTACAAGTTCATGTGATTAGAAATGGAAAACTTCAATAGTGATTTTTCTAGACAAAATGAAACAATACAAAAATATAGATGTATGTGAATGATATATATAAAAAAATCATTCTACTTTAATATATTATCTATTTTTTGTGGTTTTTTATGCCTCATGTGTTATTTGATTATAATTTATACTTAATTATAAGAAGTGGCTACAACTGACGATAATTACAAAAGGGTGGTGATTCATCTCTATTCAAGTAATGGTTAAAATCTTTTAGGTGAAAAAATAGAATTCCAACTATGTCGTGTAGTTAATATATTCCATGACAAGTTATATATCTAGAAAAATCCATTTTTCATGAAATAAAGCAAGACTAACTAGAGACATGGATGTTAAGTGTAAATGTCTAAGTCCGACAACATTAAGACCTATCGGGCATGTTTTTTGGTATTAAGACATATCATAGAGTTACTAAAAGATAAATAAATTGATTCGTGTGTATCATATGTCAATGTAATGCTCATAATGTTTAAATGTGTACACATAATGTCAAAATTACATATGATAAGGGGCAAGGTGTTTTGTCAACTCAGGGACGTACCAAACCCTTGTGTATGAGCCATAAAATACCCCACGTGAGAGACTCCAATTCCATGTGGGTAGTGCAAAATTCATTGTGAAAGTTACATATCTTTCATCTTTAATCAAATAAAATTTAAACGTATGACAATACATGGATTATTTACTTAAATTAGGTGCATAGAGAGCATAACAAGCATTATGAAGTCACAATAAGCACATCAAACAAATAGAAATCATAAATGTATATGAAATATAGACCAAAGTTGTATATAATAAGCCTATTAAGTATTTTAAATCATATAAAATACATTAAAAAAAAATTGGTAGTTAAAAACATGCTAGACACATGTAAGAATACACTAGGTAGATGAGATATACTAAACCCCAGAGAATACATATCAAAGATATAAAGAATTATAATGTATGAGAGCATAATAACATTATAAAAATATATATTTAAGAATCACCTACATTAGATCAAGGATATGCCCCATATTTATCCTGGTGTTTGCAAGGATAAAAAATGAAGGTGAAATATGAAACTTCTACTAAGTAAATATTGATGAAAATATCCATGAAGTTAGACAGGTTAGGGATAATCTTACCTTCAATTCAGAATTTTAAGTTGGTGGTAATTTTTCTCCATTAGGTGGGTTAAAAAAAGGTTCATTTAATAAATAATAATCAACCAACCATGGAACTCAAACCAAATGTGACCCAATCATAAAATATTATAAAAACCCTAAAATAATTGAATTTACATCACAATTTTTTAGAAAAGCTTTACATTGGTTGTGGGCTATGGAAAATATTTTATAATAGGGCACATCATTTATACCTATCCTTATGAACCTCATCACCTATATCTTGGCATTGGGGCCATCATGCACCCATTTGTCTATTTATGCTACATTGCTTGTATCAAGATGCTTTATGTCCTACGTATACTTAGTCACATAGAAGTCACCATATTGAGTACATTTATTGTTGTATTTTACCCACATTAGGGAATATTGTTTATTTATTGTTAATTAAAAAAATACAATGAGATGGGGGTGAGTTAGTTAAGTGTTTTGGTTATGTCATGCCCCACCCAGATTTAAATCTCTAGAAAGGCATATAAGGTCGGTTGTTACCATTGATTATATTCTCAATGCCATTAATGGCCATTGGCTATTCTCAAGTCTGGTCATGACCATTTTTTGTATACATTGGGTAATATCTAGTAGACATGTGGTATTCAAGTGGTTAATAAATTATACAATGGTATGGGATTCTGATTATGTCTCAACTGGTCCATGCTTTGGTCAAAAGATATAATCCATAAAAATTAATAAATAAAGGAATTTGAACTATTATGTCTTAAAAATTTACACCATAAACTCAAAAAATTTACGCCATGGGATCACATTTACTACGTATACTCCTAGAATTATTCCGCATTAACCAACTGAGAAAATTTTGGAGGCCCCCATCCATGGGACCATTTCACAAGCATCATGTGACCAAGAAACCTAAATTAACATCCCATAATTTACTATAGATATGAGCAGGAGTTCCCATACATAAATTAGAAAACCCAAGCTACCTTAAGGGTAAGTTCACAAAGTTGGTAGACCAAAAGTGGCCTACTTGTGGACATGATTTTCCAAAAATTTCAAAAATATGAACTTATGTAGATAATATGAGATACCTACCCTCTAAATTTGAAGATTGTGTAAGAAAATTAAATGTAGAATTTCAAGTATAATTTTTAAAATGATATTTTTTTTAAAATGACATCTAAAATTTAGAGAGGAACTCCTATTTTTTAAGAAAATAGAGTAGATAGATGACCATGCAGTGCATCATTTTTTTAATAGAGTTTAATATTTTTTGAAACACTTCAGCAAAAAATTAGATAATATCTTCTAGTTTATGACATATATATTTTAATATTTTTTCAATGAATACCTTTTTTATGAATTTTGCAAGTAAATATATCCTTAAATTTGACAAAACAAAATAGATAGCCATCTTTCTTGTGCGCCTAACTACCTCAATAAAAAAAAATATAGTTTTTTAAATGTGTGTAGAATTGGGCCTAGTTTGTAACCATATAACTTGTTTTTCACTTGGATCAATGAAAGACAAAAATACATGACATGTATAGGCATGTATGTTTACATCATGTAGTGGCCTAAAATGGTATAGTTAGAAATCAACATATTTTGAAACCTTAAATTAGTCAAAAAATAATAAAAATCTTATGTTTGATAATAAAAGAGCATTCTCATGATGATGGTATTATGTTTTTTAATTTCAGTGTTGAAATTCATAGTGTATTTGGAGATCCAAGTTGAATTTTGTTGTTTTTTATCATTACTCTTAGACTCGATTGTAGATTAATAAGTCCAAGACTTTTGTTTGATAAAGGCTTGGAATCCAATCCATTCCTGAATCAAAAGGCATAGTATTTGAATTCAAATTCAAATAACAAGATTGTGTTAATATATAACATGATCACATTAATAGATAATTTGATTGTATTAATAGATTATGTGATCACATTAATAAATAACATGATCACATTAGTATATAACATGATTGTGTTAATAGATAACATGATCGAATTAATAGATAACACAATACCATTAATATAAAATCATTAACATGATCGTGTTACTATTAGTTTGCACATTAAAGTAGTAAACATGTATATGAAATGAATATTGGTTAATAGATAACACAATCATGTTATTATAAGTTTTACATTTTAATTATTACATTTATTTCCTTATACTTCAAATTTATTTTAATAAATATAAGAAATTAGGATCACTCTATATATGATAAATTTGGTGTCATAACTGAATGCCTTATGATGAGGAAAATAGTTTTTCAAAATCTATTCTAGTCAGTACTTAGGTATTTTCAAGGTCTAATTATTAAACCTAGGGATTTTAGTATATAAATTTTGTAATTGATATCCATTTTTGGTAAACATATAGTCATAATTCCTAGCATTTATAAAAGTCCTAGATTTGTCAAAATTGAAGTTTGAAAACTAATCACTTTAAAATTGATCCAAAGTGGTGTGATTGGGGTAGTGTAGGTCATATTGATGACCTACACACATCAAATGACCACTTTTTATTAATTTCAATTGTTTATCATCCCTCTCTCATATTTGATCACTTCCTACTCATCCTTCATTACCCCTAATAACTCTCATCATTCCTCATTGTCCTTAATCACTCACTCATTAATCCTCACTATCCCTAGTCATCTCTAATCACTCCCTTATCATCCATAATTACTCCACTATTGACCCTTACTATCCTTCATCATCCCTAATCAATCCCTCCCTATCCTTCATCATCTTTCATCACTCTTTCTTCATCCCTCATCATCCCTAATTGATTCCTCAACCCTATTCACTCACTCCTCATCCCTCTTCATCCATAATCACTCCCTCATTAACCTTAGTTATCTCTCGTCATCTATAATCACTTAGGCTTATCATCCCTAATCAATATTTCATTTAATATCACCATCCCTCATCATCCCTGTTCAATATTTCTTCACCCTTCATTTATAATCACTCCCTCATTGACCCTCACCATCCCTCATCACTCCATCATTGACCCTCACCATCCCTCACCATCCCTAATCACTCCCTCATCATCTAATGTAAGTATATAATATAAATATATCTTTGATTCTAATCAAATGTTGTTTAATCCATTATAATAGAAATGGGTTCTTCTCTAGGAATTATTTTGTTGTCAATACCCATTTATGATAGTCAATTTTATTAATAAATAAATTGGATGATCTTCCAAATGTATAGTCAAGTAACATAAGTACTAACACAAAATAAATCATGAATTTTAGTTCATCAAATTATATTTATTGTGTAGATGAATAGATGAAACTTTATTCAGTTCCACCTTTGGTAGCTTGGTTCAAAAGATAAAAATAAAACACAAATCTCTTATGTAATATTTTAATTTTAAAAGGTTTGAATCAGATGCAAAATTATTTAGTGTTTCCCATTCCTGTATGACTTTAATCTTATTTAGGTTCACACATGCACTCCTTGTGTGTGTAATGTATCCCAAATATTTTATGTTTTGCATTTAAAATGAACATTTATTCATGTTATCATAAAAATATGTTTCTGCAAAATGTGAACCACTAGTTCAGCATGGTGTATATGTTCATCCCATTTTTTTAAAGATTAAGATGTCATCAAAGTAAATTAAATAATGACATAGGTAAAGGTCCTAATGATGTCCTTCAACATTTTGATCAATGAATTCACTACATGATTTAACCTAAAAGGCATAACCAACTAGTCAATCAATCCTTCCTTTTTTAAAGACTATATTTCAAACATCTAGAGGTTCAACATAAATATGATGATAACCAAACTTAAGATCAATTTTGGAAAAGACTTATACACCATGGATATGGCATAAAAATGCCTTAATATTTAGATGAGGATAATAGTTATTCACTTTAATCTTGTTAATATTTTTTTAATTTATTCACAACTTCGGCACAAGCATAGGTAGGCTTCTACAAGGCAATGATTTGGGCATGATGTTTTCATTATACATTATTTCATGGATCTACCACTTGATCTATTTATTATCTAGAAATGATATGTTGTATAAAAAGGTTAGATGTAGAGGTAGTTAATTAATCAAATCAATAGTATTATTTAGTGTACAGTATGTAGGAACTTATTAAGGTGACTAAAAGGTAACCTTATATTCATCTATTTTATGGTTAAATTATGTTGCCTTTGTTATCATTGGATAAACCACACTATGATATGGTGACATAAGGATGTTATTAAATTTACATCTTACCATCAAGAGTATACTTCTTACTAGAACTGACAAGATTATTTCACTTCCTGGAACTAATGTCTGAAATTTTATGAACTAACTAGAATATATGGTATTTCATATCATGACAATCTATCATAACATTTCAATGGTTTACTTCATAGACTACATGTAAATGTTAAATATATGGTTGAACACATGTAAAACATATGTTAAGCATGAGATATATTGAGATCGGGGGGTGAATCAGTATATCATATATCTTATACAATTATACTTTATCAAATTCCACTTAACCATAGATTCAAGATATGCAATAAAACTGAAATAATAAACTCCACACAAGATAGAGAGAGACACCATATTTAACGTGTAAACCCAATGGGGGAAAAACCATGGAGAACAATCTCAAGTAGATGAATGAGCACCAACTCAAACTAAAATGTTCGTAAGCACCAACTTGCAGGAGTACCACCCCTTTACTGAGAATCAACATAGTAACTATTCATGAGCACCAACCCATTTGCTAATCACCAACCCCTATTGTGTATACCATATGACTATCTCTAAATGTTGTTTTCTCAACAAATGGTAGAACATTAAAATATCTCTTTATTTTCTCTCATTTGCTCTTCTAAGCTATATATGACAATTATAAATCATGCTCTCTTCCACGCATTAAAAATGGCTTCCCAAGCCTTTATTTATATCTTACCAAATAACCTTCATCATTCAACATTTGTCACCCTTCAATCCTCATGGAAAATGGTGCCAAGCTTGAATAACCCCTAAAATCCTTGCATTTGAAAACTCACATGGTGACCCTTCATGAGAAAATGCATCTTTTTCCATTTTATCTTTATCTTAGTGACTTTTCATATTCATCAAAGTGTCCCTTCATGAGAAATTGTGACCTTACTCTTTTGTCTTCACTTGGTGACTCTCGAAATTCCTCAAGATGACTCTTCATGGGAAAATGCATCTTACTCCTCTTTTATCTTTACCCTGTGACTCTTTGACTTCTCTGTGGGCCCTCATTTGACTTTTATGAAACCAAAACTATATTCATTGATATTAAATAAATATCATCACAGATTAGCCAAAATATGAATATTAAAAACACCATTAAATACTATGGGGCCTTTATCACCAATAATGCTCGAACTTTGACATCAATGACAATATTTCCAACAATCTCCCCCTTTGTCATTGATGACAACCTGAAACTAAAACTGCCACATCCTAAAACTTGTACTACACATGCTAACTTCAAGATATAGCCAAACTGAAAAACATATAGTAACTCCCCCTTATTGTAGCAACCTATACCTATTCTCTGTACCTATTTCTATACATGTTTCTATTCCTATACCTGTTTCTATTCTTCTCCCCCTTTGACATTAATGGCAAAGGGACTATCCTGGAGCTAAAACTTAGCTCCCACTTAATTGATGTTGATCCTCCATGGTAGGAAGTAAAATAAATTACTTCCAACTCCTCTCATAGATCCTTGAATGTGTCCTTTGATCATGCCTTTGTTAAGATATATAATAACACATATAAATTTTTGCCTGTCCTCTGAGCATCTATAATCAACTCATTTGAATATTTTATTCTAGTCACACAACCTTCTACATAAAACTTTAATATGTATCCCTAATCACATATTTAACTTGCACATAACAAATTATGCTTAAGACCTTTTACATATAAAACATTCTTGGTCTTAGTTCTACCATTATCCAAACTTAAAGTACCTTTTTTTATCTATCCTGGTAGTGGTTTTGTCTCTAAATTTCACTATGCCACCATTGATCTTCTTTAGGGATATGAGCTTGTTCTTGTCTCCTATCATGTGCCTCAAATATCCATTATAAATGAATCATGGTTGTTCTTAATTTATTGCATGCAAATCTATCTAGACCATCATATAATATTCTGGGTGTTTCTTTTGCCATGAACTTGTTTGACCTTTAATCTTAATGAATCGAGGCTTGAAACATTGATCCTTATTGATTGACTTAAACACACTTCTATGATGTCAGGCTATGTGTCTAAGATTATTTGACTTGTAACATATTATGGCCTCTTCATCAAAGCTTAATAGAGGAGCAAAAGAGTTGTAACTTCTGCTAGACTCTACATGAGTATCATTCTCCTTGTTTCTAAAATTGTAGTTCTTTTTTGACATTCTATTTTATTATGACCATATCCATTTAATTAAAAAGAGTAACCATAAAAATAGAACCTATTTGTGTATCTTTGACCTAATTGTCTTTTGTAGCTCTGTTCCTTATAGCTTTCTTTATTTGAGATGTCCTTTATATTCTTCACTTCTTCCCTTTTTGTTTCCTCTTTTGTAAGAGCTTCAGCATAGATCTTTTTCTTTTCAAATCTGATACCTATCTTATCTGATATTGCCTTTTGGATTTATAATATCTTATTCAACATGTTAGTCCTATTCTCAAATTTTGAATCACTGACTATTTTATCATTGGCTGCATTCTCAATATCTTATTTTAAAGAGGTAATTTCAACAACAGACCTTTCAAATTCTTTACTTATTTTTTGCAATTGTGATATTAGATATTTTTCATTCTTTTTATCTTCTTCAAAGTGTGCTTTTAGATCATCAATTATTTTCTTTGACTCCTTTTCATTTTTCTCAATTTGTTTCTTCAATCTTCAATTCTTCTTCTCAACAACTTCTAACTCTTTTAAGGCACAAATGAGTACTCCTAGATTTACCTCAGCTTCATCCTCACTTTCATTATGTTCTTCTTCTTGATCATTTTACTTTTGTTTATAGAGGCATCTTCATGTATGGTCATGAATATATTCTCTTCTTCATCTAAGTCACTGACTCCACTATCTTTGACTGAGCTAAGATCTTTAGAATATAAAATCTTCTTCTTGAATCTCTTCTTGTATTTTCCTCTAAGTTTTTCTTGTATGTAGACTTTCCTTCTTCATTGTCATCATTATTCTTATCTGGGCATCTATCTGTAAAAAGTCCAATCTTACCATATTTAAAGCATCTAAATGGCAAATTTTCTTGATATTTACCTATGCCCTTTTTAGGCTTTCGGATAAATAGAGCTCCATTTTAATCTTCCTCGTCATTAGAGATGTCACTTGATTCTTGAATCTTGTCTTTCTCTTCATTTGATATCTTGAAAGCAACTTACCTCTTTGAGGGTTTCTCTTGTTCAGTCTACATCTCATATGCCGTAAGAATACCATGTAGTTCATCCATATTTGGCTTGTCTAGATCTTTCATGTCCTCGATTGCTAAAACCTTTCAATCATATCTCAATGGTAGAGATATCAATTTTTTTGTACCACTATTGACTCTTAAAATGTTTATCCAAGACCTTGAATTTAATTAGCTGTTTGATTAACCTGTAAAAGATAACTTTCTATATTTTCTTCCTCTTCCATATTCAAACTCTCAAACTATCTTCTAAAAGTCTAAAGCTTAGCCCGCTGATTGTTTTAATCACCTTTGTAAATATTCTCAAGCTTTACCCAAGTCTCATGAGAAGATTTTCATTGCATAACATTAATAGATTCTGATTCAAATAAACCACATAAAATAATATCTATATATTTAGCATTATTTTGACTTGCCTTCTTTTCCATTAGAGTAGTTACAAGTGTTTGTGGCTCTTCGCATTCCTCCAACACTACTTTCCAAATATTGAATCTAAGGGCCATCAAGCATGTCCTTATCCTTATGCTCCAAAAGGAGTATTTTATCCCATTAAACAAAGGTGCCTTAGTTATATAAAAACCTCCATGTGATCTAGCCATCATTCTTTCTTTGATCTACCTTCAATCTGTAAAACTGTTTCCAAAATAACCTACTCTAATAACAATTGTTAAGAATGGGATATACTGAGAGAGGGGGTGAGTCAGTATATCATATATCTTATAAAATTTCACTTAATCAAATTTTGGTTAACCATACATTCAAGATATGCAATAAAATTGAAATAATAAACACTACGCGAGAGAGAGAGAGAGAGAGAGAGAGAGAGAGAGAGAGAGAGAGAGAGAGAGAGAGAGAGAGAGAGAGAGAGAGAGAGAGAGAGAGAGAGAGAGAGAGAGAGCAAATTTTAACATGGGAACCCAATGTGGAAAAAACCATAGAGAATAATCTCAAGTATATGAATGAGCACCAACTCAATCTACAATATTATCAACCGCCAACTTGTAGTATCACCAACCCTTATTGTCTATACCACAAAACTATCTTTTAATGTTGTTTTCTCAACAAATGATAGCACATTAAAACATCTCTTTATTTTCTCTCCTTTGCTCTTCTAAGCTAGATATAATAATTACAAACCATGCTCTGATACCAATTTTTAAGCATGAGATATACTAAGGGAGGGAGTGAATAAATATATAATATATATTATAAACTTTAAATTAATCAAATTACACTTAACCATACATTCAAGATGTATAATAAAAATGAAATAATAAACACCACATAAGATAGAGAGAGAGACACCAAATTTAACATGGAAACTCAATATGGGAAACACCATAGAGAATAATTTCAAGTATATGAATGAGTACCAACTCAAACTACAATGTTCACAAGCACTAACTTGCAAGAGCACTGACCCCTTTACTGAGAACCAACATATCAACTATTCATGAGCACCAACCCACAAGAGTACCAAACCCTTTCCTGAGCACCGACACACATGAACACCAACCCTTATTATGTATACCACACAACTATCTCTCAATGTTGATTTCTCAATAAATGATAGCACATTAAAATATCTCTTTATTTTCTCTACTTTGCTTTTCTAAGCTAGATATGACAATTACAAATCATGGTCTCTTCCACACATTACAAATGGATTCCCAAGCCTTTATTTATAGCTTACCAAATGACCTTTGGAATTCACCCTTTGTGACCCTTAAATCCTTAGGGAAATGGTGCCAAACTTGCATGACCCTTTGAATCCTTGCATTTGGAAAGTCACATGGTGACCCTTCAAGAGAAAATGAATCCTTTTCATTTTTGTCTTTATCTTTATGAATTTTTGTATTCATCAAAGTGTCCCTTCATGATAAATTACACCCTTCCTCTTTTGTCTTCACTTGGTGACTCTTGGAATTCCTCAAGATGAATCTTTATGGAAAAATGCAACCCATTCCTCTTTTTTATTTACCCCATGACTCTTTAACTTCTCCATGGGCCCTCATATGACTTTTATGCAGCCAAAAATATATTCATAAATATTAAATAAATATCAACACACATTAGCCAAAATATGAATATTAAAAACACCATTAAATGCTATGTGGCCTTTATCACCAATAATTCTAGACTTTTAACATCAATGAGAATATTTACAATAAAATCACACACACCTCTAATGGTGAGATGTCAAAAAGTATTGCATCTTTAAAAACTTTGACTTTGTACACCAAGTATCACTACAAGGTGATCCATTTTTCAAGGCCTACACTAGACCATACACTAGCGTATGGTTATGGATGATGTATAAATTTCAAGTTAAATTTTTTAAAATATGATTTAGGAGAAATTAAATTATTTTAACTTCCATTGGAAATGATGAAGTGTATTGGCTCACTGTTAATCTACATTTTTTAAAGAAACAATATTTTTAATTTGCATAACTTCTTGTTGGGGGAAGTAGATATATTTTTAGTACCGACCATATCATTGGGTTCATAATATATTATCTACCTACCTTTTTATAGCACTATATAACTATTACCCACTTCTCAATATGTGCAAGTAGAGATTTCATAGTGTCACACTCTTCATTGGATTGAATATTGAAGTTATGAATTAAGCACCACTTTCCAATCTTGGACTACTTCTTCTAATCATTTAAAAATTATTTTCCACTCTCTCATATGATGAGTCAATCAATGGACATACAACGAGAAGGCCTTCAATACAATTATTCATATCATAAAATGTCCTCAAATGGAAATCAATTGATTGGTTTCAAAAAATCACATTACTTGGTGATCCTCATGTATTTACTACCCATTTTTGGTACTATGGTGGTTTTACTTGCATCTATTTTTATGGTGGATTTTCAATTGTGAATTACATCATTTCTAATAGGCCCATATTTTTTATAGGTGTTAAATATTTATGTTTCAAATTTCCCTCCATATCATTTTGATCACCATGTCGTATATTTGATGCTAGCACTCAACTCTCCACTTATGGCTCTTGGCATTGTTAAACCTTGACAAAAAACCACCATCAAGGTATTATATGAAGAGTGTTGCTTCCCAGTTATCCACCTCTAGAATTCAACATTGCATACTTGAAAAGATGGAAAGCATATATGATAAGCCTAAATTATGTCATTATATATAGGGAAGGGTTTAACATCTGGATGGTTAGAATGCATACAATGAATGGAAGACATCGACAAAGGGTATGGTTAGTTCATTGATAATTATAGATCTACATGAACCAAGGTGAGATGACCTATGGGGTAGCTCGGTCACAATTATAGATACCATAGTTTAATCTCTAGGGGATTATTGGCACACAAATAGGTCTAACCAAAGCATAACTAAAATTTCATAATCCAATTGGGAAGATTTATCACACAAACTAGGAAAATGGTTTTAAATTAGACACAAGATACTAAAGGTAGATAGGAGGGTGATTGTAATCTTCATTTCTATATAAACTTGCTGACAACTAAGGGCCAAATAGAAGATCGTAATTCTCAACTTTAAAGACCAATCATAGACATATTTTAGATATATAACATCTATGCATTTTTGAGCAAAAAACACATAAAATGTTTAATAACATGTATTATTTATAGGGGTAGACTAGGTAGGATGAGTTAGGTATATTTAGAAAACTTGTGGTGGATTTCAACACTATGATATCCTTCAATAGTCATGCTATCATTCATTCCAATATGTAATACTCCAATAAACAAGGTAAAGAAAACTATTAAGAATGGTTTTAATTCATTTATGAAAATCCAATGCAAACATTAAAATGATCCTTAAACTATCCAAAGTATACACTACTAGTGAAGACTCAAGCACCTTCTCCTTCCAACTCCATAACTTTAGTGTGTCCTTAGAATATTATGAACATAACATTCCTAAATCATAATGTAGAAAATAATTTATAACCTACGTTCATGCCCAGATTGACTAACATTAATAGACATAAAACCAGATACCCAATCAACAATGTGTGAAGAATGTGCCATTACATTTCATTAACAAGAAAGAGAATAAATCACATACATTTTCCATTAACTTGAAATTAAATATATGTACATAAATGTTCAAAAAGCATAACAATGGTAAAAATCAAGGTTGATTTGCTCTAAAATAGGGGAGACACATACAAAATGCTCTCAAAATTTTCTAATGATTGCAAAGATACAATCACTTTAGCAATAGTGGAAAAAACACAACAAAAATTCAAAAATAAAATATCCTCTACAAAGAATATATTTTTGAAAGTTGAAAAGGCCTAACCCAAACAATTCAACCTCTATAAAGAGGACAAGCCCTATTCAATTATATAAAAATTCTCACCCAAAATAGTCATAGAAGATGCTCCATCTAGAAGATGCCTTTTCATATGCCTGGATACTCTCATGTTCTACATGGAGATCATTATAGTGATTTAGTTATCCATGTCATGATGATATTGAAAAAAAAAATTGATCTACTTATGTAGATACTTGATGTAGTTGAGCTTGAGGGAGAATATTCTTCCTTGGTGTAAAACAAACTTTGTGCTTATGTGCAACCATTTTTCTCTATCGCCAACTAATCATTTTCCACTCAAACTGAAGATTATGTGCCAACTAATGATCTAGTTACCATTTTCCTCTTTTTTCATCCTTTTTAGGGGTAATTTTTTATTATCATCAGGTTTATACTTCTCAAGTTTCTCATCAACACTTGGTGCATTCTTATTTTTACCATCTTGTTTTGAACCCTGAACGTAATGAATTGTAACACTTTGAAAAACTGATTTAAATTCATAAATAAGACTATCCTAGCGAGCCATTACATCCATTAGACTAGTCCATAGACATATTTATAAAAAAACATTTGGTATGATGCCAAGCTTGCACTTTTCCATAGAATGGAGAATCACCTGGTTCAGTCATGATTGAGATTTAACCCTCTCCATTTGTTATCTTCTCATTGATTTTTTTGCAAACTCATTTTTACTCAATGAAAAATATTTGACCTACATTTCCATCCTTAAAAATGGCACTGATATTTTACTTCCTTTTTGCATTTTTGCTTGGAAGGTAAATAGAAAACCTAATGCTAACAAATGGCATATTCTTACCTCCATTTTGCCTTGGTGGGTTTTCAAGATTCATGTGCACATTCACACTTTCTAGGTTTGGTAGGATTTCATACCTCATTTTTAACTTTACACCCAATGGGATTGTGGACCTTGTCTACATGTTTACACCTGGTAGGATTTCAAAACTCAGGTGCACATTTACACCTGGTGAGATTCTGGAACACATCAGCACTTTTGTAGAAGTACAAAAGTGAAAAAACATCCCCAAATATTTGAGTTTGCTTTTCCTTTTAAAATACCCATTTTAGTTAGAAACCATACCTATGCATGGATTTTTGACATAACATCTATAACAACTAGTTTAGAATGTTTGCACAACAATGGTAACCTTGACAATATTCTGCTAGTTCTCAACAAAATCAGATAGGTTGTGACAATCCATGTAAGCCACAAAATATGACTAAAAATCACTAATATACATGAAATCCAAGGTTATCAAGCTCTCTAAATGTGAATGGTGACAAACGTAAATCATATTGCATGAAGGATGAAGATTCAACCTTGAAATATAGTAGCTCATCTAGTTTAAGAGAGATGCAAGTTTAATGTGCTTTGCCTTAAGATCTACCTATTGAAAGTAGTAGCCCTGATGGAAATGATTTAACTCTTAAAAATATTAATTCACTAAAACACTTAGTCTGAGTCAAACAAAATATGTAGAATTCATCATCAATAAAGATTCATAGTATATATTTTGATCACCATGCACATAGTGCCACTACTCTCCATTGTGAATTGAATCTGATGAAATGTTGCAGCCTTCTAATACTCCTTTATTCCTATTGGCCCAAAATCAAATATTCATGTGCCATGAACTCCATCTTTGCCATTATTAGAACACTTAGTAAGTGCAGTAGGCAGGTTGGATTGTGGTGTTGATCTAATGTCACTGTGCATCTCATCATTATCTCATATTCCTTCTATGATCCCATTATACATGAATGTTTCTGCTAAATCAAAAATAGTCTTCTATTTTTGGGATTTACATGGATTTCTCCCTTAATAATGTGTGTTAAGATTCAGGCCTCTACTATCAAAATTCAAATTTCATATTAAATTTGCAATGGAATGTTGTATTTCCCTTCGAAATGTTCACTTATTTATTAATTTTTTTATTTATCTTTTACAATGAGAAATATTAGACTTAGTATTTTTGATACTTAGTCATAATTTAATTTTCCCAATTTTATTTCACCATGGACCCTGCAATTAAATTATGCATAAAAACCTTAAAATGTTAATTATTAGTGAAATCAAACTTTACAAGTTCGCATAACACAATTGCATTCCCTTTAGGGGCCAATAATTAGACCTTCAGACACTTATTTCTCTATAAAAGGGACACAAATTACTTGGGAATATTTAGGCATTAACATTGGCTCTCACCCAAGGATGTATACCCCTTGCAGGTGTATTAAAAAACCAAAAAAAAAGACTAGATGCATATCGCTCAGGTCATGAAGTCATAATTTTGATAGTTTCTTAACAGACACCTTTTGAAACTTAATTGAAATAAGGGTAGACCAAAATAAATAGAGTAGAATGATCTAAGAATGAACACACAATAAAAAATAATGAAAGGAATTTTACAAATAAAGCTCAATATATAGGGGAAACAAATCAACAAAACTATACACTACATATTATTCTATAAAAACATGGACTTAGTCAAGGAGGTGTTTTAGATGTCTACCATTAACTAGAAGTTCTAATATCTCACCATCTAAATCTCCCATGCTTGCCTTTCTCCACATGTCTATTTTTCTAAAGTAAAACTAGATCTCCCATCTAAAAAGTTATTTGAGTGACCTTTCTGTCGAATATTATTTTGAGTCTTTCCTTAAACTTTATATGTCTTTCATGATCTTGTCTTATAATTTCATCAAGTTCAATAATCTAGTTTATCCTATTTTCATAATGGTTAATTTCATCATCTTATTCTAGCTGTTGCATGAATTGATATGTTGGAAATTGTAGATTCATAGGTAAAACAACCTTATCTCCATGAACAATCTCAAAATGGATCTTACCTATAGCTCTCTTAGGTGTGATCCTATCAACCCATAAGGCAAATTTCAAATTTTCACCCCATTCTTATTAGCTTCTAAAGCCCTTAAAATGATTTTGAACAAGTTCTTATTAAGGGATTATGCATGTCCATTCCCCTTAGGGTTGTAATTGGAAGCATAAGCCAATGTGATCCCATATTATTTACATAATTCCACTATATGTTTAGATTTGAAACTTATGGAATTGTCATCTATTATGTTCATAGGCACACCAAATCTATAAATAATGTGATTTAATAGAAAGTTCGTGATCAACTAATGTGTGGTTTTTCTGTAGGGACCACCTCAACCGATTTTGTGAAGTAGTTAGTTACAACCAATATCCACCTATGCTTAGAGATTGATCTTTAAGTGATATCCCTAACTAAATTCATTCCCCACTGTCTAAATATGTCATTCATGGTCATTGATGTCTTAGGTTGTCATTGATATCAAAGAGATCTTGTGGTACTAGTGTATGAATGACAAGGTGCTTAGATTGATAGCTTGGATAAATATGGAACATGTTCAAGTTTGTATGGACAAAGAAGACATTGTGAGGAATCCAAAGATGTCTTGGTGAAGCTCTAGAGCATCATTTGGAATGAGAAACATGCATTTTCTATCTTGAGAGAATTCAGACCATCACTGCACATCATGAAGATATATATGAACCAACAATATTGTGCATTTATTATAGGTGAGTAAAAAGTCAACCAAGGATAAAGTATTTTATGGAGATGCTTTTTATAGTGCCAAGAAGATACCCTAAAAATTTGGAGTCTTGAAGTGTCTTATAGCTCAATTTATAAAGCTTCAAAATTACTCTATCAAATTATGAAGGGCCAGAGACCATCATGTTTCACTAGGTTGAAGTCTAAGGTCATTTAGTCAGACAGATCTAATGGTGAGCATGAATTCATACCAAAGGAGATCAATGGTACATATTAAGTCAACATGTTAAATAGAGTATGCAAAGCTGCCAAGTGGTAAAATTTCATTTCAAGATAGAATACAATGTGAAGAAGGCATGCGAGGGTGCTAAGTGTCTCAAGCTCATTGAACTATCAGAAGATCCAACCATGCACATGTAATCATATAGAATGTGATCAATGGTGTGTATTGAGTCAATATGTAAAATAATGAATGTGATAGTGACATGTGTCACATTCATGAAGCTTTGAAATAAGATCAATGGTGAGTGTATGATCATGTAGTCATAATATTGATGGTGTCAGTTGAGTCAAAGAGTCAATATGTGAATAAGCCACCAAGTGACACAATCACAAGAGAAAGGATCTTAGATCAATGGTGAGAATTGAAAGATAAGGACCAAGCTGATTCGAGGAGATCAATGGTGCATATTTGGTTAAAAGTGATAGAAAACATGAGATGAGGTTAAAGTGTTCAAATTTTAACAATTGCATAGTGACTGTTGGAATTCAATTTTTTTAATTTACAAGGGAAGACCAATATGTAGTTTTTAAACTATAACTTTTGATACATTCAAAATTAGATCATGGTGTAAAAGGAAAAGTTGTATCAGAATTCAAGGTGCATCCATAAAACATAGTTAGAATGTATAATTTTTTATATAGTCAAATATATGGAGCTCCAAATTTAATTGTATGTTCATTCATGGAGTTCTCATGTATGAGGCCATATGTTTGATCTAATTTACATATGCATAAGGGAATTACAATGGATTTTATCACTTAAGGAGAACATATAAGTTATGTAGAATGGGTCTATTATTGTGAAAGTTTTCTTGTGTTAAAAAAATTTATCGGATAAGTGTCAAAGTGATGGATGGGTCTTCATGATACCTATAAGGGCTAACGAGGCCTAATTGAAAGGCATAATTTCTTAAGTGTGGCCCATCATTGCTATGTCAAACTTATGAGGTGTTAATTGATCTTATGTTAGTGTTTTATATTCATTAAGATTGAAGGCATGTATTAAGGCTCACCAAAAACATGATATTCATGTAGACACTATAAAAAGTGAAACCAAAGGTGGTGGCTTCTAGACTTTTAAGAGACAAGAATGGGCATGTGTTGAGAGAGCATAAGATAGAGAAAATAAAAAGAGATATGAGAGAGGGTGATTAATGGATGGACTCAAATATATAATAGATTGAGAATGAGTGAAGAATACAAGGTAGATTCAGAAGGATATTTTGGATGCTTAAATTTGTTGAGCAAAGTATAGAGAAGTATGTTGTGTGATCTTGGTGGATGAATTAAGAGGCAGATCAGAATTAGGAATCTGTTTATGAACTTTTTGTCATGTATATATTGGTTGAATAAGAATTTTTGTGGGTTTGAATATTTTGGATGAGTGAATAGGTTTAGAGTGATCCAAAAGGGTGCTTTGGATGCATTGTTTGTATTTGCAAGCTTGAGAGAGTGTGAAGGGTCAAAAAGAGGTGTTATACATTGTGTCTCAATCAAATTGAAAGAGATAAGATTTCTATAGCTATTGATTTAATAAAGTGTTGTGTGGGTGCTCAACATCTAGAAAAAGTAGGTGCTTATTCATACTTAGGGGTGGGTGCTCCTTGTGAAGTCAGTGTTTCACTAAAAGGGTCTCTTGTTTGTGATCATATTATAGGATAAGTAGTCCATGTGTTTATAATATTGAAAATGGGTTTTATTTCTCATGAGGGTTTCCCACAAGAATCATGTGTTGTGTGTTTTATCTTGTGTATGCTTTGAATGTATGAGTTCTCATGCTTATGTTTCTTGATCAAGTTGATGTATGCTAATTGATTGAGAGTTTAAAATAATTAGAATTGAAGTTTCAAATATCTTGCATCACTGATTAATCCCCCTCTCAGTGATTATACCTCTAAAAATTAGTATCACATCTAGACCTTCTTTGGAAGTTTAACCACTTGAAGTTGATCAAAGGTAAAATATGTCAAGTCAACCACATCTAGAACTTCTTTGGAAGTTTAACCACTTGAAGGTGATCAAAGGTACAATATGTCAAGTCAACATATGCAGAGTTTCTCTACAAAGCAAGTGCCATTGTTCAATGGGTCAAATTATGATTTATAGAGTGCAAAGATGATGACATACATCATGTCTCTAGGGTTTGATAATTGGAAATCTATCATGGATGGTTACACAACACTAATTACACCTCCTACTAGTGCTGCTGACAAGAAGTTGAGTGAGAATAATCCTAAATCTATGAATTCTATCGTTTTTGGTCTATCTAAGGCTGAGTTCATGAAAGTGCTCCATTGAAAATCTACCAAGAAAATTTGGGTCAAATTATAAACTATCTATGAAAGAGACTCTAAGTTAAACTTGGCTAAGCTACATACCTACCAAAGACAATTTGAATGTCTCAAAATGAAGGAAACTGATATTGTGGCATCTTATCTTCTAAGGGTTGATGAGGTAGCAAACATGATTAGAGGTTTTAAATAAGAGAATGATGAAGCTGCTATAGTACAAAAGATATTGAGGAATTTTACACTCAAGTTTGATTCAAAAGTTTCTATTTTAGAAGAAATTCATGATCTCACTAAGGTGAATATGGATGAACTGCATGGCATTCTTTTTGCCTATGAGATGAGAGTTGATGATATCAAGGTGATAAAGGAGATAAAATCTAAGAATAACAAGTTATGTCTTGAATATTTTGATCTTAATGAAGATAAACTTGAAGCCCTAATTGCAATAAAATTGAATGTAGGATCAAATAAGTATGAAGGAAGATAATTTAACAGGTTTGGGAGAATTGGTGTATTATTCCTAGTTTAGTTAAAAGTATAGAATAGGAAATTAGTAAATAACTATGAAATAATGAAGCTACTAATTTGTGTAAATTAGATTATAATTTTGACCTTTTTAAAACTAGTAATAAGACCTAGAAAAGAAGACTTAGCTAGAAACTGACTGATACTACTGAGACAAGGTCTGATATTCAATGTGTAGGACTAGGACACTATTACAAACTAAGATCTAACCTTCATTTTATCATTGGATAAGAGCATGAAAAGTGGATATGAGTGGCATCAGTGCTATAGTCAACCTTTGTCACTATTATCCTAAGAATCTAGGCTTTCTAGGTTTTATTCACCAGGTCTGTGTGACCCTATCTATGAAGTTTCAGTGACTAGAAGTTTATATATCTCATTATAGAGCATATTCTCTCTTCAAAACCTATAATCCATTATGATTTGACCAATTTTGAGAAAGAGGGGGGGTTAATGTCTATAATATTCACTGATTGTGTATCCACACCCCTTGTATGGGCATGCTCCCTACATACAAATACACTGAAGAGGGATCAAGCCATATGTAGTTCTCTCACTTGATTTACTTTGTGCAATTGAGAGTATGAATATGAAAAATACCAAACTGGATGTGTTTAAGGTCTTTAGGGATTGGTATAAGGACTTAAATAAGCTTTTAAGTATATTGGTTGGTTGTACGCAGAGAATAGGGAAGATAGATTGAGTAGTCTTACTTGTACTCTCGCTTGCTTAGTGATAATTATCAACCCTTTCCAAATGATATTTAAATGGGATTTTATAGGGATTTATTAGTCATGAGCTGAATGTTATCATATTAGGCTAACAAAGAGAAGGATGGGTAACTAGAAGGAAATGACCATTATGGCCATAAATGGACTTAGATAAGAGCATCAAAAGTAGACAAGAGTGGCATTGGTGGTATAGTCTTAATGTGGCACTATTGTCCTGAGCTGACAGGGATTGGGGGGATGGATTAATCATGGAAATATGGGTCTATTTTAGCTAAGATCAAGTCTAGAAGGCTAAAAATGACTAGGAATTAGTGAAAAGATGCCTATATGGGTCATGAGAGCAAGCAAGAGGGCCCTATGGGTTGAGTGTCACAAGCCACACTCAAGTTACCAATTTTTGCATTTTATATGACTACATTTTCCCCCCTTTTATTCTAGTGATGCAACAAAGTGAAATAATAGGATAAAGAAAAAATATGAAGCATACCTAAACTTACCTACAAGGGTGAAGCTCATGAAGTATGTGATGTTGGTTGTGCATAGAAAGAACACACTATGAAGTGCAAAATATGCAAAAGAAAACAAAGAGTAGATTAGTTCTTACTATATATGTTATATCTAAAATAAGAACATCCAATGTTGGGTAGGAGAGAGAGGAAGAGAAAAGAATAAATACATGGACCAATATAAAACCTATTGTGATGCTAAGTGATGTTAAGTAATGATGGATGTGTTGTAATAAGAGTAATACCATGAACATAATTGTGTACTCAATTCCTTGGAAGTGACTCAAGAATGCAAAGGTTATCCCTTTGGCTCCATTCTCACCCACTAAGTGAAGCTAGGTGGTCATGCATGTGTTAATCAATGTTTTGACTGTATGTCCAATCTCTCTAAATAAGTGGCTCAAGAATACAAAGGTTAGCAAGTCCTTTGGCTCCATCGTTGCCCCATGAAGTGAAGCTATGAACTGATACCAATATGAAATGTGTGTCATATGATATGGCTCTTGAAACCCATGAATATACTTTGATTTGATAATGTTAACGCGGATAGTCAAATATATTCTGAAAACTAGGCCACTCTTAGCCACTCTAAAAGATGAAAATTAGGCTTGTATGAAAGCCACTCCAAAACTAGTACACTAGGCTTATATGAAAGACACTATGAAAATGTGAAAGTTAGACTTGTATGAAAGCCACTTTAAAATGATGTCAACCATCTATATATTTAATAAGGCACATAATTGCTGAGAATGTCTAGGTAATACTAAACTTGGAAAGAAAAGAAAATAAATGTATTATTCATATTGCCCCCAATCACTGGTGTCTAAAACATGGATTCTGATTTAGAAGCTATACCAACTACCATATTTGAAAGTGGAAGTGAGATCCATCATGTCATGCATGATGCCCCCTATATCTAGATTCTTTGAGCAAAAGTGTCCTAGAAATTGTTGATTCTAAACTGGTATGACTATACAAAACTATAGCTAAACCTACTTTTCTACATGCTTCTAAAAAGTCTAGTTTTTCTACTATTTGGATAGGAGTACCAAAAATAGATAGTAGTGGTATCGATGATATTGTCCTATCTCGGCACTATTATCTTGGGCCAAATCTAGTAATTGTTTTGACATTTTCACTATTTTCCTGGTCTATTCTAACTAGTTTGATGTCTGATTGTTGTTTTGGGTGTGCTAAAAGTTATATTTTTTATTGTTACGAGCTCTGAATTCTGTGATAAAAGCCTTATTTTTTTCCCCCTCTTTTGAGGGTAAGAATTAAAACCTTACAATGATTGCCCTCAGAAGAAATAGTCCTACAAGTGTGTTATACTACAAAGATACATGATATAGAAATGATAATCGACAAGATATCTCAAGATATAACATGGTTTGTAATGAGATATTGTTAGATCAATAGGAGTATGCCTAGATAGATGTAACAATGTAGTAACATGTGTAATGTATTGAATTAGAATAAGAAGTCTGGTTAGTTTTTAGTTGTTAGTAGGAAAGGAGGGATGGAGCATGATGTCCATCATGGCATCCAAGATAGCAAGATAATACATGATGTGGATCATGGCATTGCAAACAATGATAATAAAACAAGATATAAGCACACAAGGCAAGAATCAAGAAGTGTACATGAGTGGCCAAGGGGCCAAAAAAACAAGGGACATGGACACATGTCACTCAAACTGGGAAGCAAGTATACAAGGCATGTTCAAATGCCACACACTCATACAATTAAAATAAGCAAGGTTAGTGTGATAGCCACAATCACATAGAAAAGTACAGATAAAGGACATTGGTAAATTTTATAAGGCACACACGTGAATAGAAACAAAGGACATTGGCAAATGTTTTAAGGCACATACATGAGACAAAATAGAAATTGAGAAATGCAAATAATCTAGCTACGCTAAGCAAAAAATTAAAGAATGTAATAACTAAGAATATAATCACATATAACTAATCAAAGAAAAAGGGAAAGTATGTATGACATGTTAGTACAAGACTACGTGTATGCTAATAAATACATAAGTGCTATATACTAGTCAGATATTGATATAGTAATTTGTATAAGCTATTAAGTAATATACATCAACATGATAACTAGAGTGTGTGGTGTAGGAATGACATAACTTGAATGGTCTAGTCATGTAGAAATTTCCCTCAGTAGATATATATATCAATGTATGTTTCAAATGTAGAAGTAGGATGCCCCCTCAATGGGTATATTAAAGTAATCAAATAGTTGGATGTCATTGTGCACACTCAAAAGAGATCAAGTAATGCATGGTAATGTAGATAAATTGACAAACAATAGTATATAATAGAAAATGTGAGTCTAGCATAGTGGTAGAAATGTAAAGCATGGATAATGCATATAATCAAAATGTTTTTTGTGTTTTGACATACTTTAATATTATTGTGTTTTTGATATATTATATTATTTTTTGTATTTTTCACATATTAGAATGTTTTTGAATTTTTTTGATATTTTGAGCTATGTATAATCAATCATAAAAAGATTATTCAAGAAAAACTGAGGAACTATGTACAAGTAAGAAAAAAGAAACTATGTATAAGAAAAATGGAGGATAAATGAGACTCCTTATCATGGTGCCCTGTATCAGGGATAGGAATCGTGAGTGATCGTGAAGCACAATGGAAATGTTTAGACTATGGATCTGAAAACTGTATATACTGTAAATGCTCTAAAATATCTAAAGTAGAAACCAATTGTGGGGTCACCCTATAACTCTGAGAAGTGGATCTAATTGTAGGGATCTTAAGGACCCATTTGGTAGTAGAAGAAACTCTCTAAACATGTGTTATGTGAGCAGATTTATGAGATCTGAATGATATTGCCTTGGATTTTAACACTATAGCTAGAAGCTTTATAAAATCCTGAAGCTATTGAGATGTATGAACTCTTTGTGCTAGTGATGGATGCCTTAACTGTGTATGAGTTATAACTATAGGAAGAACTATAACTAGTGGTAAAACTAGAACTGGTGGCAAAATTGAAACTAGTGGCTATGGAATAGTAGATAGATTTGAAGTGGGGAGTGGTAACTCATATGGAACTCCACCAACTGTAATAACCTGATTATCATGAATGAATTTCATGCATCTATGAACTATAGAAGATATTTCTCAAAGTTTTTGTATCCAAGGTCGACTAAGTAGTATATCAAAAACTCCTGCACTACGAACTATAGTGAATGGTGTGGCCATGTGTGATGGAACAACCTATAGAGGAAGTAAATTCTCACCTAATGAACACTATATATGCGCACTAAATCTAATGATAACTATGTCGATCAAGTTAATATCATACTTTGAATATTTCAAATGTTGTAGTAATCTCATAGTGTACATGTTCACACTAGCTCCATTATCTATCATAGCATTATGAATAGGATGATTATGAATGTAATCTCTAAAAAAGAGTGCATGATAATCTGAATCATCCTCAATGATCTCTTGCTATGAGAAAGAAATAAAATGTCTAGTTAGAACTCTAGAATTTTATACACCAATCATGTTTCTAAAAGGATGTGACTCAACTAAAGGTGCCCTATATGTATCTGGTGGGGGATGTGCATGATATGCATTATGAACCCCTAATTTATCCCTTCTCTCTAGTTTAGAATGCTATGAAAAAGGATCAAAAAATGTTTTCAAAGATTCATCTTGTGTTTTCTTTCCCTAAGGAGGATCAACTGAACTTTCAAGATCAATATGATTATCATCTATCAAATCATGTATCTTATGTCTCAAACTAATACATATATTTGTTGTATGGATTGATGCCCTATGAAACTCAAAAAATGCATTTTGATCATATCCCCATGGAAGAGGCTTTGTTGGGTCAAATTCCCAAATAGGAGAGAGAGATATGATGTTACATTCCAATAGTTGTTATAAAACTTTGGCTAGAGAAACTAGTAGATTGGTAAAGGCTCACCAAGGAGGTGCTGATAAAACCACTTGTTGAGGGGGCTCTAAAGCTGCATTACCTATAGGTTGATTCTGACTCTTGCTATCATTGACCTTGAATTTGTATGGGACTTAGTTGTTATTCTTGTTTGTTGTTTCTAAAATACTTGTGTATTTGAGTTTGACCATTGAAATTAGCTTAACTTCTATTTTCTTTAGTGTGTGACAGAATTTAGTGAAGGAAGAGAATATTTTGAACATAACTGATTCATACAAAGATGGTAGAAGAATCTATTTGAAGAGTTATTATAACTCTTGATCAGCCATGGGGATACTCATCTTAGCCAAAATAGTCTTATATCGAAGAACATAATCTATGAGATGCTCAATTGACCTTTGTTTCTATTATGTAACTTGGAAATATGAAACCTTATCACCAATGTTAATACTAAAATGAGCTAGGAACATGTTGGCTAAAGTATTGAATGCATTGACTCACTAATTCTATAGACTATACAACTATTGTAAAGCATAATATTTTAGGCTCCATGAAAATAGATTGGTAAGTAGACAATATTTTGGTACATAGTCTAATCATGTTTCATGAAAAACTCTCAAATGTGTCTCTGGATCACCATTACCATCATACAGAGTAAGATTGGGTTGAACAAAAACTTTTGGAAAGGGTGTAGAAGCAATGTGATGTCCTAATGGTGTATGTAGTAGAGAAAAAGAATCCAAACCTTGTGTAGCTCTAGAGGCACCTTGTTCAAGATGTAGCACCTTAAATTGAAGAGATCTTATCTCTTACACAAGGGATTCCACATCAAGCAATAAAGATGTACTAGTTATAGCTAGTGGTATAGAGCTAAGTTGGGCTCCTATAGGGTTTGTTGAGACATAGTTGGCCCCACAGTGTCATTTGTAAATATTTTTATGAAGGAATAGAAGATTCAAATTCTTTAGCCTTTTTAATTTCCATGATAGATTGTAAGATAAGAGTATGATCTTGGGGTTGGATCGGAGTCTTTCTCAAAAATATTATAGGATCAAATCTTTATTGAGGACAAATCCATTATTAATAATTGGTGGAAGTGGATCAGTAGTCCAATGTGGTGGAGCATGAACATCGGTGTGTACATCATCATTGCTATTTTGATACTGCTCATTATCAGAGTTATCTTTATTAAAATTATTATAATCTGGATGTATAAAATCTATAACAAGAACTTGAGTTGGTTTTCTATCCATAGTATATGGTTAAGTTGTAGGAATATAGGTGAATTTAGGAGGATTTCCATTAAGTCTTGCACTTTGTCTCAAGGGAAGAGATGCAAGGAGCTTAGGTGGCATAATAAAAATAACTTATATAATGGTAGAAAAGATTAAGTAGTTACAGTCTAAATAAAGGATTGGAATATGCATAAAAAGGATACGAAGTTAACAAACATGTAAGGTGATACCTCAAGAAGCAATGGGAACTAGATAGGTAACTAGGGTTTGAAAGATAATTATTTGAATGATTTAATATGAAAATTTCAAATTGAAAGTGAATTTCTAAGTTAGATACACAACTAAAAAATTAGAAATTGATTGGAAAATTAGTGATTTGATGAGACCTAGTATATGCATATAGGGTTTGGAAAAACAAATATTATTGAGAATTACTATTGAATTTTGAATTTTGAATGGATTTTTTTGATTTAAATATGCTAGTAAAAATTTAGAAAATTATTGAAAAATTACTGGGAAAATACTGGGACCTAGTATGGGTAACTAGGGTTTGAAAGAAAATTATTTTTAAATTAATAGAAAATTTTAAAATTTAATGCAATTTTTTTATTTTATTATGTAGGTAAAAAATCAAAAAAGTTTAAGAAGAATCATTAATAAATTTACACTAGGGTTTCTAGGGTTTTTATGAACAAATGAAGTAAGTCAAGTTCACCAAATGATTTAGCAATTTTGGGAATATTGGTGTAATATTCCTAATTTAGTTAAATGTCTCAAATAGGAAACTAGTAAATAAAGATGAAATAATTAATTTACTAATTTTTGTAAATTAGATTACAATTTTGACCTTTATAAAAATGGTAATAAGAGATAGAAAAGAAGACATAGCTAGAAACTAACTGATATGGTTGTGACAGGGTCTGATATTCACTATGTAGGACTGGGACATTATCATAAACTAACATCTAAACTTCATTTTATCATTGGATAGGAGAACTAAAATTGGATAAAGTAGCACAGACTTTGTAGGCTACCTCTATTGATGTTATCTTGAGAATCTAGGCTTTATGTGTTTTGTTTGGTAGGTCAATGTGACCCTATCTTTGAAGTTTTGATAGTTAGAAGTCTTTAGATCTCCCTATATATCAAATTATTTCTTCATACCCTATACTCCATTATTTTTTAACCAATTTTAAGAAAGAGGGGGGTTTTAGTGTGTGTAACATTCACTAAATGTGTATCCACACTGCTTGTATGGGCACACTGCCTATATACCAATACTCCAAAGATGGATCATGCCATATGTAGTTTTCCCACTTGATGTGATTTGTGCAATTGAGTGTATGAATATAAAAAATTCTAAATTAAATTTGATTGAGGTAGCTAGGGATTGGTATAAGGATTTGAATAAGCTTGTAAGTTTATTGGTTGGTAATTTGCAGAGAATAGAGAAAATTGCTTGAGTAGTATTGCTTGTATTCGTGTTTGCTTAGTGATAATTTCCAACCCTTTCCAAATGATCTTTGAATGAGATTTTATATGGATCTATTGGTCATGGGTTGAATGTGCTCATGTTAGGATGATAAGGATAAGGATAGGGAACTAGAATGAAATGATCCTTGGGGTTAGAAATGGACTTAGACAAGAGTGGGACTAGTGCTATAGTCTAAGTGTGGTTCTATTGTCCTAAGATGATGGGGCCTAGGGGGATGGATTTGTCATGGAAAGATGTGTCTAGCTTAGCTAGGATCTAGTCTAGAAGGCTACAGATGACTAGGAATCAATGAAAAGATGCCTATATGGGTCATGAGAGCAAGTAATAGGTTCCTATGGGTTGGGTGTCTCAAGTCACACTCAAGTTATGAATTTTTGCATTTTATATGACTACAAAATACTTCCTTTTAAATGTTTTTTAGGTGGTAAATTTGGTCATTTTATAGCTAGATTTATAGGTAGAGACATGGTGAACATGAAGAAGCTTCTAAGGAAACTCATGAGGATGAAGACAAGAAATTTGAGGGTCTTAGAAAGTACAGAAAGTTCTTCAGTAAGAATAATGGAAATAAATAATCATGCAAAGGTAGTAAGAGCCTTTATCATGAAGAATATAATAACTCATCTGCAAAGAAAGAAGTAAACACATCTAATAGTGATGATTCTATTCATAATGAAGACAAAGAGACATTGTTCATGGCTTTTAGTGATAATGAAGGTCAATATTCTTTAAGTAGATATTTATTTGGTAGAAATAGATTAGAGGAAGAAGATAAGAAATTCACTCTTGAAGATAAATATCTAGATAATGTGGAACAAATGAAAATACTAAAAAAAAAGAACAACAAAAAAGATGTGTTCATCAAATCCTATGAAGAACAAATTAGAATTTTTGAAGGAAGGATAAGGAATGAAGTTAATGAGCATGATGAGATCATACAAGATATTGAAACTCAGGTTTGTACTCTTGATGAATAAGTAAACACTAATAATGAAGAGTATATCCTATATGGATCAGATATATAATCTTTGTAAATGAAACTAAGTTAAGCTATGTGTAAAGATACATGTGATGATTCTAATAATGAGGATGAATTTATGAATGATATTGGAAATCTAAAGATTGAGAAGGAAAATAACAAAGAGATGATGTAACAAATCAAGGACTATGAAGAGAAATCCAATATGTTTGAATAAAGATTGGATGATGACACCATAGGACATGAATATACTATCAAGCATCTCAATAGTCAATTAGAAACTATGTCCATAAGCCTAAAATCCAAAGAATATGAGTATTTAAGGTATGTGACTAAAATTGAAACATTAAAATTTTAGATATATAATACATCTTGTAATATTAATTCATTTATGAAGTTTGAAAAGATCTTAAATGATATTGACAATTTTTTGAGTAATCAAAAGCATGATAGTGATAGATCTGGTCTTGTATACAAAGAATAAAAAGAAAAAGTAACTCAAGACAAGATAAATGATATTGTGAACAAGGACAATAAAACTTTGAACATCAATAATTAGTGAAGGAATGAAGGCATTGGTAGATTGAAGATAAATCAAATCAGATTAGTAAATGCTATGAGGTATTGAAATTTCAATGGTCATTATTACTCTTGTAATCAATTTGGTCATATAGGTCAAAAGATTGTAAAATATCCTTAAGAAATGAATTTGTATGGAATTATGAGCAAGAAAATGGCAAAGAAGAACACCATCACTCAAGATAGTCAAGAGGTTCACAAGGAAACAATGACATCCTTTGCTAAAAGTTTCAAGGATTTGGTCATATTGCAAAGTTTTGTAATATCTTCATCAGGAGACCAAATGATCAAGTACATGAAAAAACACATGAAACTTCAAGGAATCATCATATATCTCAATCACAAGGTATGTAAAATATAATAAATCTCATTTGTGTCAATTATCATGAGAGAGGTCAAATAGCAAGGTTATTCAAGAGTGATATGTATTCTATTTCAAAGATTATCAATGCTATCATGAAGAGGAGTCATAGTGAATGGAGGCCTAAGTAGGTAAATGAAAAACCATTCAAAATAGATTATTTGCCAAGATAAAATAGGGAAATTTTTCAAGAATCAAGGAACAAGCCTTATCTACCCAAATGGACAAGGAAATTAAACATGATCCTGAGATAAAAGAAAAGAATAAGGTTTAGAACTCATTCAAAGTTAATCTAAAGATGAGAAAGGACTACAAGTCAAGTAAGAGCATGGAGATATATGAGTCTCCTAAGTTTAGGTATATTTATTACCTCTATGAAAAGTGGGTATCTCTACCTATGCTTCTTAGGAGAAATATTTCTTGTGTGCAATTATGTGTGTGCTCTAGATGATTATCAAAGGGCTAATAAGTACAAAGGTATGTTCTCTTCAATTTGATAATATGCAAGATGTGTTTGGCTGAAGGGGAGATACCATTATTAGCTTGAATCGATTGAAGAAGATGTTCATAATGTAAGGGGGATCATATGTGATATGGTCCAGACATGGTGGAGATATGAAGATGTCTTCTATAGTTATGAATTCAAGAATATTTCTATGATGACTTGATCAAACCAAGTCATGCATTTTAACAAGGTATTGAATCTTCATAGAGATATTATGAGTTATATAGATAGATAGGTCCAAGGATCAATAAAACCTAAGTTTAGATTGGTGTATATCAAAGAATAGATGACATGAAATGTAGCATGTTGTTAGGAGGAGCTTTCTAAGCTCTGTGAGTAGCTTGTTAGGTCCAAGGATTAGAAAAGTCCTAGTTAAGATTGATGCATGTCAAATGAGGAGAAATTTATTCATTTACTTAAAAATAATGTAAGTATCCTGAGCATTTTAATTAGTACTTAAATGTATACATGATGCTGAGGAATGTTTATTGGCATGTTGAGGAAGAGACCCTTTCTCATTAATGTAAAAGGGGGAGAAAAATCAGAGTGGAGAAAGTTAAAATGAAGTCTTTGTTCAAATGAAATCATTATGATAGTATTTTACCATCAATGAAAAATAGGGATATTGTTGGGCATGGTAATTAATGTCTTAGGTTGCCATTTATGTCAAAGAGAGATTGTGGTACTAGTGCATGAATGATAAAGTGTTTAAATTGATAGCTTGGAAAAATATGGCATATGTGCAAGCCTATAAGGATAAATAAGAGGTTTTGAGGTATCTATATATGTCTTGGTGAAGTTATGGTGTGTTATTTGATTATTTGGAATGATAAACATCCATCTTCTATCTTAAGAGAAGCCAAACCATCACTGCATGTCAAGAAGATATGTATAAACCAAAAAACTTGTGCATTTATTACAAGTACACAAAAAGTCAACCAAGGTTAAATTGTTTCACAAAGATGTTCTCTATAGTAATAATAAGATACCCTAAAAATTTAGTCTTGAAGTGTATTCTAAATAAATTTATAAATCTTCAAAATTGCTCCAGTAGACTATAATGGGTAAGAGACTGTAATGTTTAACTACGTTGAAGTTTGAGGTCACCCAGTCAGATAAATCTAACAATGAGCATGCATTCATACTAAAGGAGATCAATGGTGAATATTAAGTCAACATGTCAATTAGAGTATGTAGGTCTGATAAGTGGATAAATCTCATTTGAAGATAGACTGCAGTGTGCATAAGGCATGCAAGGATGCTAGGTGTCTCAAGCTTGTTGAACTATCAGAAGATCCAATGGTGAGCGTGTAATCCTACATATTATGATAAATGATGTGTATTGAGTCAATATGTCAAAGAAATAATGTGCTATTGACATGTTGCAAATTCATATATCTTGAATAGAATAACAATGACAAGTGTATCATCATGTAGTCAAAAGACTGACTATCTGAGTCGATTCAAAGAGTCAATGTGCATAGAAGCTACCAAGTGGAATAATCATAGGGGTTCAGATCTTAGATCAATAGTGAGTGTTGTAAGATAAATACCAAACTAATTCTAGGAGATCAACTATCTGTATTTGGTCAAAATTGATAATAAAAATGATATGAGCTCAAAATTTTTTAAGTTTAACAATTTCATAGTGACCATTGGAATTCATATATTTGAATTTTCAAGGGAAGACCAGTCTATAAGTTTTGTTCTATGACTTTTGATATTTGCATAATTTGATCATGGTGTAAAAGGTAAAGTTATAGATCACTTCAGGCACATCCATAAAAATTAGTTAGAAGGTTTAATTTTTTTAAAATTAAAAAATATGTAGCTTGAAATTAGACTATATGTTCATTCATGGAGTTCTCATGTATGAGGCCATAAGTTTGATATAATTTGCATATGCAGAAGGGTGATTTGATGGATGTTATAAATTAAAGATGACCTATAGTTTATGTGTCATGGAGATATGTATGTTAATGTGTTATTATGTTCCAAGTTTACTTGAAGAAGTGTCAAAGAGATGGATGGGTCTCCATGAGACCTATAAGGGCTAATGAGGACTAATTGAAAGGCATAGTTGTTTAAGTTTGAACCATGGTTGCTATGGCTGACAAGTGAGGTGGTAATTGATATTTTTTTAGTGTGTTAGGTGCCTTAAGAGTGAAGGGATGTATTATAATTATGATATTCATGAATACACTATAAAATGTGAAACTAAATTTGATAGTTTCTAGACTTTTTAGAGACTAAAATGGGCATGTGTCAAGAGAGTAGAAGATAGAGAACAAGGAAAGAGATCTAAGAGAGGGTGCTCAGTGGATGAACTAAAATACAAAACATATTGAGAATGATCAAATAAGTCTAAGTTGATATCAAAATATGTTTTGGATGCTTAGAGTTGTTGATCAAAGCATATATAAGTATGTTGTGTGAGCTTGGTGGATGAATTAAGAGGAAAATCAAAGTGAGGACTATGTGTATGACCTTTTTGTATGATATATTGTGTGAACAAGAATTGTTGAAGGTTTAAATATTGTGGAGGAGTGAATAGGTTTAGAGTGATCCAAAAGGGTTCTTTAGATGCATTACTTATATATGTAAGCTTAAAAAAGTGTGGAGGGTTAAAGATAGGTGTTATACATTATGTCAACATCATATTGAAATTAAATTAGAGTTCTAGAGATATTGATTTAATAAGGTGTTATGTGGGTTCTCAAAATCTAGAACAACTGAGTTCTTGTTCATACTTAGGGGTGGGTGTTGCTTGTTAAGTGGGTGATTCACTAAAAGGATATCTTGTTTGTGATAACCTTATAGGACAAGTAGTCCATGTGTTTATAGGATTGAGAGTGGGTTTTATTCCCCATGAGGGTTTCCCATAGGGTTCATGTGTTTTGTGTTTGACCTTGTGTATGCTTTGGATGTATGAGTTCTCATGTTTATGTTACTTGATCAAGTTGATGTATGTTGAGTGATTAAGATTTTAAAAAAACTTAGAATTGAAGTTTGAAATATCTTCCATCACTTATTCACCCCCCCCCCCTCTCAGTGATTGTACCTCCAACAAAATGGGCCCCTAATTGATACAGGTTGCAAGGGGAGATAATTAGAGGCTTTCAACCTTCTAGCAAAGCATTGACATTTTTCACATTTTATTACTTTATGTGTAACATCCTTTAATAGTGATGCCCACCAATAACCAACTCTCAGAATATTATGAGCTATAAATTTAGGTACAAAGTGACCACCACATACTCTGATATTGAAGTCTTCAATTATATTAGTAGTTTCTTCTTCTACCACGCATTTTAAGAGAACCCCATCTAGATTCTTCCATGCTAGTCCATTTTCATTCAAGAGACACTTTTGGGATATGGGATTAAGATATATCCTTTGATTCTTATCCTAATTAGGGGATAATTCAAACATTACAAGTAATAAATAATGTCCTTATACCATAAATGCATGTTAATTTGACTCAAAAAAACATCAATATTCAAAACAATAGTGTTTACCTCTATAGCTTAAAAATTGGTCTCATCCATGAACTTGTCTAGCCCATCCCTCTCATAGACTTAGTGGTTTATATATCCATGTCATACTATTTTAATTTATTTACCAACTTGTATCTCTTGCTTGATACTTCAAGCTGAGTCAAGATGTCTCTGACCACTGTATATAGGATATATGCAACAATTTTGTGAAATGTATGGTCTTAAATTTTTAACAACCATTAAGAGGGAGAAGGATTACTTCTCCATCATAGTATAGTCTATCTTAGATCTATGCATAGATTTACTAAATAAATTTATGGTTTTTTCATGACCATCATCATTCTTTTAAAATATGACAACTATAAGACTTTGTGATGCAAAAGAGAATATTTGAAATTCCCTAGTGTAATCAGGACTGGTAAGACATGGGAAAACTTTAGGGTTCATTTTATGTCATTGAAATATTGTATGGCCTTCTTCTACCACATGATGTTTTAGTCCTTTTTTTAACATGGAAGTAATAGGCAAAGTTATCTCTACAAATTTAGACACAAACCTTTTTACAAAGTTAACTCATCCAAAGGACTAAATTCCCTTCTTGGATTGTGGGATCAACAATTTGTCAGTGGATTATACTCTCTCAAGATCAATAATGACACTGTCCTTAGACACTATGTGTGCCAACAACTTGGCCTTTTATACTCCGATGTCATTTCTTAGGATTAAGTGGAATACCAAATTCCCTTCATCTAAGGAACACTTTTTCTAAATGCTCCAAATAATCTTTTGTATCTTTTTAGTAAACTATAATGTGATATTGATACACAATAACAAACTTGTTAATTACTCCTACAAAACCAACATTCATAGCTCTCTAAAATGTTACACTAGCATTTATTAATCTGAAAGGTATTCGCATATAGACATAAGTGACCCAAGGAATTGTAAATGTCATTTTAGGTCTCTCATATTCTTTTACCACAACTTGGTTATACCCTAATAAACCATCTAATGTGGACAACATATTTGATCCTTTAACACTCTACAACAAGTTATCCATATTAGATAATGGGTTATTATCCTTTAGAGAATCTTTAATCAAATTTATAAAATCCACACATAAGCAGATGTGATTGTTCATATTTATTATAGGGACTAAGTTTTCTAACCATGATGAATCCCTGATGGGATAAATAATCCCATCATCTCTTAATTTCTTGAACTCTTCCTACATCTTGGTGCCCAAGATGTGGTTAGTAGGTCTCTATCTCTACCTAAAAGGTTTGCTATCAGGTTGTTATGGGATGACATGTTAAAAAAAACCCTATCTATATGCTTCCAATTTAGAATAAGACCAAGCCAAGAAATCCAAATATTTATTCAACATTTGCATGTAGTCTTGCATCTCGTCTTTACTCAAATGAGTACCAAGTTCGAGATTTTTTGTATTTTATTTAGAGCCCAAATTTCATTTAGGCACATTTTTTGAGATAAAGAGATCTTGATTTTAATTCTATCTGTTGCATCAAAATATGCCTCTAAACTCACCAATCCTCTTTGGATGGTGTTTGTCTTTAACTGAATGATATCATTCCCTAAAAATGTTTCCTTCCCATCACAAATTTGGACCATGGATTCCAAGTCTATGATATGATCTTGAAATTCCACTTCAAAATTGAGAAACATTTTGATTTAATCATCATCATCAAATACTTGAAAATTATGAATGTTTTCGAGGACTGAAGATCTGACTAGTACCTACACTTGATACTGATTATTAGGGTTCATATTTTCACATTCAAAATGAGTATCCAACCCTACAAGTCTATCAACTTCCTCATTGAAAATTTTATCATAATAACAAATATTGAAAGTTTCAAATAATTTTATAAAATCCCATACAACATTTCTATATATTTTTAACCTTTTTTTTTTGGGTGGCATAAGCATTTCAGACCTGCATAACCACTAACTCAGAATCACCCTTTACAATCAAAATTATAATTCCATGTTCTTGGGAAATCCTCAAACCAAAAAAGAGTGCCTCATATTTTATAATGTTTTTAGTGCACTCAAAGGGGAACTTGAAATAAAACATAAAATATTTCTTATTGGGGGCATAATAGACAACCCCAGCTCCATTTGCAAGATTGGATCAAACCCCATCAAAAGACATTATCCAAACATAATTACCTTCTTTGTCAAATCCAAAGTCAAGAATAATAGATTGTTCAACACAATATATGTTTCGAAAAAAGTTATCTAGCTCCACATCAGTGTAGATAACCTTATTTAGATAAAATTTTAGATTTTCAAGCACATGTAACATTCTAGGCTCTTTACAAAGTTTCACCTTGTTACCTTCCAAAGGAATTGTGGCATAAGAAAGATCCATCTAAACACTACCACCCATGATGGCAGCCAAATTTGTTGACAACACCATCCCCCACTTGGGAGGACAATCCAAAACTACCACATCCATGTTAAGAAACTTACCTAGATGAACTACTAGTTACACTACAAATCCTTTAACTTGTCCAACAATGGGTACTTATCTTGAGTCCATGGATTATTACTTGAGGAAAGAAGATTTTATTTTTACTCCAAGATCATTAAGGACACTTAGGGCATCACATTGCAAAAGTATCCAAAGTCACACATACAATTGTGAAAAATTAAGCCATTAATCAACAAAGTAGCGCAAAAAGGGTCAACATCCAGCTAGATTTTTATAAATTTAGTTCTAAAATAAACCTATGGGGATGGTTTAATAACCTCATGTGACTCTTTATTTTCATCCAAGAGTATTGGGGGTAAAGTAATTTCATTGGAATTTATATTCTCATTAAATCCAAATACTCAAATACCCTTCTACTATGCTCTGGTATTTTTAATAGCTCAACAAGCAAGATAATGATTTTTAATTGAATCAACACTTGGGCCATATCACACACATTATACTAAGGAATGGGGTTATTAGGAGGAAGGGTGATACCACCTTCAGTAGGAATACAATCATTTAAAGCAAGAGGGGAAATAGGATGGGATGAATTAGCATTCCTAAGAACATTTTTAAAGGGTGGATTTTATTTTACATTGCACCCTTAGGAATACTGGATAATAAATGTTCTCTATTCTTGGCTAGAGTACCTTTCTATTTGATAGTTTGGGAAGCAGGTGCTAGTGTAGAAAAACCATGGACTTTTTTGGTTTTCTTAACCTCCTTATTTTTATCCCCTACCTTTGAATATGTAAGGGTGGTCTCTTGAGGAGAAACACCTTGTTACTTGATTCTTAGATTATATTATTTCTCTTTGACAGCTAAGACATTAATTAGTAGCTACCTATCCTCAACTAATGGAGTTCCCCCATCATATTTTTTAATCATCATAGATCTTAAAAACTCAAAGTCATAATTAGGTAACTCATATGCTTGTGTCATATTTATATCATAAATAAATTTGAGATTTGGGCCACATACCTCTTTTAATGCACTCTAAAATTGATCAATTATAGTAGCAATCAATAATTTTGTGGAGTTAGACATTTTACTTTGAAGGATTTGACAATAAAGCTTCATAATCTCATCATTTTCAAATGCAAACTCATGTTATTATGTATATTTCTTAATTATTTCGATAGTATCACAAGGAGGATGGGGGAGGAAGCATTTATCACACCAACCAATTTCAATATCATAACCTACAACTTTAACCTTAGCATTAAATGAAATAGGAACTTCCTAGCTCTTCTATTTTGATTTCTGTCATTTCTCTCATCTTAGGTAGGCCTCTTCCCTCTATCAATGTCTCTATTGTGGAAAGAGCATCTCCCTTATGCTTGATTCTGATTTTGAGCTCTCTCATAACTAAAAGACCCATGAGGAATCCCCTTCTCATTCTTTCCTAACTTGTATGACATCTCCTTGATAGCAATAGCTAAGGTTTTCATAGTTTCCTCAAGGTTGGTAGTCTTATTATACCAAGACTTCTCACGATTTGTCAAATTTACATCACCCCTTTTGTTCAGAGGTTTCCCCACAACCTTTATATCATTTTCAATTTGAATGGCCATATTGAATGCCAACCTCATATTTGTGGGAGCTTTATCTCTCAAGTAATATGTTGCCTTCTTATCAAACACATCATAATATTTGATCAAGCAAGAAGTACCACTTATCTTGATATTATCAGGAAACCTTATCATAGTCTTATTAAACCTTATGTTAATTTCCTACACGCATTCATTTGGGATCTTCTTTATGTTTTCAAATTCTAATAGAAGAAGCATAGGATCAACTTTATCACCATATTGTATCTTAAATACATTCTTCATTTCCTCTCATGAATCTATGCATCCATAGGGAAGAGAATTGAATGATTCATGTGCATCTTCTTCTAGTGTGTGCACAATTTTTTTAAAAAAAATACATCCTCATGCTCAACCTCATAGTCTTAAATTATAATGTGGAAATCCCTCAAATATTGCTCTCCAGTCACTGCATTATTCCCTTGAAACTTAGGGAGTTAATTCCTTACCTCAATTGGAACTTCATTGGGGTAACCCTCCATTTCATAAAAAATAATAGATCTAAATATAGGAATCCTAAATGTAGGATGTTCATTGTCTTCCCAATCTCTATGACTCATTATTAGTTCTATGGTGTGCTAAAGATCAGATGATAAAGGGTTGTGAGTGGGTGAGAGAGGTGGACTTAGGGGATCAAACCTAAGAGGAGATTTAGCTTGTTGAGAAGGTGTTGGGTAATAAATAGGATTATAAGACTCTAGGTGATTAGGAGAACTGTGATAATCTTCAACCAAAAAAAAGTTAAAAAAAGAAGTTCAAGTGTACCATAATTGTCATGGTCTAGGCACTCCTTTCTTACAAAAATTTGTCCTTCAATTGGCCTCCAAATCTTTCTCCTTCTTCTATGATGAACACTTCACTTAGAGATAAGATGATTTGATGAATCACCTTTTAAGGAGGATCTCAGTCCTTCCAACTTTGCAAACAAGAGAATACTCAAAACTAAATTAATTAAAATGGGCACTAATCTTTCAAAATGAGATAAAATGTTGGATTCACCACTAGAAGAAATATTCAAGAATAGAAAAAATCACAAAAAGATAGTGATACATTCTAAAATTACACTTTCTTGTAATTAGTGATGAGATTCCCCATCAATAGTGCCAACATAGTGTTGTGTAGTTTATGGACCAAAATTGAAAATTAGTACAAAACTTTAGACAAAGAACTTTAGAACCTAAACAAATAATAGTCCTTTGTAAGAGTCCCTGAAAACAGAATTGTTAAGTATCTTTCCCTAGAAACAGTGCCAAAAAAGTGTTGATTTCCAATTGTACACCTCTAGAGTTCAACCTTGCATATTTAAAAATATGGAAAACATAGATGACAAACCTGAATTATGTCATTATAGCTAGGGAAGGGTTTAACATCTAGATAAATTGAAAGTAGACAATAACTGGAAGACACCAACAAAGGTTATGGTTAGTTCCATTCTAATTTTGGCTCTGCCTAAACAAAGGGGAAAGCACCTATGGGGTAGCTTGGTCACTAGGAGGGATACTATATTTCAATCTCTAGGGGATTATTAGCATACACAGAGGTCTAACTAAGGAGTAACAAAACATACACAATCCACTCAGGAAGAGTTATCACACAGACTGGGTAGATGATTTTAAATCATACATAAGCTACTAAATATAGAGATGAGGGTGATTATAATCTTCATTTCTATAGAAAATTATTGACAACTAAGGACCAAATGGAATATCACAATGCTCAACTTCAAGGACCAATCATAGACACATTCTAGATATACAACATTTATGCATTTGTGAACAAATTACAGTTAAAATGCTTAACAACATGTATTATTTGTAGGGGTAAGATAGGTAGGATAAGTTAGGTATATTTAGAAAAGTTATGATTATTTTTAACATTGTGAACTCCTTCAATAGTCACTCTATAATTCATTCCAGGATGAAAAATACTAGTAAACAAGGTAAAGAAAAGGTTTGCATTCATTGATTCCAATCTAATTCAAACATTCAAATGATCCCTAAAATATCCAAAGCATACACTGCTATTAAAAGACTCAATCACCTTCTCCTGTCAACTCCATAAGTCCAGGGTGTCTTTAAAATATTATCAACATAGCATTCACAAAATCACAATGCATAAAGTAATCTATAACCTAAGTTCATGGTCCGAATGACTACCATTGATAGACATAAAAGCAAATATCTAATTAACAATGTGTGAAGAATATGCCATTGCATTTAATTGACAAGATAGAGCATAACTAATAAATGTTTTCCATTAACTTGTAAGTAAATCTATGTACATCAATGTTCAAAATGAATAGCAATGGTGAAAATAATGGTGGATTTACTTTGAGACATGGGAGACATACATAATTCTCTTAGAGTTTGCTAATGAATGTACAGATGCAATCACCTTAGAAACAAAATAAAATACACAAAATAAATTTGAAAATGAAACAACCTCTACAAAGAGGATATTTTTGAAATTTCAAAAAGCTTAATCCAAAAAAAACCAACCTCTGTAATGAGGACAATCCCTCTTTACTTATACAGAAATTTTCACCTAGAATATGCCTAGAAGATGCATTTGCATACACCTGGACATTCTCACACTTTGCACGGTGATCATTCTGGTGATTCAATTGTCCATGTCATGATGATATTTCAAACAAACTTTGCTCTACCTATCCAGAATCTTGATGCAGTTGAGCTTAAGGGAGAATATAATTCCTGGGTGCAAAAAAAACTTCATCCTTATGTGCAACCAGTTTTCCCTATCCTCAACTAATCATTGTCCACTTGAATTATAGATGGCATGCCAGATGATGATCTGGTTACCATTTTTCTCTTTTATCATCCTTTTGTTGGGCAATGTTTTATAGCAGCCAGTTTAGAACATCTATAGCAGCCAGTTTAGAACGTCTATAGCAGCCAGTTTAGAACATCTACATGACAACGGCAACCTTGTCAATATTCTGCTAGTTCTTAAAAAAATTAGATAGGTTGTGATAAGCCCTGTAAGCCACAAGACATGACTAAAAATCAATGTTATACAAGAAATTTAGGGTTATCAATATCTCTAAGTGTGGATGATAATAAATGTAAATCATCTTGCATGTAGGCTAATGATTCAACCTTGAAATGTAGCAGCTCATCTAGTTCAAGAGAGATGCAAGTTAAATGTTCTTTGCCAAAAGATCTACCTACCAAAAGTAGTAACCTTGATGAAAATGATTTAACCCATAGCAAGAGTAATTTACTAACACACTCAATCTCAATCAAATAGAATATGTAAAAGTCATCATCATCCAAGAGTAAGAGTAAAACATTTGATCACCATGCACATAGTGCCACTACTGCTCCGTTGCAAATTAAATCCGATGAAATGTTGTGGCCTTCCACTACTCCTTTGATTCATACTAGCCTGAGATAAAATATTCCTGTGCCATTAATTCCATCTGTGCCATTTTTTTCACCCTCAGTAAGTGCAGTAGGAAGGTTGGATGGTGGTGTTGATCCAATGCCACTATACAGCTCATCACTGTCCCGTAGTCCTTCTGTAAGCCCATTATACAAGAATTTCGCTGCTAAATAAGCAATAGTCTTCTCTTCATAGGCCTTACAGGAGGATCTAGGACACTTTACATGCTCTGAATTCCATAGTTTTGGAGGATTCACCGCTAAACCAGATAAGGACACATATGCCATCCTGCCTTCTACAGAAGTTTGCAAACCACGTACACGTGTGCACTATGTCTCTGTGAGTTTGGGGAATCTACTTGCACATTTTCAATTTACAAATGTGAAAGACATCCCTGAAATTCTACCGCTATTTATCTATGTCGATGTCCTTGTTGAAAATTTCTTTGTAGGTTGACCGCGGGTTTTGTAATTCTGTTTAGAAAAGTTGCAATTCAATGTTGTATTTCCGTTTAAAATCTCTGGGTTGTTTTTTTGTTCAGAACTATATGCCACTTTTCTATAGACCTCTACGTGGGCTTAAACCATAAGATATTATGTGGGATTTCCTTTTTGGCATGTACAACGGGCGGTGGGGTTTTGTTTGCACATTGCAAATAACCAATTTTAAAATTGTATTTTGATGTTACACTTCCCCTCCCACTCCTTTACCATGCAACGTGTCAATTCCCTTTTGAAACTTTGCTTTTAATTTGACTATGTTTTGAACACGGACCTCCATGTAAACTTTTTGAAAAATTCATGCCTTCTTTTCATGACACATGCTACAGACTGCAGACTTTGGAATGCAGTTTGGAATTTACAAGCTGAAGTTTGCCGTTTAGTATTGTAATCCCTGCTTAGATCTCCTCCATTTAAATTGACTCCCTTTTAGAATATGCCCTTGAATTTTGACCATGATCTTCCGCATTTGCCTAAAATAAGACTTTTAGCATGGATTTCTCGCTTAATAACACGTGTCATGTTTCGGGCCTCTAGTAGCAAAATGCAAATTACATATTAAAGACGCAATGGAAAATTATATTTCCCTTGGAAAATTTATTAAGTGTTACATTTTCCTTGAATATTCGTGCTTTATTTTTGACAACAAACCTCCACGTGTGCTTTGACACAAGATTTTGTGTGAACTTGAAATGTCCATATCTTTCTTTTAATGATATGTGTCATTTCATTTTTTGGCCCACATAAGAAGCTTTTACATGGTTTGATGAAGAGGTGGGTCAAAAGCTTAGAAATGGGTCGATAAATATAAATGAAGGGATTCAAGCAGGTCTTCATATGTTTTAAGAATTTGGGGCATGGATCAAGTTGCAGAGACCCTATGAAGTATCAAGAGTGATTGGAATGAGTATGGAAGAGCATAGTATTCATCTGGTTCTTCATAGTGTTCATCTAGACATCTTGGGTCTAGTGGCAAAAATTCTGAAATTCATATATAGAGGCTTTTGAGCCAAAAAAATGGATCCTCTCTAGTATCAATCTATTCCATCTCTTGGGCATGATTAAACTCTACCAAAATGGAGCTTGCAACCTTTTGATATGAGTAGAAGACTATATTTCAGATTTCATTGCTCCGGTATATTGTGTACATGTCAAGTTTTCATTTGTGGTAGAGATTTCTCCCTTGTCAAGTCATGATCTCAACTAGTTACTAGTTCATCATGCTATGCAAATCATGTTTAGTGTTCTACATCTCTTGATTGAGGTTTGCATATGGATACTATGATTGGTTAGTGTCTTATATTAGACCTCTCCATCACTTTCCTCAGCTTGTGATCATTTGGTGAACCTTTTCATGAAACAATTATATATGATAGATATTTAGAATCCTAGATCTGGTCCTTTTCTTGTTTCATTAGTGTTTTTTAGGGTCAAGCAGAGTGGATCAACCATAATCTAGATGCATCATCACTATTAACTTAGGTTTCCCTTTCAAGTTTTCCTTTCTCTTTTTCTCCCTTTTCCCTAGTCATAATAGGCTTTAGTAGTGGAAGTGAACTAAAATGATGTATCAAAGGAGCTAGCCTCATTAAAAAACCTAGAGGTCTAACCCCATTATAGGATACCCACAACGTGGATCTAGTCCCATGTTGAGCTAGATTTGGAAGTAGTAATTGAACATTCCTACCTCCAACTAGGGTGCAATCTAGACCTTCAATAATTATGGCACACCCAAAATATTTTTGTGTGTCTTTCATTTGGTCAACTTTTGGAAGCAAGTAAACTAGCACCAATGGCGACTGCAAATCCAAGCTTCTGATTATGTTTAAACTAGGTATGTCTCATTGAAAATTTTAGTTAGTTATTTCATCTCATTTGACATATGAGGTCAATATGAATAGTTATGGTGAATATTTATATTATCCACCTCCTTATCAGCAACCCCAATATGACCCTAATAATCCATATGAGCTTAATCATCCCTACCAAGATTTCTATCAAAGTTATGAGGAGCTTTGGAAAGTTTCTCATGATCCTTATTATCAAGGGAATAACTCTTACCTTCCTCATGATCCTCACCAGCAACATGAGGACCTATTGCATTCATATATGTAAGGGTATTGCCCTAATCCTCCATAGGAACATCAAGCCCATTATAATACTACTCCTCATCAACCCTATCATGAGCCATCTAAACCAGGACTTAAGTAGACTTTAATAAGCCTTGAAAAATATGCACTAGAATTGTGCTCACAAAAATGTTATGGTCAAGATGTCCCTACTCACCTTATTCATCATGTGAGAGATTTATTACAGTGAATAAAATAAGAATGGACCCCTGTTGAGAGAGAAAATTGGAATAATCTCACAAGTGAGATGATGGATCTAGGTGGTTAAATTTAAATCATTGAGGACAAGCTAAAAGGCCTTGAGGAATAGTAGGTCAAACCTCACCAATATTATGTGCCTTCATATACACAACCTTAACCTTCTTATGTGGAACTCATTCCTCCCCAAGAAACTATTATAAGTGTCTCTTTGAGTATGCCAAGCTCTTCATACATTTCTCAGACCTTTCCTTTTTGTAAATCTATCCAAGAGAGTTGTCAAAGAAAGAAGGAGATTGTTGTGGAATATCCTGTTGTTAGGGTTCAAGACTCCATCCTTCCTCAAGAGCCCCTTATGAAGTCCTTGAAGGTTCCAAGATGGAACTGAGTGGTTAAGTCATGGGGTAGGCAAAATGAAGCAAATATGGATTTAAGGACCCAAGTTAAAGAAGGATCTGAACCTATACAAACCTCTCTCATCCCTCCTCAAGAGTCTTCTTGTGTTTGTAGTCTTCATGAAGCCAATAAACACCTTAAAGAGAAGTTATTTTAGGAGAATATAGTGAAGTAAATCAAAGAGTTGGAATTGAAGACAAGGAAAGATGAGGATAACCAAAATTATAAATCTAAAGGGGAACCTCTATCTTTTCCATCTTAGAACCAAATCATGCAGTCAAGGAAATCCAAGGTCACGCAATCCCCTCCCTATCCTCTTCAATAAGATAGGTCATTTACATCTTGGAAATCCATTCAAATAAATAGGCAAAAAAAGGAAGAAGTGGTGATTATAGAAGTCAAACAAGAGACTATGTAACCTCCACTCCTTTCCCCTCAAAATCACATATTGTTTCGTTCATAGAGAGCCATTCAAGAAGAAAATAAATAGGAAGAGAAGGTGAAGGTGATCCAAGAAGAGCGACTTCAAGATAAAAATTAGGTACTTATGGCAACTTCTTTGGACCTTTCTCATATTGTTGAGTACTTTCAAGGATCTACTATGCCACTCTTTGAGAAAGAGCCTCTCCTTTGTGAGGCAAACCAAGAATATGTAGCTAAAGAAGTAGAAATGAAGGTGATTTGAGTGATCAGAAAGAATAAATTATGATTAGGACATGTCTTGGCAAGGACAAACATGCTTTAGTTTTCCATGATGATGCAAAATGGAACATGTGCAAGAGAAGGATGAGATACAAGCTTAAATACATGTACATGAGGAATGATTTGATAATGTACAAGAGAAGGATGTTCCAGTTGGACAAGTTGATGTTGTTTTCCATGATTTCTTTGATAACATAAAAGCTACCATTTATCATGAAGGATAAGAGCTTGCAAGTAAAGAGCAAGCTAAAATTGAGAGCATGCTCAATCATTAGATTGATATTAAAAATGAAGCAGTGTTGATTGACGAATCTAAGATGTCAAAATAAGGCTTACAACCTCATGTTTGTGGTCAATAAACCGATATTCTTGCTTTTGACATTTAGTTTGAAAAGGCTCTAATTGAACTACATCTTCATGAGAACAATTATTCTAATTTGTTTGATATCTTTCATTCATGTTTTTCTTTACTTGAATGCGGTCCATTGTAGGATAACAGGAGTGCTATCATCAATAAAGAGGTAGTTATTCTCTCAGGAGATGGCATGTTTGAAATTTTAAAACATGGTTACCAACTTTTCTCTCCAACTTCAGACATCTCTCTACTATTGAAAGCTGATAACTAGCTCAAATGACCTGAAAAAGTCATAGGATCAAGTCCATCTCCTTTAGAGGTCAAACTTATAAATATGGAAAAGGAGACACCTCAAGCTAGTCTATATGTTCATGATCAATAGTTTAGGAATGAGGAAGAACTAAAGTTGTTCCTACAAAGTCCACAAATTTGGAAAGAGTATGATTGGGTCTTGGACTTATGCCTATAATTCATGCACCTAAAATTGGAAGTAGAGGAACCATTTGCTTCCCTAAAAGGACACGAGCATCCAATTACTCATAACTATAGAAGAGAGATATCAAGAATAAGTATGTTTCAAAGTTCCAAGGTGCACAAAATAGTTTACCTTCTGACCTAGGTGGAAAATAGTTGTAGATTACAGCCATTTACATATTAGACTAATTTTCATGTATTCCTCTAAGTGAAATATTTAGCACATTTGTTTATTGTTCCTATTTTGTTCTAGGCTGGTTTCCTTTTAAATAAGTGCCTTGGACACTCCATCTTGTTTTTTTCCTTTTGCATCTTTAAATTTATCTCAAAAGAGGTTAGATCAAGATTGGTAGCCAATGTTGGATTCAAGTCAATATGTTGGACCCAAATAGAGACTCCATACCCAATGTACTAGACTAGGAACATGATATAGATAAAAATGTGAACCCTGTGAGTCGTTAAAGATGTTAGCCATTTTTTGGCCCACATAAGATGATCCTACATGGTTTGATGAAGAGGTGGGTCAAAGGCTTTAAAATGGGTCTAGAAATGAAAATGAAGGGATCCAAGTACGTTCTCATATGTTTTAAGCATTTAGGGCATGTACTAGGTTGTAGAGACCCTATGAAGTGTCCAGAGTACCTATAATGAGTATGGAAGTGTATATCATTCACCTAGTTCTTTATTGTGTTCATTTAGGCATCTTGGGTCTATTAGAAGAAATTCTTAGAAGGAACTTTACTAATGTCATAATTACCACGTGTGGATGAGTTAGGAAAAATGGATCATATGGGTCTATTCACATTAGTCCCAAGAATATATGTGCTAGGTTTTTGGTCATCCATCGAAGCACATCAAAATATATAAAGATCCAAAGTTTCTCTCTCAGCCAAAATTTGCTAAGTTTCTATAGTCAATTTAGAAGGATCTCAAATAAATCCAAGTGGGTATTTTTATGATGCTATATCTCACACGTGTGGTAATTTTTGGAGGAATTTATTACATGGGTCTATTTAGTTTTATTCCTAGAACATATGCACCAAGTTTTAGGTCATCCATAGAAGCACAAAGGAAGATATGAAGACCCAAAGTTGGCCTCTCAAACAAAATCTGCTAAGTTTCCATATTTAGCCACTTTCAAAGGAGCTCAAATAGAGCCAAGTGAGAATATTAATGATGCCATATCTCACACATGTGGTAGTTTTAGGATAAAATAATCATATGGTTTTTTCCAATTTATTCCTTCGTTACTACGTGCTAAGTTTTAGATCATATGTGGAAGCACAATAGAAGCTATGCATGTTCAAATTTATCTCCTTAGTTAGATTTCACTAAGTTTCCCATACTTATCCAAATGAACTAGATTATAATCAGGATGTCATGCTAGAATAAATGGACTAGCCAACTTGTGAATTTAATATATTCACTTGGAAGGCTCCCAAGAGTAGTGAATCAAATGGCTTTATCCCTTTTAGCATCAAGAACATATCTTAAAAATTTAGTGCCTCCATGAATTTTGCATTCCAAGTTATAGGTCTTCAAACTTGGACCTACAACATAAGAGGTTCATGCTAAAGTCAACTTTAAGACCTAAAAAAAATACACTAGAGTCTAAATTTGATGGTTTATTAGATGTCAAATATGATCACATGGATTTCAAATGATGTCCCATAGATCGTCAAGTTTTGAGCTCATAAAATGGCCAATGGTTTTCATATAATGGGTCCCAGGTAGATCTAAGAGCATGCATTCAAACATATATTCATGTCTAATTTTAATTAGAGGTCAAAGGGGTCAACAAATCTTGAAATTAAATGCATGCATGACAAGTGTCAATAACATGTTCAACTAGTAGAGGATTAATGACTCATGGGCATTCATACATCTTGAGATGGATGGAGCAAGTTGAGTCAATATGTCAACAAGCTGAGTCAGATTTTGATAGCTAATTAGAAAAAATGTGAGCCCATGGTTTTTAATGAAGGTTGAGAAGCCATTTTTGACCATGGAAAACTAGGTTTTGTAGGGTCATCCTATCGCCATTAAAGCTCATTCAAATGCCATAGAATAGTCTAAATGGTGCTGTCAAGTATAATAAATATAAAGGACCACCATTGGAGCTTATCATAGACCTATAGTTCAACATTTTTAAGGATTTAAAGGTTCATTCTTCTAACTATGTTCACCTTTTCTAAAGAAGGACTTGGGTATGGTGAACCCTTGGCTCCTACAGAGATAAAGTGGGTCTATTTGGACCGATTTTGATCAAGAAAAGAGGCTATGGTCTATAGGTCTACATTAATATGGACAACTATGAGAAAACCAATGACCTTAGATTGGTTTCCAATATATAGGTGGGACCTATGATCCAAATATGAAAATGGAATAAATATGTGTTTAAAGCAAAAAGGTTTCATCTATCCATATGTCTCCATCATCACTAAAGTAGGTACAAACCACAACTCATGTCATGACACTATTAATTTTAAGATCCAAGGGTTTAATCCTCATGAGAACATCAAGTGGACTTAGGATCCCAAGGTGGTGAACTGATAGTGGGAGAAAAATTTAAGGGCATTGATCATGTTCAAATAGACCTTGTCATCATGCCAAAAAAACTCTTGTCTCTAGTCAGATCTTTTAGCTAATGAGAGGAGCTTGGGGACTAATGGGATAAAAGGAGGTTCATTTGTTGATCAAGACACATATACAAAATGTGATAAATGAACTACCCCTCACTTTTTGATTGTAATGATCTTTTCTGCACTCTCCAATACATAATTTACATCTCACTTTTTCTCCTTTCTATTATATATAGTGGCCTTTGAGACAAAAATGGATCCTCTCTAGTATCACTCTACTTTCTCTCTTGGGCATGACTAAGCTCTACCAAGATGGAGCTTGTAACCTCTTGATATGAATGAAAGACTATATTTCATATTTCATTGCTTTAGTATAGTGTGTACATGTCAAATTTGTATATATGATGGATATTTCTCCCTTGTCAATTCATTATCTCTCCTAGTTATTAGTTTATCTTGTTATACAGGTCATGTTTAGCTTTCTACATCTCTTTATAGAAGTCTGCATGAAGATACTATGATTGGTTAGTGTCTTGCATTAGACCTCTCCATCATTTACCTCAAATTTTGATCATTCTGTGACCCTCTTCATCAAACACTGATGTATGACATATATTTGGAATCCTAGATCTGGTCATTTGCTTATTTCATTAATGATTTTTAGGGTCATGTAGAGTGGATCAACCATAATCTAGGTGCATCACTATTTTTATCTTAGGTTTCCTTTTCATGTTTTCCTCTCTCTCTCTCTCTCTCTCTCTCTCTCTCTCTCTCTCTCTCTCTCTCTCTCTCTCTCTCTCTCTCTCTCTCTCTCTCTCTCTCTCTCTCTCTCTCTCTCCCCCCTTTTTTTTGGTCATTAGTAGGCTTTAGTAGTGGAAGTGAGCTAAAATGATTCATCAGAGGAGCTAACCTCTTTAAAAATCCTAGAGGTTTGACCCCATTAAAGGATGTCCATGGCCTGGGGTTAATCCCATGTTGAGCTAAATTTGGAGGTAGGATCTAAGCACTCCTACCTCTAGCTAGGGTGCAATCTAGTCCTTCAACAAGACTTTGGTAGGCACGTCAACCTAAGACATTAACATGTAATTCAAGACAATTCTATGTTTTTTTGCTGCCATGTATAATGTGCTTAAGACATTTTATTGCACTCTGGAATTTGAAAATTAAACATGAAAATCAATGTTGCATTCCCATTTATAATGTTTACTTTGATGTTTGTATGTAAATTTCTACCACAAACCTCTAGGTGACAACTGAATTCTAAAATTTTAAAGAATAAATTTGTAATATGACATTACACTTCTATCGTCGATCTCTAATTTTGCATTTATTTTTAAAATAAATCCACATTTGGTCTTTATCCTTCCACATGGACTTGACCTAAGACATATAATAGGTTTGAAAACATCTACTACTCCCTTTTGATTAGTTATTAGGGATGATGAGGGATAATGTGGGTCAATGAGGGAGTAATCAAGAATGAAGAGGGAATGATTAGAGATGATTAAAGATAGTGAGGTTTAATGAGGGAATGATTAGGGACAAATACGAATTATGAGAGAGTGATTAGGGGTGATGAGGCATGAGTAGTAAGTGATTAGGGATGACGGAGGGATGATAAATAAGTGGAATTAACCCAAAGTGGTCATTTGATGTGTGCAAGCCATCAATGTGAGCTATGCTACCCCAATCATAAGAGTTTCCATCAATTTCAAAGTGAGTGGTTTGTAATCTTCAATTGTGACAAACCTAGGACTCTTAGAAATGTTAGGAATCAATATGTAAGGCACAAAAACCTAAAAATGACTACATGTTTACCAAAAATGGACATCAATTGCAAAAATTATGTCCTAAAATCCCTAAGTTTAACACTTAGATCCTAAAAATTCCTATGTAATGACCAGATTGGATTTTGAAAAACTATTTTCCACATCCTAAGGCATGCAACTATGAGACCAACTCTATCAGATCTAGAGTGGCCCTAATTTATTATATTTACTAAAATAAATTTAAAGTATAAGGAAATAAATGTAACAATATAAATATAACAATTCATTTCATGTGCATGTCCACATGCTTTTATGTGTAAAATAATAGGGTCTTGATCGTGTTATTGATTTTATAATCATGTGATCGCATTATTTATTATCTAAGATTCACTTTGTCTATGTGTTCATTGTTTTAATGTGCAAAATGATAGTAATACGATATTGTTGTTGTTTTTATAATAATGTAATCATGTTATCTATTAATGTGATCACATTATACATTAACATGATAGTGTTATGGCTCGATAATTGTTGAGCCATCATTTAAATAATGTGATCATGTTATGTTAATAATGTGATCGTATTATTTAATAACGTGATTATGTTATGTAAAATATCCATAGAATTGTCCCCCAACTCTGTGCACTTATCCTTATATAAATATAAAACTAATAGATCACTTTAAAAATATTATATGTGAAAGTAATCATTTACATTTATTGTAATAACTACTCAAAATTAATATAAAAAAAGTCATTTTAAAATATTTCATTAGTCCTTACCAAGGAATGTACTGTAGCTTTTACTTTTCAATTACCCTACTTCTCTTAAACCAATAAAAAATCTTAAAATACATATATTATCTTAATAATTACAAATGTTGTCATAAAATTTAAGATATAAATATTGGAATATTCTATGTGTGTTATTTAAGCATATTCCTCTAGCTTTAATATAGTTTTAAATTAACAATGACATTTTTCCCCTCTAGTCTAGAAATATAAATAATATGTGAGAACCTAGTTTCACTTTCTATGGAAATGGGAAATGAGACCTTTTCCAAAATTTCTTCTTCTATATTTTGTATTTTTAAGTTATCACACATATACTCTATCCTTATTTTTTAGAAAACCAACAAAATCCCCAACTAGATGGCATCCTATGAGGCTGACATGGTCATATTTTCCTAAGTTGTATGCATCGATGTCACTGGTCAAAAAAGTAACAAGCTATCAAAACCCTTGAATAAAATGCAAATATGTCATTGATTTCCACATCATCAAACACATAAAGATGAGAATTATGAAGAACACACATGGAAATTTTGCTTAATCTAACTAAAAACTAATAATACAACTGTAAGTTTTACTATTTACAACATCACCATTAGAATGTTTGCATTTGTATGGATGCAATTCAATCAATGTATATTTTTAAATATATGTATATATATATATATATATATATATATATATATATATTATAAAGAAAAAAATAAAACTTTTTAGGAGAAAAAAAATTATATATATATATATATATATATATATATATATATATATATATATATATATATATATATATATATATATATATATATATAATTTTTTTCTCCTAAAAAGTTTTATTTTTTTCTTTAAAAATTGGTCTTTTATGCTTGAAAAATAATTTTTTTTGGGTTTTTATATTTTGTCATCTCTATAAAAGCAACCCAAGTAACATAGTAACATTTACTCCATATATTATTTTCCATTTATTAATTATCCACATATATGGTGCCAAGTGGTAAACAAACTAAGTATGCACATTACAAAAACAAACTAAGGAGGTAGCTTTAGTAGTATTTTTTATTGGTTAATTAATTTGAGCTCATAAATATGGAGAATAAAGTCAATCCTGATATTCCATCATCTACATGCATCTAACAATCTTTCAATCATGACATTTTACACAATGTAAAACCCCATACATGGATTTAGAAACACTAATCTCTAAATCCAACCATTCATGTTTTTATTTTCTTACTATTATTAGTTTTTTCATACTATTTACTTTTGCACTAATCTTACATTATAAATTTATATGCAAACTCAACTTTAAAAAATATAATATAAAGGCAGGGACTAGCTGCTACATGGCCCTTGTTATTTAATATTGTACCCATGTACCTTTTAATCAATTAAAGTGCATCATTAAATGTAATGGTCCTTTAAAATTATTTAAATGGTAGTCCTTTTAATTTATTAATGATGGGCCTCCATTCATGATCTATCCCTATTCAAGGCATAAAATTCACAAAGGAGGTTGAGATAAAAAGGAGCCTACCCTTCTTAAATGTCCTTTTTTATGATAAAGAGCATGGCTCTTTGGATTCAAGGGTTTTCAAAATAGATACCTACACAAACATTTTTATGCATGCTTTGTCACACCATCACAAATCAGAGAAATCATGGGTGTTGAGGGTGTTAAATACTAGAGATTTTAGGATATTTTATGAGAATAACATGGACCAAGAAATTAAACATTTAAAAGGGGTATTTGTAAGGAATGGTTATGAGAGAAATACAAATTATAATTCTAATAAAAAAGTTAGGGATGGACTTGGCTAACCAAAATGTGTTGAGCCTTCAACCAAGCACCCAATGGATTTCTTACCCTTCATTAAATGGGTATTCAATAGGGTTATAAAAATCCTATGATGCAAAAATATCCAAACCACTTTCTTACCTAAAAAACATTTAAATAAGTCTTTCAATTTTTCTAAGAAATATTTGGAACCTAATTTTCAAAGCAATGTTTATAAAAATGAGTTCTCATATGGTGTGCTTTACATCAGAGAAACGAGGAGGTTCATCTAGATATGGAATAAATAAAATGTTATAGATGTATGATTACATGAGAAAAAGAAGTCTGCTCTCAATAATCACTCTTATAAGACCAAGAATTATATTCACACTGAAGACCCCAATGTGTTTGTTATAGAAAACTATTATCGCAAAGAAATATTAAGAGAAGCTATTGAGATAAGTAAGCACTCTCTTTGCATGTGTCATGTTCACACTTGATGTGGAGTCTACCTTACGTGATTTTTTTTATAAAGATGAGATGTATTATGTGTGCACTATTTTTATTATGCATTTTTAATGTTGTAGTTATACTAATATGTGTGAGAAGGGTTATGTATACCTAGGAAATGTTTACACCTTTCTAATGTATCAATAATCATCTCTCACTCACTTATTTATCTTCATAATTAACAAACCTTTAGGTCCTTTATGGGTTAATTAGTTGATCTTGGAGCATATTATAAAGCTGAGTTGGTAGAGATGTAGTTATTTATGAGAACCAATGATCACTCCTTGATCCTTGGATATTTTTGTGAAACATTTTTTCATTTACATGCTTATTCATTATATTTCCATTATTTTTTTAATAAATTTATTAATATCGGTCAAATATCTCATAATGAGTACTTTTATGTGTATGGTGTGTTTACAAAGTTCCTAAGTCTTCCTATTTCCTAACATGGAATTAGAACTTGTTCCTGACATGGTATTAGAGCTAGTTTACATAGGTAGTTATTATAGATATATACAATTTACAACAAGTTCAACATTTCCACATAATTTATCTATCCTCTAAACATATTTTTTATCCAAACATCATTTCGTTTTTTCAAAATCACCCATAGAGTATTTTTTGTTTGAGTTAAAACTAATTTTTTGAGTCAATCCTCATTAAGTATTTTTAAAATTATCTACTAAGTATTCTTTGTTTGAACCAAAATCGAAGTTTTAGAGTAATTCATTTCAACTGATTTATATTAAATACGGAGTTATTTGCATGTCCCTTGTCTTTTTGTATTAGATTTGGTTTTTATTTTAGATGGACTAGCATTCATTTTGTATATCCACGTATGGAAGAGTTTTGATAAATATATTTTACCATTTTCATTATTTAAGTGTTTTTGGTGTGAATCAAATTTTACCATTGTTTTAAAAGTGTTAGACAAATTCAAATCTCACTTTTCTTTCACCTGAATTAGATATTGTGACATCATTTGGAAAACACTTTAGTTTCAAGGTAAGTCTACATTTTTTGTTGTATTTCTAGGGCATTATAGAGGAAATATAATGTTTTCATTGTATATACAACATTCAAAAATCATATGGGATACAGGGACTTTTGTTTTAATATTTTTGGTTTCATTTGCATATTTTTTGTACATTTCAATTTTTTAAGAGATGTGGCACAGAGACATTTTGGAATTTTTTGTATTTTTCATTAAAAAAGTTGACTCAAAGTACATTTTTTTATGTTTGGAAATCATATATATTTATTTAATTTAAGATCTTAAAAAGTGTACTTATGGTACTCCTGTGGCATCAATATGATGTATGAAGGGCATCCTATCATGATGTGTTATGGCTTGATGTATTATGTTGTGATTTGTTATGTTATGGATCATTGGAACACAAATAGGATTCCACACTCACCATATTTAGCCTCCAATGGATTAATTATTACTCATTTATCACTTTCTACATATTTAGTTTCGCACTAGAGGTCATAACTTTTGATCCAAGAAGGCTAAAAGGGTGAATTATTTTTGTTGGAATCATGGTTCCAAGGCCAACATGTTTGGTGAAGAGATACAAGCATGGTATACAACCATTTTTCAAATATTTATACTTTATTCTCTATTTATTGACCAATTCTTCTATTTTGAACCTTTTTGAAGGCCCTAATTGTTTTACTATTAATTTGGATTTGTAGATTTGTTTTGAAAGGGAATGTTTGTTGCACTCTTCACAACAATAATATTTGTTTTAATTTTGCCTAAAATTTGTAGTTTTTAAGTTTAAATACTTATTTGTAAACTTTAAATCATACTGACTTACAGACTAAGTATATGTGTGACCTCATTTTTAGAGGGGATCAGTTAGTAGTAATTCATATAGCTTCTAGGTAGATTTTTTAGATGTATTTTATACTTGCACTGATTTATAAAGTGTCATAGGGGGTTTGAATTTTTGACCTTGTCTTACTTCATGATAATGTATGGTTTTTCATGCACCCTTCTCCCATATCAGTTATTGGGTCCTTATGTGGCAGTATTGGAAACACTCACTTGAGGATTTAGATGTGATTTTTCACACATACCATATTAGCAATTTTTGAGATAGCGATGTTTGTGATTTATTCACTCCCTAATCAATAATATTGGAGGTTTTTTTGTATTTCATTATGATTTTAATGCATCCTTGGTTGTTTTTTAAGTATGTTATGCATTCTCTTATGTAAAGGAGGGATAGTATCAGTATTGTGACGTGATAGGTTTTTTTTGCCATATTATTATGGGTCACTTTCAATATTTTCTTCATTTCTAAACATATAATTCATCCCATTAGAGGCTTCATCAGATTCACTAGTCATCTACTAAAATAATGTCATTATTATTTAAATCTTTCTTTATACATGGGTGCCTCATCAAACATTATGTTTGGAACCCATCTTTATGAAATTAACACATTATTATCTTTTCACACATTAAATAAGCTAATATTTGGTATTAGAGGTGTTGGGGGTTTTAGTGTGTGTCATGTTTACATTTGTAGTGAAATCCACCTTAGGTAAAAATTTTATCAAGGTGAGATTTATTATGTGCCAAATATTATTAATATGAACATTTAATGTGGTAGTTATCCTCAGGTTTGTGAGAAGAGTTAGGTATACCTAGATAATGCATCCATCTTTCTACTTTATCAATAATATGCTCTTATTTTTCTCTTTCTATATAGGAAATATTTGTGTCCTTTGTCAACTAATAAGCTAATATTGGATCATATTATAATGTTCAAATGGTATAGATATATTCATTTACTAAAACCAAGGATCACTACTTAATCCTTGATATTATTATGATGCAACATTATGTTATTTTCACACTTATTCATATATCCATTTGTTTGGTTAATACATTTATATTTGTTAATAAAATATATTATCTAGATTAGTTACATGAAAATTTATTCGGTGTTTATTTTCCCTAGCATGGAATTAAAGTTTGTCCCTGGTATACTATCATATGTTGAATAAGAATGAGATCTTAGGGGTTAGTTATGTTTGGAGGTCAATTATTAATAAATTAAAACGACCATGACATTAGGGGGTGAGCTCTCATTGATTAAAAGGTAGGTGGGTATAATATTTACTTAAATATTATAAATAAATACTTTCACATTATTTAATACAATTGATTGTAATAATTGTAAACTACTACACACATTTAATAGTTTTCATGTATGTTTTTTTTTATACGTACAAAAACATTACGTTTGTCTTTTGTGTGTGTGTGTGTGTGTGTGTGTGTGTGTGTGTGTGTGTGATCTTTGATAGTAGATTTAAAAGTATATTTTTAATAAATAAAAACATATAGAAATATTGTAAACTCTAAAAATACTAAATTTATAAAATGTAGCTTATCTTATTACCCTTCATGTGAAATCAAGATCATATATAAGTTTTATAATACTAGTTATATTGTTTTTTCAGATTGTCAAAGATTTTTGCCACAAGACTCAAACTCCAAAGCCTCTATGTAGGTGTTAACACAATATCAAATACACCAAAGATGGGACCTTATACATATAATTAAATGTATAGTTTAAGGTTTTGTTATAAATTAAATAGGGCAGCTAAATTGATATAAAGTGAACATATAATTGAATATATAGTTTAAGGTTTTATTTTAAAGTGAATAGGGTATATGTAGTAATAATTATTATAAATACAACTATGTGAGAATTTTTTTTATCGACATTTCAGATCATACTTGGTGATAAATTATATTGTTTTCTTGATGATGGATCAATGAGTCTAATCCAAAACATCGACCCAAAAACTCTCACATAGTTTTATCCAAAAGAATTATTAGCACATTATACATACAATGTTGAAAAAATATTACTCTTATGAATAGGGTAGTTAAATTGATATGAAGTCAAATTTATTCTCTTTCTGAAATTTAATGTTTTCTCTCATAGCTACAACTATATCAGTTTAATATAGATAAATGGATTTCAACTAAAGTGTGCCATAATTATTTAATTATAATTAAGTAAGATAAATAACATACATATAATAATATTTAAGCTTGTTAAATTAATTTTAACTTCATAAATAGCATGAACATATAGGATTTATAAGCTTATGTGATCTTATTTTATAATCTAGGGGTAGTCGTTAAGATGTGATATTAGAAATACACACTCAAAAGTGATATGATCCTAACCTGTAAATATGGTGATAAACAAATAAGCATTTTAGTAACATTCCCTCCTCTCCTAATGATACACCATTATAAAAACTCTAGACAAAATACAAAAAATTCAAAATTGATCTCATCATTTCATTCCCCTAGTCATTATCTCCAAAATAATTTCCTAGATTCTTGCGCTTTGACTCCAATCCCATGTAATGTAGATTTTTTTCACCCTATTGGGAAGTAATAACAATTTAAAACTTTAGGGAAAAAAATGGTTTTGGGGCCTGTGGTAAACCAAAGGATAGTTGAATGATATTGATATTTTTTAGGCCCATAGATAATAACAATATCAAAAACAATAGACCTAAATAATTAGAATAGTTCCAAATATCATATAAAACAATATCTTATGGTGTGTGTCTAAACATATACTTATGTGACTCAATGAATACCTTGATGATTATTTGATTTCATCTAAATTTATTTTAAATTCTTAATAGATTCATGTGAACAATAAAATGCTTTCTCTAAATTTTCTCATGTATAAATGAACTATAATGCTTCTGTATGATTAAACAATTTAATTCAAATATGTACCATTATTATTGTACTAATTGAAAAAATAATGTCTAAAAAAAAGAATGAACCAAATAAGATAGGTGTACCTTAGTCAAAAGGGGCCACTAAATACTCTAGGATTGTCCTCATTACAGAATATATAAAGAATCAGGGATGCCCCAGACACACTTCTCAATACATTAAAATATAGAGAGAGAAAGAGAGGGGTAGAGAGAATTGGGGGAGACACAATAAAAACCCATAAAACATTCTAATAATGCTCAATTTAGACCAATAATTGAAAAGTACACAAACATCCTAGAATCATGCAATCTAATGACTAATAAATGCTTAGGGGACATTTTTATATGTATAAAATTCTACCCTTTAGGGTCTATATGTGTGAATGTAAATGGGATGTAATTAGATGGTAGTTAGGAAACCTAGTAAATACAATCCTCCACAACTATCTAGTTTCCTAAATAAGATTACAAGTACAAATTTTAGTGATATTTAAATCAAGCTAGGAGAATTCTATCTATAATTATAAATGAAAGATAGATAAAATTATGAGTACTATTACAAATGAAATTGAATATAATCCTATGTAAAGTTCTAAATAAATTTGAAGTGAATTTATAATTATGTATCAAATATGGGCCTCCACGTTTGAATAAAATTTTAATAAGTGTATATTAAAGTTAGGCACCCTATCAATCACATGCCTCTAAATCAACCTAATTAAGTATGATGATGCACCATCCCTAGTAATGTGTATATGAATATGATAAGTTGGATATATTCCCCCCTTTAAAACTTGAGATAAATCTTTGAATATCACATTTCAAAATAAATGGATTAAATACACATGTGTAAGACAATATATAAAATCATTGGTTTGTAACATATAAAGATGTAATCTCGAAAGAATATATGTTATGGATAAACTATCCCATATGGACCCATGGGGTAGTAAACGTAAGATAAATAATAATATGGTGCATGTGGGCCTTATTTATAATCAATATAACATAATTATTTTAAAATATAGTAGTGTAAATCATGAGTATAAGATTTTTCAACCAATGGATGCCTAAAAAAAATCATGGGAACTCAAGCAAGTAGTAAAATTAGTTTTCATGATATGGATCATGGAAACATAACATGAATATGAAACATGAAGATTACATGACTTAAACAATCATAATGGAAGATATGTCAAATATATTACCACTAAAAAAGTAAAATATTTAAATATTAGAGTGTAAGACTATGAAATCACATCAAACACAATGTAAGCACATAAAAAACACTAGAGACATCATTCATTATTTTACACCAAGGGACCTAGGATGATAATGCGGTGGAAAATGTCACATTTAAAAGTAATCTACAATTTAAAGAATGCATATAATGTAATATAAATAAATAAAAAATACACACACACATTTCAATGCATAAGTATATAAATAAAAATATTGAAACTTATATTCAATATGCAAAATAGGGAAACTTATAGATGTGCACAAGATTTAGTAAGCCTAGGAACATAATTTACCATGATCATATGGAAAGCTTCCTTGTTTATTTGTCTATATATAACAAAATAATTCAAAATAATAGATGCATGTGAATGATAGATACATAAGTCATGTTAAAAAAATCCTTGATGGTATGTGTAGGATCTCTCTTATCTGCGATCCCTTATCGGTTAGATGGTTACAATATATATATATATATATATATATATATATATATATATATATATATATATATATATATATATATTTCATTATAATAAGAAGTTAAAAATTAAAAAGGTTATAGGAGAGTAGTGTTTTATATTATAGATGATTTAAAATTATACTTATTAAATGTGCAAAATTAAAATTCTAATTGTGTGACACTACTAAAAAATTCATTGATGTATTATAGACCTAGAGAATGTGAGTTGGCATGGTACATGGTAAGAGGAACCAAATAGATGAATGATTAGTGTAGATGTTCATGCATGTAACCATTAGGACCAACATGATATTTTTATTTGTATTATGATAAAGCATGGAGGTTTCATGTAATATAGGAAAGTTGTGTTTCTGTGTTGTAGGTTGATGTTCTGCATGTGGAGTTTATATTTTTATATGTAATGTTAGACTACTATGCAACAAATATCAAGGTCTTGCAAAAAAAAAAATAGATGTCATAATATTTCATGCAAGACATAATATACCATTGGTGGGAGACTCAAATTCCATTTGAAGATTGTACATACCCACACAAAATCTACACATATATTATTCTCAATTTATTGAGTAGAAATGGTCCCCATTATGTCTTCATTCAATTATATAAATTGAACTTGAAACTAGTGAATGTTGTACCACTTATCTTGATCAACATATTTCCCTACCTTGACCACTCATGACAACTAAATATGCCCTAGTGGGTGTGAAATTTTATCACTTTAATAATTTATTTATTTGATGTTTGATACAATTACTCAAGATCCAAATGTAAAGGAGATTGTGTTGTCAGTGGCTCAATAAAAGTTGGTAATATGGCTTAAGTATCCCCATATTTAAGACTATATATAAACCCAAATATTCGATCAAGTCAAAAAAAAACATTCTCTTTGGTTTTACACATGATTTTGTGTCTATTATAATGTAATGGATTGAGCTTATGGTGTGGACCTTTGAAGTGTTCCTTCTGAAGATCCAACTAGAAATTAACATATATTTAAGACTATATATAAACCCAAATATTTGATCAAGTCAAAAAAAACATTCTCTTTGGTTTGACACATGATGGTGTGTATATTATAATTTAATGGATTGATCTTATGGTGTGGACCCTTGAAGTGTTCCTTCTGAAGATCCAACTAGAAATTAACATACATCTTGAACTCATGAGGTGTATAATCTGTGTTATTGCATTATTTATACTACAACTACTAGTGCAAGACAATTTATTAAACCTACTTATTAGTGTTCTCAATGCGTTGAGAAGACATTTGAGCCTTGTCCACTTTCTTTTCATGTGTGTTTGACTTCATGTTGGATGGCGTGATGAATGATGTTACTAGGGGTATCTTTGGTTATATCCTAAGACATGTCTATAATGTAATATGCTTGGTAGATTCTTGAAAAGGTATTTTATGGTAATTTTAATGTATAACAATTTATCATCCAATGTGGGAGGGTGCACATTATTATTCATAAGTATAAGATGAAAAATTATGCATTTGATAAATTTCATTTACATATTTTTATAGGGATTAAATTATATAGACCATTACAATTATGTATCCATCATGTCAAAAAAAAATTTAGAAAAATGATTGAAACATTATGAGTCATAGTTATAAATAATGGATTTTCGAAAATAAAAATGAACCCAAACATGGATGAATAAAAAACATACAGTTTTCCACATGTTGATACTCTTCTTTCATGAAACCATGATGGTAATCTTAGAAAAATATCTAATATAACAAAAAACATTCATTTTAATGTATTCTAATCATGAAATCCATATTGAGATACTCCAATAGGCTAGATAAAACTAGTAAAGGTACTCAAAGTCATAGCTTCATGTTTATGGGCTTGGGAATGCAATACAGATTGATGAATTGATGTGGTACTCAAAAATTTTAGACATGTGCAACAAATATAATTTTTTTTGTAATGTTGATAGTATCTTGGTAATGCCAAAGTGCCATGTTTTCTTTGGCATAATGTGCCTCCTTGATGAGTCTTTAGTGAGGTGAAACAAAACTTTGCAGCTTTTCAAACTTAAATAAATCTTGAAATTATTCCCCTTGCACAATTATGGCATATGATTATGTGAAATACTTATTTTATAAGTATATATTTACCCAGTCAGTAAATTTATTGTCATGCATGTCCATGACTATGGTGCCTGTGTGTACTAGAAATTGAGTATAATAATATATTTCCTTATTTTGCATTCCTTTATATTATTTTTTCACTAAATGGTACTGATATACGTAATTTTTTCAATTAATTTGGAATTCATTATCCACCTTTAGTTACATATGCAAAAATTTAAGTGGATTATGTTCAAAATGAATCCATATCTCCTTATACAAAATGTAGTGTCACCATTACTTTTCTACGCACACATTAATATGCATCTCTTTCTCATAGGTGGAGTACCACTAAATCTTGTCACTAAATGTCTCTGAGTGATAGGTAGCCAAATTTCCATGGTGTGTGAGTCCTATGCCAAGTGCTTAGACATATGCATTAGTATGAATCTCAAAGGAGTGGACAATGCCGAACATTGCCAAAATAGGTGTTGCACAGAGGCATTTCTTAAGCTCCTAAAAATCAAGTTCCATGGGGGTTAATTAGAATTATAGATTGGTGTGGATGATCTAACTAAGATAAATAATTTGTGTGAGAAACCAAGAATAAACATGCAATGGAAGTTATGAAGTCCAATAAAACTCCTCCGTTCAATTGTATTTTGTAGAGTTTTTTAATCTTGCATTACCTTGATCTTTTTTGGATCTATGTATGGATGTCGAATTTGTCAATAATGTAGCCTAGGAATTAATTTTGTGCAACACCAAATGTACAATTTACTACGTTGGCTTATAAATTGTATTGGAACAAAGTTTCTAAGATATGTGAGATGTGATCCAAATTCTCCTCCCATGTCTTTTTAAAGATGAGTATGCTATCTAAGTAGATAAATATGGAGTCGAGGAATGGCCTGAGAATGTCTTCCATCAAGAACATGAACATTTATAATTTATTAATCAAGGCAAAAGGTACAAACAACCATTCATACAATACTTTTTAAATTTTTAATGTTGTCCTCTAAAAATCCTAATGATTAATAGGTACCTGATGATAACCTAACTTTTAGTCGATCTTGTTGAAGTATTGTGCACCAAGGAGCTAGTCTAGGAGGTTGTCAATGTGAGGTATTGAGTAGTAGTTCTTCATCATTATCATTTTGAGTCCATAGTAGTCAATGCATAGTTTCCATGTACCAATTTTATTTGGTGGAGGAATATTTGGATCCCATAAGGAGAAAATCTAGGACTGATCTTAAATTGATAAAGAAACTCCTATATTTGGTGGTAGACTAATATACCTATAATATAGTGGACATTTTGAAAGAGGGGATCCAAGAAGAAAGTTGATATGATGCTTTACCATGAAATATAGGCAGAACCTTTAATTACTCAAATATGTCTCAATATTATTGTATTATCTTACCACTTGTTGTTGTTGCAGTAATTTTTTTATGGATTGGCACATTTCCAATGTGTGTTTGCTCTCTTGCATAGGTGATTCTGGGTAGACCATGAGTAGCTATAACTTTTTCATGTGTGAGATGATATTATGATTTTTTTTTATTATACAAAAGTGATTTTAGTTATTGGAGGTGACTCCGAAATGTTAAATAAAATGATATTTGACATGAATAGTCCATTGTTATGGCTTGACTTGATATATACCATCATTTTCATACAAATATATTCTTACAAGAAAAATGGCATAGACCTCAAGTGGTATGACATCACATGTAACTATGTGATCCATGTGTTTGAATTTATACTATAATGTGTATTATAATTAGACTGATATATCCTTCCCTTATTGAATCTAACCCAAATAGTATGGTTTAGGATGTAATTTAGTGACGAGGCCTAGGTGTTGGGGCTTTTATTTAATAATGATGTTATTCTAGCTCCCACTATTAATGATGACATGGAGAAGTTAATCCTTCATCTATATATTTTTTATGGAAGAGACATTATCATTTATAAAAGGTTTTTATGGTAGTGGTGATGAAACTCAAATAAGTGTAATGTGGATCAATGTCATATATTTTTACAATACCTAATTTGGATTGGTACAATCAAGGATTTTTGTGTATGGCATTTAGAATGAATGTACAATCTTGTGTAGTGTCAATGGCACAATTTTTCACCTTGGTTATTCTTGAATTTATGTAGTGTAGAATATGTCAAAGTCTTCTAATGTTGTAATACCATCTTAGGATACTCCCCCTTGTGAAACATGTTCTGCATATCTACAACAAGGCTAGATTGTGAGTTATGTGTGGGTTGGTTCTTGTGCATGGTGTTGGATGAAGAAGATAATTTTTATTCATCTTTCCCTTGGACTAAATATTGGATTTATATTGTGGTATGATTTATCTAATGTGTTAAAAGTCAACAACTCCATCTTGGTGAAAATATAAGGTGAGATTATTTTTTAATGAACTTCAACACTTATGTTACTCCTTCAAATTCTCACACAAATGTGCACTGAAGTCATAGGATGCATTAGTATATTATTCAACAAAATACTCATTATACTATTGTAATTATTGGAACTTGATGTATTTGTCCTCATGGTACTTGAGGGTGTAATACTCCTTCTTCAAGACACTAAAAAAGGTTTTCAAATATTCAATGGGTTCATAGTCTTATTCACACTATGCACTAAAGGTTTCCCATTAGTGGGTCTCTAAAATGAATATATTAAAAATTACAAAGTTGATATTTTATGAATTAGTTAAATTATTTAATAAGAAGTTTTTCTCAAGTTTTTGAATCTAGATATCTCATTTTATGGCATTTATTTTGCCTTTGAACACTAGAATGTCAATATTGGCTTGTCCTTTGAGGTAGTTTTGCTATTGAAATAACCAATGCCAAGGTCACTCACAAGAAGGATGGAATTGTGTCCCAAGATGCATCATAAATTCAAAAAAATGGCTACAATTTTTTATTACACTATTCCTTGAGGGCATACCCAATTATTTTCTAAAGGTTTCCTCAAATGAATTAGTGTTTCTTTGGGAATCAACCATATTTATGCTGCTACAATGTTCTTCCATATAATATAAAATGGAGATAACTACTAATCCATATTTTTCATGTTGCACTTGTATATTTACAATACTATGGTAGAATTTTATATGATACTAATGATCCACATCACAGGCATTAGGATGTTGATGTGGTGGATAGTGTCATGTTTGTAAATAATTAACATATTCTAGAATGCACAAGAGGTAATATAAAACCAAAAAAAATCAATGTGGATGTCTGATTTGTATAATAATACAAATTGTATTCAATATGTTGAATAGGGAACATAAATATGTTAAAAAGAATCAATATGAATAGGAATACAAGTTCATGTGTTTAGAAGGGGAAAGCTCCCATAGTGATTTTTTTATAAAAAAATGAAAGAATGCAAAACTATAGATGTGTGTAAATTTTATATATACAAAAATGATGCTAATTTAATATCTTATTTAATTTATGTGTTCATATTTATGCCTTATGATTTAGATGGTTATAATGTATAATCTATTATAATAAGTGGTTAGAACTAACAATAATTACAGAAAGGCTAGTGATTCATCTCTATCCAAGCAATGGTTAAAATCTTGTAGGTGCATAGGTAAAAATTCCCAATCTATGGTGTAGATAGTAGATTCAATGACATGTTGTAGATCTAGATAAATCCATTTGGCATGCAATAAATCAAGAGTACCCAGACACTTGAATGTTAAGTATATATGTCCAAGTGTGACAACATGAAGACCCATGGGGCATGTTTTTTGGTATTGAAACATTTGATGGAGGTATCAAAAGATAAGGAAACGAGTGTGTGTGTGTACCATATGTGGATGTAATGCTCAAAAAGTTTAAATATGTACACATATCATCAAATTTCCATGAAACAAGGAGAAAGGTGCTTTGTCAACTCAAGGAGGTATTAAAAACTTGTGTACAAGCCATAAGATACCCCACATGAGAGACTCCAATTTCATGTCAACAATGCATAGATCTATGTGAAAGTTGCACATGGTTCATCCTTAATCAAATAAAATTTAAATGTATGACAAGACATGAATTATTCACTTAAATTAAGTGCATAAATAGAATTATAAGCATTATGAAGGCAAAATAATCACATTAGACAAATAGAAATCATAAATATATATGAAATATAGATTAGAGGTGTAAATAATAAGCCTATTGAGAATTATAAATAATATCAAATTTATTAGACACATTAGGTAGTTAAAGACACACTAGACACATGTAATAACACACTTTCCAGATGAGATATACTAAACCCTAGAGAATACATATCAAATATATAAAAAATTATAATGTATGAGAGCATAATAGCATGAAAAATTTAATAAATATAAGAATCACTTACATTAGATCAAGGATATGTAGCATATTTATCATATTGTTTCAATGCAGCAAACATGAGGGTAAAATATAAAACTTAGACTATGTAAAAATCAATCAAAATATCCAAGAAGGAAAATAGATTAGGCACCATCTTACCTTCAATTCACAATTTGAAGTTAACGATAATTTTCTTTTTCACATTATGTGGGTTCAAAATAAGGTGCATTTAATAAATCATAATTAATCAACCATGGAATCCAAACCATACAATTACCTAATCATGGAATGTGATAAAATCCCTAAAAAATTTTAATTTACATGATATTTTTTAAGAAAACCTTTACCTTGATTGTGGGATGTGGAAAATACATTATGTTGGAATATTGTCATTGATTTCAAAGGAATTGTAGTTTATGTCAATAGAATTTAGAATAGAAATGTTAAATTAATTTTAATTGATGTCAATAGAATTGGAAATGAAATTATCGACAAAATTGTCAATGGAAATATCAACCAAATTGTAATAGACATCAATGGAAATATCAACAGAATTATCAATACAAATGTCAAAATATCAATGGAAATGTAAAAATAAATTTCAATGAGCACATATTTGTGTGAAGAGGTATCTCTTGGATGGGTCTACTTTGTGAAGAACCTTTGAAGGCTATATAAGGTGGATAGAAGGTTGAGAAAGACATTGAATTAATTTTTTATGTCATTCAAACATAAGTAGATTTTTGTAGAGAAGAAGTAGACGAGATTAAATTTTCCATCATTCATTAATAAAGCAATAATATTAAGGTGGAATATTTTTTCAGTAGAGGTCAGTGCCTTAGAAAGAAGAGATTTGTGTCTCTTGCTAAGTTGGTGCTTAAAATTGGGGATTGGTGTTTCCAGTAGGTTTCTACCTACAAAATATTTAGTAGTGGGCATTGGTGTTTCCATAGGTTGATGTTTAAAAATTGCTTAGTGATAACGATTGGTGTCTCTAGTAGGTTGGTGCCTACAAATTTTTTAAGAAGAATTTTATTTATGGCTGGATTTGGAATGTAGATCCAAGCAATCCTTTTCTACATGGTTTTCTCTCGAAAGGGTTTTAACTTAAATCTTATGTTCTTCTTGAGTTTTTAATTGTTGATGTTGTTTGATTGATATTATTGTGATTATCATTTTTAAAAATTAAAATATTACCTAATACTGATTAACCTCCCCCTCTCTTAGTATAAGTGTATGCTCAACAATTGGTATTAGACTAGTTTCTTCAGAATAAATCTAACTTCTAGAAGGTAGATCCTAGGAGCACACATGTCTAGTCATCATGTACAAGAAGGTTTCTCCACAAAAAATGATCCATTATTTGATGAAACAAAATATGCATCCTATATTATAAGGATGCATATTTATTTAATATCCCTTGGATTTGATATTAGAAAATAGTGGTGAATGGATATTTTACACCAATAACTCCACCAATAGATCCAACCAAAAATAAGGCTAGTGAGAATAATGCCAAAGCCATGAATTTTATTTTATGTGTCTTATTAGAATAAGAGTTTATCAATAGTATGTAATGTGATTCAACAAAGAAAATGTGGTACATACTTCAAAACATCTATGAGGGTGACAAGAAAGTGAAGAAGACAAAACTCCAAACTCATAGGAGACAATTTAAAAGATTAAAAATGAAAAATGAATAAAATATTGAGGCATATCTTCTTCATGTGGATGATATTGTTAACACAATGAAAGGGCTCAGCCAAAAGGTTGAAGAATCCATGATCATTCAAAAAGTGCTAAGCTCAATTCTCTTGAGATTTGATGCAAAATTTTTGGCTATTGAAGTAATAAAGGACTCAGACTCATTAAAAATTGATGAGTTGCATGGGATTACCATGACATATGAAATGAGAACTAAAAAGGAAAATCCATCTAATAAGAAAGAATATTTTAAATCTTCAAAAAAGGTGAAGGATAAAGAACCTGAATTAAGAGATGACACTAGTGATGAACAAGATGAAAAGGAGGCTCTTTTTGTAAGAAATCTTAAGAAAGGATTAGACAAATAGAAATGTAAGATACCTTTTAAATGTTTTAATTATGGTAAAATATAAAATTTAGCTACTATATGTCCACATAAGGATGATAACAATGATGAGGAAAGGAGTAAGAATGAAATAAAACATCAATACAAGAAAAGATTTAAACAAAATGAATTTAAGAAAAAGTTTGGTAAGAATAGTAGCTCAACTAATTAGAGTGATGATAACATATCAAACAGTGATAGATAATAAACTATGTTCACGACTATAGAAATAAAAAATGATGCCTCTACAAGTGAAGACACCTTAGAAGAGAAATAATATGTCAAAGAGGTAGGAGAGGTAGATTTGGAAGAAGATCTCATTTGTACCCTGAGTAATATCAAGAAACTTAAGAAGAAGAGCTTGAGACAAAAATTACAACTTCAAGAGGACTGTGAATCTAAGGTAATAATATCACAAAGTCTCGAGTAATTAGAAAATATGATCATCAACCTCAAGATTCAACTGGAATAAAAAAAAAGGATTCAAGAGGAGGTGATAATCCAATTAAACAAAAAGGTTAAAAAATGTGAGAGGCTAGAGTTCAAAATTGTTTCCTTGAGGAAGGAACTAGAGATAACAACCACTAAGCTTTACATAGGCCTAAAATTTGAGAAGAGTATCGAGATATTAGATGATATAGTAAATGGGAAAAGGTCACCATTTATAAATACTAGTCTTGGACATAAAGAAAATCAGATAACCTATAAAGAATATCACAAATAGTGCCCAAAGAAGGCAAATGGGGAAAAGACAAAAAGCTATGCAGATGTTATCAAAAGTCGTATTAGTAAGAAGAAAGAGAATCAAGTCCCATATAAAACTAGCACTCATGTAAAAGATAACAATGATAAAATAAAAAGGTCCTTTACTCGAAGGCAAGCACACATGACCAAGTTTCAAAAATCTTTTTTTGGGTATTACTTTTTGTGTAATTACTTTGGTCATAAAGCAATAAACTGTAGGACTCGTGCAATACATTTTGGTTGGAAAAAGAATATAAGTCCTTATGGGTTCTCAAATAGGAACTATAATTCATTTATTCCTTTAGTAGATTATAATTTAATATGATATAAGTTTAAAAAATATGGACATACAACACACTTCTATAGAAGTGGTTTTATAAAACTTTCTAGGCAAAATAAGAAAGTGAAAGCCATGAGTAAACAAATAGAATAAATAAAATTATGGAAAAAGAAGCAAAAGCAAGAAAATAAGGAGAGACTTATGCTTGTCCAAACTACATTTCATGTACAAGAGGTATCACTAATCTCATAAAAAGAAGCACAAATATAGAGGGTAATCATTACATTATATTTTAGCTCCAGTGTAAAGACAACTTAAAGGATGAAGTCTCACAAAATATTCGAGAGAGAGAGATGATATGGTTGGAGAGAATAATGAGAAAGATGATCAAGACAAAGTTGATGTTCTAAGATAGGATAAAGCTTTCAAAAAGTTTATTGGAGGATCTAGCTATTCATTTCCTATAATATTGGATGATAACATATTATCAGACCATTTATTACATTTGTGTTTGGCTCACTGGAAGATTTCACAATCACTCTTTAGGAGGGTTTTGAAGATGATGTAAATCAGGATTTTATAGAGTATGACTTATTTCTACCATTTATTGACCAAAGTAATGACCTCCTTAAACTATTAAAAATAATGAAACTTTCAATGCACACACTATGTCTCAAAATCTCCAAGTAATAAGACTTAAGCTTAAAGAGAAATAATTTTCCTTAAGACTCAAGGGAAGTGGAAAAGAGGATTTACCACTTGAGAAGTTAGAGATAATCCAAATGGATGTGGATGATGTCAAAAATTCCATATTTGATCAAATTCAATGAGATCAAATGAGAAAATAAAAATTCCTTATGCAAAAGGATAGGGAAGAGCAGAAATACAATCATCCAGTTGTGATTATGTTGAAGAAGATGACATGGATGTTTCCCATGATTTATTTGTAGATGGAAGTATAATGAACATCTCTTTATCATTGATGTTAAAGTGGGATAATTAATTAAAGGTGGAGCAAATGAGCAGAACTACATCAAGGGGTAGTTCATTTACTATTTTTATATAGGATTGACATCAATGACAAAGGGGAGTTTGTTGGAATAATGTCATTTATGTCAAAAGAATTGTAATTGATGTCAATGGAATTGCCAACATAAATGTCAAATGAATTATAATTTATTTCAATGAAATTTCTAGTGAAATTTCCAATGACATTGTCAACATAAATATCAAATGCATTGTAATGAAAGTCAATAAAAATATCAATGAAATTATCAATAGAATTGTCAAAAGAAATGTCAGAATGTTGATTGAAAAAATGATGGAAATGTCAACAAAAATATCAATAGAAACTTATTTTTGTGAAGAGATACCTCTTTGATGGGATGCCTCCTTTTTGAAGAGCCTTTGAAGGCTATATAATGTAGATAGAAGGTTGAGAAAGACATGGAATTAATTCTTTTTATCATTCAAGCATAAACAGATTTTTGTGGAGAAGAAGAAGAAGAGGAGATTGAATTTTCCATCATTCATTGATGAATTAATAATAGTAGTGTGAAATATTATTTCAATATAGGTTAGTGCCTCAAAAAGAAGAGATTGTTTTCTCTTTGTAAGTTGGTGCTTCGCAGTGGGGATTGGTGTCTCCAGTAGGTTACTTCTTACAAATTGTTTACTAGTGTGGATTGGTGTCTCTAGTAGGTTTGTGCCTACAAATTGTTTAGTGATGGGAATTGGTGTCTCCTATGGGTTGGTCTCTATAAATTTTGCAAGAACCATTTTATTTGTGGTTGGATTTGGATAGTAGATCTAAGTAGTCTTTTTATCTGTGGTTTTCTCCTGAAAGAGTTTCCACGTAAATCTTGTATTCTTATTGTGTTCATAATTGCTTATGTTGTATGACTGATATTATTTTTATTATCAATTTGAAAAAGCAAAATATTACCTTATACTGATTCACTTCTCCCCCCCCCACTCAATATAAGCGTGTGCTCAACACTTTATACTGGGGCATATCATTTATCCCTATCCTTATGAATCTTATCACCTATATCTTGTAATTTGGAACATCATTCACCCATGTGTCTATTGATCCTACATTTCTTGTATCAAGATGCTCCATGCCCTACGTACACCTAGTCACATGGAAGTCACCATATTGAGTACTTTTATTATTATATTTTATCCACATTCGGGAATATTATGTGTCCATCTTTACCAAAAACTATTAGGGAAAATCACTTGCCCATCCCTCCTATTACACCTTCATGTCGGTAACATGTTTCTATCAAGCCTTAAATGATGATAGATTTTTGGAATTACATATATCTATTACCAGTTTAATTTCAATGATTATAACAATAATAATTACAAATACTTTTATATGTTATACATGGTACATTTAATCATATTATTTTGAGATGAGTGATTTGTAGGGCCATACCTCACTTTAAGGGGGAAAATATCTAGCTATTTTATCACTAGCTATTATATCATCAGACTTATATATGTCTAAACATTTATAAAGTCACCAAATATATCACCGAATTGTTTTTAGAGATATTACTAGATGTCTAATTCTATTATCAAGGACTAATATTTTTCTCTTGCGTCATTGAATGTCAGATTTTAGTTACAATTATTTTAATTTCAACATCAAAGTCCTCATAGAAATAACATGGTTTTCATACCACCAAGTGTATTCAATCCTATGCTTATTTTCCTAGTTGTACTTATTTCATTTTTGTTACATTCACACTGATTTACTAGGGCGTTGATATATTTGAATGCATTTATGTTTACAAGCAAGTGCACTCGAGTTGTTGACATTGGACCATGAGTGTACCAATTCTAGAAATTTAATTCCTTGATTCTTCCATTCCTATTAGGGAATACTCAAGCATGCACTTATTTTTGTTTTACTTAGATATGCATCTTTGCATTCACATACACATCAAAGCATGACATTATGTGGTCACCTAATATTAGTACAAGTCATGTTGTCACTATGTTTTTTTTTTCAATTTTTTGCACTTGGCCTATTTGTATACATTTGGTTCTTTTAGGTATTTTCCATTTTACATTGGACCGTTCATAGCCTTATGTATTCAAATTTTCTCATAAAAACTTCAAATTTATTATTTGTCTAAATTAGGATCCATTCAGTCATCCTTAGTCCAATTTGATCTCCTTTTTTTAAATTTTTTTATGACATGATAATAATTTGCGGTCCAAGATTGTGGTATGACCATAATTGGTAGTGGTTGATTATGGCCATTTGCCTTTTATGGTTCCCTTTCACATATTCTTATTTATTATGCCTTAAGTTTAAGTTCTCACTATTTTCTATGGTTAACCTATGTACGAATGTGTTCAAAGTTGATTTCAAAAGAGCATATATATACACATATACTTTAAGTTATGTCATATGCTCACATATCCAAATGATGACTTATAATGAATATATCCATCGTCAAGAATTCTTAGAACATATTTTTCAATATCAAAAGTCACTACTCAAGCTTAAGTATATGTGTTTTAGTTATTTATATTTCTTTCTCCATTACTATTGATTATATATAATTATCAGTACTTCTAATCCTCTCTTTGGCCCTACGAAGATTGAATTTATTACATTTTACCTACTATGAATTAATTCACTTATTTAACATAGTAGATTCAACCCTTAACCATTATTTATTAAAACATTATTTATACACTTGCTTACATGACTAGCCTTTCAAATTTGATCACTTGTATGCAAGGACAACTCATGGTAAACCAAGTAAACATCAAAGATGATTACAATCAATAGATAAAATAAATGTAAATACGGTTATACGGCCATCAAATTTAATGTCATGGATTCAAGAGAGTGAACCCCCTCAATTTCACCACCAAAAAGATATTAATATTTATGGCATCTATACTTATCCATAAGGACAAATATTTTAAGTTTATCACCACGTGCATCCCACACAATGGCATATAAATAAAAAATTTCAAAGACCAGAAGTTATGAATATGCAATAGCAAATTTCAAATGGTAGAAGAGAAGAATGTTTATCTTCTTTATGTCAACGCTAGTAACAATTTTTGGCAGAGAAACTAATCCCACTAGAAAGATGTTTAATTACAAGAGATTGATAGAAAACATGAACTTATTCATGAGCTTATCTTTTTTATCTTTTATATCCTGCTAAAATACCTAATCTTAGTTATTCATGAGCTTTGTGTAATAAATTCGTAACTTCCTAAATACCATCAAAATCCCATCCTTTCCCAATTTTATAGTTGTCTTGTAAAAGGCACCAAGTTGGTAAAAGAGTATGTGAATAGCAACCCTCTTAACCCACTTTCTATTTATAGATATATTACATGGATCCTAAAGTTAGAGTGGGAAATCAATGGCTTTATGGGATCGATGTCTACCCACATATTTCTTGATACAGGAAGGCTTATGGAAAACATTACAAATAATTATCCATTAGAAGATGCACGTATAAATAGTAGCTTGAATGATTCCATCTCCCAATGTACTTGCATGCTTTCAAATAACATGTGTCAAAATGCCATGATGCCTCAACAGATGGTTTCCCCCAGTTTTTTTTATGGTGATGAAATGAAAGAGGATTCCACATACCTTAATGAGAATCCCTCTCCTAGGAAATCTCAGTTTTATGTGGGATTGGAGAAATCTATTAAGAATTTGAAAGAACTTTTGTTCTCAAATGAGTTATCAGTCGTTGGTGTTCACTATATGGCTGGTGGTGGGTAAACTACTTTGTCCTTGTTTATCTACAATGATTATCAAGTAAAAGGTAAGATGTGTTAAAATATTTTTTATTTTGACTTCCTATATCCACCTATAGACCATGACAACTACTCTCATTAAATGCAATTTTTTTCAAATTTGAAAATTAGTCTATCGTTTAGAGTTTGGTAGTAAAGGACAAGTTGGGTGAGTTTCATCATAAAGACAAAAAAGGAGATAAATTATTCAATGCAATAGTAGGGTAGAGAAATATGGGCAGCAAAAAGCATTCCAACATAGCAGTAAGAGAATGTGCAAGAGAGAGAGAGCAACAACTTAAAAAGAGATAGTAGAGGAATTGAACAGAGCAAAACTATGTAATGAAACAGAGCAGTTCGTAACAAAGGGGAGAGAGAGAGAAATAGCTTGTAAAAATATCAAAGGAAGTCAAATGTAGCAGCATTCTATAGCTAAGGATATTAGCACATGATAGAACAAGGTAAAAATAGAGAAATAGTCAAGGAAAGTTATTAAATGTTTTTCTCTGTAAAACTTAATTTTGGAACAATGACAACTATATGAACTAGTTTATGTTGAAGGAGTTTTTTTTAGAATTTAATATATCCAATTTTTAGTGTTTATTTCTTCATTTTCTCTCCTCCTCTGTTTCTATTTTGTGTTATCTATTTACTATCCACTTGAACATATAGATTTGTGTTATTTAATCTCTCCTACATAGACAATAGTGCTGTAGTTTCTTCTAACAACTAGTATCAGATCCATTGGTAAAGGGTAGCCAAGTTTTGAATGCATTCAGACATGGCAGCAAAAAGTTTAGGGTCTTGTTAGCAACCATCCATGTTTGATGAAAAAAACTTTGATATGTGGAGCATCAAAATAAGGACAATATTCAATTCTCAAGAGCTATGAGAGTTGGTGGACACTGGGTAGAATGAGGTTGCAGACATGGAAGCCTTCAATACCTTAACTGAAGCACAAAAAAATGTGTTAAAGTAGAATAAGAAGAAAGATGTCGAAGCACTTAGCTACATATAAATGGCTTTGGCTGACTCAATCTTTCTTAGGATATCAGCAGTTGTCTATTCCAAGCAAGCATGTGATATCTTGTAAAATGCATATCAAGGGAGTGATAAGGTGAAGTTTTTTTATTTTTAACTCTTAAAGAGAGACTTTGAGACCCTAAAAATGAAGGAGAATGAGTCAATAAATGACTTGTTCACAAGAAATATGAACATAGTAAATTAAATGAAAACATGTGGTGATATCCTTGAAGACCATAAGATCATTGAGAAGGTGTTAAGGAGTATTTAAATTAGATTTAACCCTATAGTGTTTTCTATTGAAGAATTAAAGGATTTGAAGAAAATAACAGTTGATGAGCTAATGGGTTCTTTACAAACCCATGAACAAAGGTTGAAAAGGTTAGTCACCTCTCATAAGCAAGTATTCAAGACCAATGTCAATGTGAAAGGAAGGGGGAGAGGATCAAACAATAGACGAAGAGGAAAAAATTACAGTAGTAAAAAAGGTAGAAGACATGGCAATCAAGAACCACATAGAAGAGGAAGAAGAAAGAGCAGTAACACTTCTAAAGGTGGATCTACACAAAGGTATGATAAATCTAGCACCCAATATTATTATTGCAAAAGGTATGGACATTATGTCAGTGAGTGTAGAAAGGAGTATGACATGAATAGTTAGACTTCTAATTTTACTCATACACAAGAGGATGAACCAAATAGGAATGAGAAAAGAGGAATCTTTTTTATAACATGTAACATTACCAAACACAGTGGCAAAGAGACATGCTATTTGTCTAGTGGTTGTACCAACCACACGAGTGGGAACAAAGAGATGTTCAACCACATAGATGAGACAACAAAATCAAAGGTGAAGATGAAAAATAATGATAAGGTTCCCATCATGGGTAAGGGCAGTATTTCAGTCCACACCAAGCAAGGTGACACAAGGCAAATTCATGATGTTTACTATGTATCTGGGTTGAAACACAACCTTATTACCATTCGAAAGCTTGTGTAAAATGGGTGCAAGATCAGTTTTAATAATGGTGAGTGCATCATATTTGATAGGAGTGGCTATAATAGAAAGATAGCACCAGTCAAGATGATAAGCAATCAGATGTTTCCATTAAGAATGCAAAGTGAACTCACAACAACGTTCAAAATAGTGATAGTAGATGAACTTACTCTTTGGCATCTTAGGTATGGGAATTTGAGACTTGGAGGACTAAATCTTCTTCATAAGAAACATATGGTGAAGGGGCTTCCCCTTATAGAACAGCCAAACAAAGTGTGTGAAGGATTTATTTTGATAAAGTAACATAGTAGTGCATTTTCCTATGGATAAGACATGGAGAGCTAGAGCTCCATTAGAGATAATCCATTCATATTTGTGTGGTTTAATGAAGACCCTGTCCCTGTCCAAAAATGTCTATTTTATGACATTCATAGATGACTAGAGTTGAAAGATACGGGTGTATTTTTTGAAGAATAAATAAGAAGAATTTGAGACCTTCAAGCATTTCAAGGCCATGATGGAGAAGCAAAGTGGTCATTACATCAAGATTTTGACGACGGATAGAGGAGGGAGTATATCTCAAATGAATTATTGAATTTTTATAAGGATCATGGCGTAAAGAAGCAATTTATAGCCGAGTATACACTGCAACAAAATGGTGTGGCTGAGAGGAAGAATAAGACCATCGAAGATATGGAAAGGAGCATGCGAAAGGAAAAATATTTTCCTAATAATTTTTGGTTGGAGACTGTAGCAATAGTTGTGTACTTGTTAAATATTTTTCCAATAAAAAGTGCAAGGGATGTAATCCCTCAAGAAGCATAGAGCAATCGGAAGCCAAGTGTTGAACACCTTAAAGTGTTTGGTTGTGTTATGTACATGTGCCCAAGCAAAGAAGAATGAAGTGGAATGATAAAGATGAGAAGTGTATTTCCATAGGGTATAGTGACTAATCAAAGGCATATCAACTATACAATCTCATCACCAAAGATCTCATAATCAATCAAGATGTTCAATTCATTGAGCATGAATCTTGGGAAGAGAGACAAGGAGAAGAGCATGTTAAAATAAGGGTTGGTGGACCCTTCATTGAATCTAAAATCACAAGTGGTACAGCCACTAATACACCAACATGGAATCCTATTTTACAAAGGGATTATTCATTTAATGGAAACAACCATCAAGGAGGTCAAGGAGTTGGTCATGAGTGAACGTCCTCCTCCTCCAACTCAAGCCACCATCAAGTAAAGACAAGAAGCTTGCAAGAAGTTTATGAGCAGTCAAGGTATGAGCAAAATGAGGATGAAACTATGAATTATCCACTCTTTCTATCAGCTAATCTAATATAATCTACTTTGAAGTAGTCAAAGACAACAAGTGGTGTGAGGCTATGGATGAAGAGATGCATCCCATAGAGAGAAATGACACATGAGAGTTAGTTGACCCACAAAAAGGAAAAGAGGTCATAAGAGTTAAGTGGGTATACAAGACAAAAACAAATCCTAAAGGTAAAATAGAGAGGCCTAAGGCAAGGCTAATGGTGAAGGGCTACAAGTAAAAGCTTGGACATGATTACAATGAAATATTTACACCCTTAACAAGGCTAGAAATTGTAATGATAATCATAGCTATTGTTGCCCAACATAAATGAAAGGTGCAACAAATGGATTTGAAGTCAGCATTATTGAATGGAGTGTTAGAAGAAGAGGTCTACATAGGACAACTACCCAGATATGAGATTCGAAAGCATGAGAACAAAGTGTATAGATTGAAAAAAGCATTATATGGGCTCAAGCAAGCCCTAATAACATGGTGCAACTATATAGACTCATATTTGTTGAGTAATAGTTTTAGCAAGAGTGTAAGTGAGCCCACACTATACATCAAATCATGAAAGGAAGGTATGCTGATTTTTGTATTGTATGTGGATGATTTTATATTCTTCATTAATGTAAATCAATACATTGATAAATTCAAAACAACCATGAAAAATGAGTTTGAAATGAGTGATTTGGGCTTCTTGAAGTACTTTCTCAGGATAGAAGTCAAGAAAATGGATGAAGGCATATTGATATGCCAATCTAAGTATGCAAAAGATGTTTTAGAAAGGTTCAAGATGTTGGATAGCAAGTCTATATTCAGGCCAACTGAGACAAGCCTTAAGCTATGCAAAGATGATTGCAGCAGTAATGTAAACCCTACATGCTATAAGAGTTTAGTAGGAATCTTAATGTACTTGACTGTAACAAGGCCGGATATCATGTATGTAGTCAGCCTTATATCAAGATCCTTGAAGATGCGAAAAGAGACACATTGGCAACCATGCAAGAGGACATTTAAGTACATGAATGGAACAAGAGATTATGGTGTTTTGTATACAGTAACATATGAGTTTCAGCTTCTTGGTTACACATATAGTGATTGGACAAGTAGCCTTAATGACTGAAAGAGCACCTCTGAGTATATATTTCATCTTGGATTAGGAGTCATATCTTGGAATTCAAAGAAATAATCAATAGTGTCACTTTCTACAGTTGAAGTAGAGTATATAGCAACCAATGCAACAACATGTCAAGCTATATGGTTGAGAAGGATACTTTCTAATTTTTATGAAGAGCAACAAGGAGCTTCTACAATCTATTATGACAATGTATCATTTATAGCATTGTCAAAGAGCCCTATATTTCATGGTAGAAACAAACACATTGTAATCAGGTATCACTTTATTCATGAGTTACTTGAAAATCATGTCATAGAGCTTAGTTTTTGCAAGTCTGATCAATAACTAACTGATATTTTTACTAAGCCATTGTTTGAGGACACTTTCATGCACCTAAGAGGAAGGTTAGGGGTCATAAATGTACCACCATTAGACCTACATAGTGTTATGGTAGCTCCAGAGTTTCACAGCAAAGCTACGAACTCAAACAATACAGCGCTAGATTCCTGCAACAAAACTATGGACTCCATCAAGAAAAACTATGGACTCCATCAGCAAAGTTGTGGACTTCAGAAATGAACCTCTGGACATGCATAAAAAGGATGCAGAAACATTTGATAAGTTAAAAGGAAGCTATAAGGAGGTTTTGGAGACTGAGAAGAATCTAATTGACTATGGTAGGAAGGTCAAAAAATAAAGAGTGTTAAAATATTGTTATTTTGACTTCCTACAGCGACCTATGGATCATGATAGTTGCTATCATTAAATGCAATTTTTTTTAAATTTTAAATTTAGTCAGTAGAGTTGGATGGCAAAGGACGAGTTAGGTGAGTTTCATCATAAAGACAAAAAAAAGGAGAAGGTATTCAATGCAGTAGTAGGGTAGAGGAATGTGAGCAACAAAAAATATTCTAACGCAGTAGCAAGAGAATATGTAGGAGAGAAAGAGCAGTAGCTTAAAAAGAGACAGCATGGAAACTGAACAGAGCCGAGCTATGGAATGAAACAAAGCAGTATAGCAAGGGAAGAGAGAGAGAGCAGCAGCCTATAACAAGAACATGGGAAGTCAACTGCAGCAGCAGCAGTCCATAGCTAAAGATATTAGCATACAATAGAACAAGTAAAAAGCATAGCAGCAATCAAGGAAAGTTATTAAATGTTTTTCTTTGTAAAACTTAATTTTGCAACAACTGTTGTATGAACTACTTTATGTTGACGAATTTTTTTCAGAATTTAATATATGCAAGTTTTAGTGTTTATTTCTTCATTTTCTCTCCTCCCCTGTTTCTATTTTGTGTTATCTATTCGCTGCCCACCTGGGTCTGTAGATTTGTGTTATTTTCTCTCTCCTACATAGCCAATAGTGCTGTAGTTTTTTCCAACAACGGACTTCCCCTATATGTTTTTTTTCCGAGCCTTCCTCATTAAAACCGATTTGTTTCAAATTTCTGGACCCTCTGTCAATAATGTCAAAGATTATGGGTGCTGTTCTTCTATATTTGAGATGAAATGGGCTTTAATGTTCTATATCAAAAATCGATACCATCCTTTAGGCCAAAAGTATCTAGGATCTTTCCAAACTGTATCTGTTTGTTCACGTAATTGTTTTTATATATGTCCAAATTTGAAATAAAGTTTCAAGCTTTGTTTGAATATATTGGCTTAAGATTTCATCTAGAAAGATTTAACTGTATATAGCCTATGTGTTTCATCTTCTGCTTCATATGAGATAGCCTTTTTATTTGTTCCCGTGTAGTTTTTGGGTGGGTCTATTGTGTGAACTGGTTTTGTTTTGCAATCACGCTGGTCGGTGGATACTCTTGTTTAAGGTTTGTTGCATATTTCTGAATTTAAACAAAGTCGCTTCTTTATAATTATCAGACAAATTCAGAAACGTAATTTTCATCACTGTTTCACAGTCCCCAATTCTGAAAGGAATTTTAGAGACAATGTGGGAGAAGATTGTTGGGTCAAAGAGCCCTGAGTTTCAAAATGTGGAAGATTCACATATACAGCTGCAGCAGCAGCTTTTAAGGCAATCTAAGGCAACTCTGGTGATGCTGGATGGTTGTCCAGAGCGAATTTGGAGAAATTACTATTTCAAGCACCAGGATTCAAGACTCTTACCACAACCACAGACAGTTCCACTATCCCCATAGGCCCCTCTACTCAACATTATAAATTGCCATTCCTGGGCCAAGAGGATGCTCTGTCACTTTTCTGCTTCTGGGCTTTCGGACAGACGTCAATTCCAAGTACTGCAGATGCAACTCTAGTCGAGCAGGTATAGGTTTTTTTTTTTTCTTTTTTTGGCGACCATGAAATCAAAAGCTGTGATTGAGCCTAAAGCTTGTTATAGAAATATAGATGACGGACAACAGAAGTAACGAGAAAATTATGTGCTTAATTAGCTTTTTGCTTTTTGCTTTCAGAGCTTGCACTTTATGGATGTTCTAACGTCGAGGACTACGAAAATAATTTTAGATAACTTTGAAATTGAAAGCAGTTAATCCACATACACTATGGCTCAAATCGTATATGTAATTTTTTTGGTTATTTAGATCCAATAAGGTCTCCCTCCGACTACGAGCGTTAATAAAAATATATATTTGATGAATGACAGGTGCAAGCAGAATGTAAAGGCTTGCCACTAGCTTTAAAGGTGATTGGAAGTTACTTGCACGGGCAATGCCGTGGGTGTTGGGAGAGGGCAAAGAACAAGCTTTCCAAGGGTGAATCCATATCAGGTTATCACAAAGAGGGGCTCCTTAGATGCTTGAGGACCAGTATTGATTTCTTGGATGATGTGACCAGAGAATGCTTCTTAGACTTGGGAGCTTTTCCAGAGGACAGGAAAATATGCGTTGATGCACTGTTGGACATTCGGGTGTATGTTTGGAAGCTGGACTGGCAGGATGCCTTTGTCAATTTATTGGAACTTGCAGGCAGAAATCTGCAAAATTTAACCAGCAATCCAGGGTAATTGTGAATCCTTGTATATATCAAATTTCTTGATATCAATTTTTTAACATTCTTCTGACATGTTGGTTGCACTTATCAGGAATAAAGCAACAATCTCTTATGGAAGTGCCTCCGAGCCCTACTTTTCTCAGCACGATGTAATCAGAGATTTGGCCTTGAATTTGAGATGCCAAAAAGAGTATGGCCCACAGGAAGAGATTACATATGCCCAGGAAGGAACATAGCTTGCCAGGAAAATGGGAGTTGCTTAATGATAGACCATTTGATGTTCAAATTGTTTCCATTCACACAGGTGGGTTACAAGTTTTCTCAGAGATGGTTTGTCACCAATTACCCTTTTTTTTCTGAAATTTACTAGACATATTTGTTTGAAAAACAATAGATCACAATGCCATTTACAAGATTGCTGTGAATAAATTAGGTGTCATTTGCATCAAGTATATCTCCATATAACTAATGTAAATTATCATTTTTTTTGGATTCATTGATTGCATTTTTTTTACATACATATGACCATGCAACATCACTTGTGTCCTTGTTTGCATTGCAAGCATAGGTGTTCTTATGATTTACATTTTTGTGTCTTCTTGATTTAACTTCAATATGATGAGAACTTAACCCATGGCCAATGCACAATGTTCTAATTGGATTTCATTTCTGACTTATTCATACAAGGCCTATGGATGAAAGCCATTGGTGCGAGATGAATTTTACCGAGACGGAGGCCCTGGTGTTACTCTTCACTGCAAGCGAGTATTACCTTCATTTATGAAATCTATGAAAAATCTGAAATTTCTCATAGTATTCAATTCTGGTTCGAAGAGGGCAACAGTAAAAGGTCTCGATGTCTTATCTTCACTCACTCAGCTCAAGAGTGTTCGTTTGGAGAGATTAATTGTACCTCCTAATCGAAAATAGATCAAAACATTAGAGAAGGGAGAGGTGTTATCTTTGAGCTTATGCGAAGGGTTTGAAAATATACCCACATTCAACAGCATCAAGCTGCAACATTTTAACCTGGTCACTATGTTGATTTGGAGGAGTTGCCCCCTAATATATGCCATATGCCCTCTGCTATGATGTGGTCTATTACCAACTGCCATTTGGTTCAGAAGTTACAATATGATCTTAGAAGTCTGAGCTCTCTAAGAATGTTAAGGTTATCCGCATTACCAGGACTGAAACAGCTTCCGGCATCAATTGGAAAACTTTGTCAGTTGAAATATTTAGACCTTTCAGTTTGTGAGGGCTTCAAATAACTTCCATGTCAAAATCAAGAGAGCATACAAAAAACAAGAACTCAACTAAATAAATAAGAACTGAACAATTGCTACAGCAAATTCTTGAAGAAAAAAGTTTTTATTGATCTTCAAATTTTCCCTTGCTTACAATGTGCACCCAAGGCGTCTTTAAATAGATTTGAATCCAAAAATAAACTAATTGATTAACTAATCATCTAACTACTTAACTAACTGATTGTTAAGTGCTTAAACTAACTGATTGTAAACTAACTCATTGCTCAACTATCAGTTTACTAACTGATTTTTCCACTGTCAGTTTACTAACTGATTGTTCAACTGAATGTTTATTTGCTTGCATGACAAAAGGAGGGATGTGGGAGAAATTATCTCCAATTAAACTTGACTTTCTAACACTCCCCCTTAATTTCTACCACTTACAATTTTAGCATTTACAATGCCTAAATTTTGTCTCAAATAATCAAATGTCTCTTTTGGTAATGCCTTTGTAAATATGTCTGCTAATTGATCTTCAGATCTGCAAAAGTCCAGATGGATTTCTCCATTGTTCACTAACTCTCTGATAAAGTGAAATCTTGTATCAATGTGCTTGCTCCTCTTATGAAACCCATGATTTTTTGATAAAGCGATTGTTGATTTGTTATCACATAAGATTGGAGTTGAATCCTTCTGTGCTTGTAATAAATCTTTCAATATTCTTCTCATCCAAGTTGCTTGACATGCTGCTGATGTGGCTGCAACATACTTTGCTTCAACTAATGAAAGTGTCACTATAGGTTGCTTTTTAGATGCCCATGTGATCACAACTATGCCTAAAAAAAGGCATATCCAGAAGTACTCTTCCTATCATCAACGCTACCTGTAAAATCACTGTCAGTGAAACCAATCAAACTAAAATCATTAGTTGTGGAATATAAAATTCTATATTCAGTAGTTCCTGCCACATATCTCAATATCATTTTTCCAACTTACCAATGTGAGTCTTTCGGTGACTCCATGAATCTTGAGATTAAACTAACCCCATAACTGATATCTGGTCTAGTAGCTGTAAGATACATCAAACTGCCAACTAGTCTTTTGAATGTTTTAGAATCAACATTAGACCCTTGGTCTTCCTTGCTAAGTTTAGTCCCTGTAGCAACTGGTGTAGGTGCTGGTTTACAATTCAGTATCTTAAATATCCTTAATACATCTTTTGCATATTTAGTTTGACAGATAAATATTTATTTCTCTGATTGTACAACTTCTATTCCCAAAAAATACTTCATTAATCCCAAATCTGTCATTTCAAATTCTTTCTTCATTGCTGATTTAAAAGTGTCTACAGATAAATTTCCAATAAAAATCAAATCATCAACATATAAACACAATCAAAATCTGACCTTCTTTGTTGATTTTTGTGTACAAAGTAGGCTCACTATCGCTTCTGCTAAAGCCATTGTTTAACATATAAGAATCATTCCTACTATACCATGCTCTTGGTGCTTGCTTGAGACCATAAAGAGCCTTCTTCAATCTGTAAACTTTTTCTTCATGTCCTTGTACTTCATAACCTATGGGTTGTTTCATATATACTTCTTTATTTAGAAAACCATTCAAAAAAGTGGATTTTACATCCATTTGATATACATACCAATTATTTTGAGCAGCTATAGATAATACCATTCTAACAATATCCAATCTAGCAACTAGTGTAAATGTTTCATTAAGTCAACTCCATGTTCTTGTGCAAAACCTTTTGCTACTAACCTTGCCTTGTGCTTTTCAACATTTCCATCTGCATCAAATTTAGTCTTATAAACCGATTTGACTCCAATACAATCCTTACCTTCAGGTAAAGTAGTTAGATCCCATGTTTGATTTCTTTCAATAGCATTCAACTCTTCATCCATTGCTTTTAGCCAATGTTCCTCATTAACTGCTTCTTCATAATACATAGGATCATGAGTGAAAAGAGCAAAATTTGAAACCAAATCTAATTTCTCTTCTTCTTGATTATAAATTTCATTCAAACTTCTCATTTTCTTACCTTTAATTTTTTATCTCAAAGTAGGAAGAGTTGGATCTGATTCATCACTTGTGAATTTGGAGTAAGGTGACATGCATGACTAGATGATTCACCTTGTTCAAACCTTCTAGGTGTTCTTATTGGAGTGCTTGCCCCTACTTGTGGAGAGGATTGTCCACCTTGCAAATTTTGTTCTTCAAAAACTTCTTCATCATGTGGAATTGGTGCTCTAACTGTGATGGTGCTACCATCCCATGCTTCTTCTTCCTTAAATTCAACATCTTTGCTAATAATCACTTGCTTTGAAATTGGGTTATACAACTTATAACCTTTTGACTCTTCACTATAGCCAATAAAAATGCATTTCTCACCTCTATCATCAAGTTTTTTTCTCAATTTAGATGGTATAAGAGAATATGCAACACATCCAAAATTTTTGAAATGATATACGCTATATTTCTTACCACTCCATGCTTCTTGTGGAATTCGATCTCTGTCACTCTTTGTTGGGCTTCTGTTCAGAATATACACTGCACATGCTATTTCTTCTGCCCAATATTCATTTGACAAGTGTTTGGCTTTCAACATTCTTCTTGCCATCTCCATGATTGTCCTATTCTTTCTTTCTGCTACACCATTCTGCTGTGGTGTGTACCTTGTAGTCAATTGCCTTTTGATGCCATGATACCTGCAAAAATATTGAAATTGATTAGACATATATTCACCTCCTCTATCTGATCTGAGTACCTTGATATAATGGCCACTCTGCTTTTCAACCATTGCCTTGAATTCTTTAAACTTTCCAAAGGCTTCAGACTTATTTTTGAGAAAGTATATCCAAGTCTTTCTACTAAAGTCATCAATGAAGGTTAGAAAATAAGTACTACCTCCAAATGATGTAGTTTGCGTTGGTCCACATAAATCACTATGGACTAACTCCAATATTACCTTAGCTCTATATGAGCCTCCTACTAGGAAACTCTCTCTATGCTGTTTTGCCAGAATACAACTATCACATAAACTTTCTGGCTTTTCTATTGGTGGTAAACCCTTCACCATATTTTTCTTCTGTAACAAATTTAAACCTCCAAAACGTAAATGTCCATACCTTAAGTGCCATAGCCATGATTGGTCTAGCTACATGGATTTGTAGTGGGCTTCCTCTTTTCCTTCGATACACTGAATATGAAGAGGGAACATCCGATTCTTGGTCATCTCCACTTTTCCTATCAACATGTCACTTGGAAACTTGTCCAAAATTGTAGATACATTATCCATAAAGGATACTCTGTAACCTTTCTACACTAATTGTCCAATACTCAAAAGATTATGTTTTAGTCTAGGTACAAAATAAACATCAAGTATAAACCTTCTTTCACCATTCTTGGCTAAAACATTTATGACACCTTTAGCCATGACATCTACTATGATATCATTTCGTAATTTCACTTTTGATTTTACAGAATCATCAAGACAAGCAAAAAATTCTTTATTCCCTGTCATATGATTACTGCATCCCCTATCTAAAAACCAAATATCTTTAGCTTTTTATTGAGTAACATTACAAGTAAGAAACATGCTTCCAGGATTAGAACTAGATTCACCTGGATTGGAACTAAATTCACCTTTGTAATTAGCATTCTGCTTGTACACATATCCTTGTTTACTTCTGCAGTCACTTGCATAATGACCATATTTCTTGCAGTAATAACATTGAACATTAGATTTATCAAACCTCTGTGAACCTTGCTGAAAGTGATTGTTGCCACATCCTCTACTACTATAGTTTTGATTATTGTTCTCACCTTCATCTGAATTGTTCCTTCCATATCTGCCTCTGCTTCTTCCTCTGAAGTTAGACCTGGCTCTTCCTCTTCCTCTGCCAACTGATATCTGTGACTTGAAGGCATTCTCAAGAGAAGTATTATTCCTATTCATTCTGAATTCATGTGTTATCAAAGAACCCATTAATTCATCTACAGATAATTATTCCAAATCTTTCATTTCCTCAATAGCTACAACTATAGCATCAAATTTACTGGGTAAACCCCTGAGTATTTTTTCTATGATCTTCTAATCCGTGATAGTTTCTCCATTAGATCTAATTTGATTCACTACATTCAAAATTTGACCCATAAACAGATCTATAGATTCTGATTCACTCATTTGCAAATTTTCAAAGCTTCTTTTAAGGGATTGCAATTTAGCAATTTTTACCTTTGTATTACCTCTATAGGTAGTTTACAAGATTTTCCATGCCTCTCTGGATCTTGTTGTTGCTGCAACTCTGGAAAATATAGATTCATCCAATCTTTGTTGGATGAGAAATAATGCTTTTGCATCTTTTTTGTTCTCTTTAAGCTGGTCCTTTTGTGTTTGATTTAATGCCAGATGGGCTGCCTCGTCTTGCGGTTCTACAAAACCAATCTCTACCAAATCTCAAACATCTTGTGAGCAAAATAAAGTTCTCATCTTAATTGCCCAAAAATCATAATTCTTACCATTGAAACGGGAATTTGAGGCTATGAAATACTGTTGTTCGCTGTCATTTCTCATGCTGGAATGACTTTCTAGTTGTTTTTGAAACAGTCGCCGACGACAGTTAAACTGCCACGGTCAGTCACTAATACTGCCGACGTCGGTTAGACTGCCGATGTCGGTAACTATTATTGCTGACGTCGATTAAACTGCCGATGTCGGTCACTAATACTGCCGACGTCAGTTATACTGCCGATGTCGGTCTGGGAGTCGGCCGATGTTGGTCTCTGCGCTCCCTGCTGGCTCTTTCTTCACTCTCTGACTGCGGCTGCTGCGTGCTTCTGCTGACTATGCACTTCTGCAATCTCCGCTTCTCCTTGTGCTTCTGCTGCACAAATCCTAACCTAGCTCTAATACCAATTTGTTAGAATCAAGAGAGCATACAAAAAACAAGAACTGAAATAAATCAATAAGAACTGAACAATTGCTACAACAAATTCTTGAAGAAAAAAGATTTTATTGATCTTCAAATTTTCCCTTGCTTACAATGTACGCCCAAGACGTCTTTAAATAGATTTGAATCCAAAAATAAACTAATTGATTAACTAATCATCTAACTACTTAACGAACTGATTGTTAAGTGCTTAAACTAACTGATTGTAAACTAACTCATTGCTCAACTGTCAGTTTACTAACTGATTGTTCCAGTGTCATTTTACTAACTGATTGTTCAACTGAATGTTTAACTGCGTGCATGACAAAAAGAGGGAGGTGGGAGAAATTATCTCCAATTAAACTTGACTTTCTAGCATTCCAGAGGAGATAGGACAACTCAAAAAATTAAGCAAGTTGGACATGAGAGAGTGTTCTCGTCTGAGGTTGCGGAGGAGTGTTTATGAACTAAGCTCACTGAAACATGTTATCTGCGACGAGAAGATTGGGAACCAGTGAGTTCTAGCTAAAGCCCTTTCTATCCCTGAACTTAGAGTTGAAATTTCTGAAGCACAATATGTACCAATTTGCTACAATTTTTATAATTACACCGGAGGCGAGTAACAGGCAGGTAGGCATCTTGAATTCGTCCATGCATCTAAAGATGGCACTCCTGTCTTTAATCTTGTCATTCCTGTCTTTAATCTGTATTTAATGTAAAAGAAAATCTGCAGGTTATATCAACGGCGCTCCCTGTAGCCAGAAACGCGACGACTGCAAGCCGTCGCGCTTTTTAACGGATCGAAACCGCAACAAAACCGAAACGGCCGTTTTTTCATTTCTTCAGATGTGTTAATCTTTTTCAAAGCTTGTTTTTGTTTTATTTTTTTGTGAAATGACATGGTCTCGGAGCATCCTTTGCATTTAGCTGCAGACAGGAATTGCTTGGCTAGGGAGCCAGCAGGAATTTTAAAGATTAAACGCCTGCAACACTGCCATTAGTTAGGCCTTTTCTTAGCAATTTTTTTCATTTGATTGTAGATTCTGTTTTGTACTTCTATTTGATAGGTTTAAATATAAGATATATATTAAAAACTAACAAGTATTAATAATAAAAAAGATAAAATTAATAGATTAGAAATTAAAATATGTTTAAAGTTAAAAAAATTTAAAAATAAAAATAAAATTTATATGTAAATGATAAAAAATGTTTTTTACATGTATTTTTTTATCCCATTTTTCGTTACATTTTCATTGCGATAACGTTTCTCTTAAAGAATAAGAGACAAAATCTTGTACCCATTTTCGGCACCTCATATTAAATCGTACCAAGCATACATACCTTTTTAGTCGAATTACTTTTAAATGATTACTTCACCTCTAATTTAAATTCATATCTCGAAGGACGCCATGGAACGTGCATACCAAGTCACTTAGCACACGTTCATTTGTTTAGAATATTTTCGTTTGATTTTTTTTTGGCTGCAATATAATTGTGCCAACAAATGCCTATCACTTCCTTACTTCGATAAACTCTAACAAGACCAAAATTCTATGAATATGTACAAATCAAATTTGTTGGGTTAGAAAATTACAAACCAAAAAAATACCTTAACATGGGAAAATGAGCTAAAATATTGAATATACGTCTGGATTTCTTGGATTTTTTGAACAAAGATTGTGTGATGAAAAGTGGAAAATTGAAATCATGGACAATGTTATTACTATAGATTAGCATTCTTCAGACATTAATATTGAAAATAAAATATATGGTGATTGGTCGATTGTAGAATAATTTCTATACCTATTCTATAAAATAATGTAAGTTTCAAGGATGAAGTGTAAATATATTAAGGGAATAAGTTTCAAGGATGAGGTATAAATGTGTTAAAAAGTGGTGAAATGTGATCCGATCGATTGACAACGAATATTTGAGAATTAAATTTTAAAGTAAATATTTATCGTAGTTTAAGTGTGTAAAAAAGCATTAGTTTTAAATATTGTTTAAGCTGCCTGAAACCAACTTTATCCATACATGTGCTATCCATTTTGTGTAATTATTTTGATATTTATTCTCTTCTACATTGGCATGCCAAAACTGGATCTACACTATGTTTTGATAATTGTTTAGTTAAAGGCACAATTAAATTTAAATAAAATTGATTGGGTTTTTATTGATAAAAAAATGTTTTGTTTGTATATGTTACAATGATAGTCATTGCATTTGGCGAACTAGAAGGTAGAAGCTTGGAATTCGTCGAACTGTTAAAAAAAATAATGAAATTCAAGACAAATTTCAAAAACAAATTTAATCCAAAAAAAACCCTTGAAAATCACCGAAATTCATTTCAAATTCTTCAAGTTCGTAGAAATTCATGTTTTTAAGCTAACGTGATGTTTTCATGGTTTTCACCATGTTTTTAATTTCTCTTTCCTTTTTTTTGACGTGTTTCACTAGTAGATGGAATAAGACTTTATTCCACCACTGAAACTCCCAGCAAACTCCATAGTCGTCATCTCCAAGTGCAGACAGACAATCTTCGACTCCTTTTGATAAGTGTATATGAACAATCTTCGACTCTACGTGATTCCCGACGAGCAATCCTTGACTAAACTCCACACTACATGTCATGTTTATTTATATAAAGTGTGAGGTTTTTTGAATGGTGGGTCGGTATATTTTAAAACATAAATATATTTTTATTTACTAAATTTAATTATGAATTTAATCTCAAATGTTTTAAGTTCTAATTTTTTCTTTAACAAATTTGAACATGAATTTGAATGTGGTGACTTAGCTTATAACCCTTCAAAATATCTAGGATAGGGAATGGTGTTAATTTGTGTAATGAAGATTGTTTTTTAATTTATATGGTTTATTTAAATTAGCTCAAATAAGGGCACTATGTGTCGAGTTTCTGTGAGTTGAGATAGTTTTAAAATATAGTTATTTTAGAGTAAATAATAATCAAGAATATATAAGAATATATATATATATATATATATATATATATATATATATATATATATATATATATATATATAGAAAAGTGAATATGAATTTTTTTTGTTGTTCTCACCAAAATGAAAATTAAGTATTATAATTTTAATGTAAATACAAGAAACAGTTAATTTAGAGAAATTTAATTCCAGTTTTAAAGATTGATTAAAGTTTTTATATTTAAATATGTCAAAAAATCATTGCAGCAAGGAATATAATTAGACTAATAAAAAAATGGAAAAACTAATCGATTTTTAAAATTATATTTTTGATAATAACTGATATAACTAGACAGTCTATGTTTTTCCAAGAATTGAAACTAGAACTATTAAAAATCTTAAAATTAAATTCATTTTTTCCACATTTTTTATACTAGCAAGAAAAATAAGAAACATACAATTTTAATGTAAATACAATAAACATTTAATCTAAAAGAATTTAATTTTAATTTTAAAAATTGACTAATTTTTTTGTATTCAAATATGTTAAAAAAAAATAAAAATAAAAATAAAATAAAATAAAATAAAATAAAATAAAAATAAAAATCTATATTGAAAGCTGTATAAAATGGATACAATTGACTAGCGTCACTTGTCGCCTTCATAACATAAAAGAATCCATAATACTTTTGGAAGTAAATTGTTACTTTTGCTCCAACATAGGCCTCAAAAATCATTTGTTCTAAGTGCAATAGACGTAGTCACAGATACCAAAGCACAAACATAAAAAATAAGATCTATGTTCAAGTCACTAATACCTATATTATTAGAATGTGAATGTGGGTTGCAGAATAGGAAGATGAAGGTGGATGTGAGAATGTTATGTGAGCAGCACGTTTCAATTTCAGTGTAGCCTAAGCATCTCATAGTAATTGTCATGATCCCAAAAATCATGAAAATTATATATGAATTTCTCAGGAAATACTTTCCTCTCAGTTACTACAGTTTTGGATAGCATTGGATAGTAAGATGTGAATCCATCTGCATTTATAGCTGTGACTATTTTTTTTTGGTTTTTGTTTTTTTTTTTTTCCCGCGTGGGGGGAGGGGGGCGGGCGCCGCGAATGTAGTCATTTTTATAAGCGGATTGTATCGGATGCAAAGCAAAATTTTAAAAAGCTTTCAAAAACATATGTTTTTATACCACAAGACCTTTTTTCCCTCCTTGTAATCGAGACTATAAATTATATTTCACAAAAAATATTTTGAGTTTTACTATGTTAATATCTATTAGTGTAGGTTATGAGGAAAATATGACACTAATTAAGAAAGAAAGTTAATAATTAAAAGTATAGTGTATAGTTTAAAACCTAGAAAATAACTTAGAAATTATGAAATTTTGAATCTAGTATTATGATAAATATATTTGTTTAAAGTTTATATAATCCGTAATTATCTTCAATTCATTACAAATATATTGAAAAAGTACACTAAAATTATCGATACCATATCAGAACATCTCAAGGAATAATAAAATAAGGGGATTAATTCTTTTGACATTGTGGCTACCATTAGTTATATGGAACTAAATAAAAACAAAATGCAGAATATTGAAAAATATTTGTAATGGGAGTAAATTAAAAGTGGGTGGCCATTTTATGGGTTTATGGGTGGCTATGTTATAAGTTATTAATTAAAATTTAATATATATTTATAATAATTAATTATATATAATTTATTAATATAAATTAATAATAATATATGATATAAATCTATATAATATAATTAAAATTTATATATGATATATATTTTTTCATTATTATTAATAATAAAATATTATTATTAATAATTCACTTATTATAAACATATCAATATTACAAAATTAAACATATAATAATTTTAATTATAAATTTTCTTAACATTTTTTTGGGTGTTCAGTTAGCAAGCTCTTTTAGGGGATTGATGGTAGTGTTAGATTAATTTAATTTAATTTAGATATTAACATTCATAAAAGGTTAATAATTACTTATGGGATAGAAAAGATAATGCATAAACCAACACATAAAGGGAGTGATAAAAATATTTTCAAAAATAAAAATAATAAATAATAAATCAATTACTAGAAAGTTGAAGAACTTGAAACCAATAGAATGTATATTGTTTGACATATCTAGACCAAGTTGTCTATACATAAGATATCTTAAGATTCCTAAAATCAGTTAATTGGAAGTAAGAATTGATACGCTTATAATTATTTGTATATGAGGACTTCAATTTGAGTGTTTTTTGCCAGAGTTGAAGTATTTCATGATAAACAAAACTAAATATTTATGATCTTCACATCGAATGAGGCTCCTTAAAGATCCATTAGAATCTCTAAAAAGATAATGGAATCTACCATGAATTTCATAGTAGATGGGATACTTGAATATAAAATACTCTTCACTTTTAGTTTCTATAAAAGACAACTAACATATACGCTCATGTTGTGGGAGGTTATGGTTAGATTTTATCCATAGAAAGTGAGAGCAAAAACGAAATTGAGCTAAAGGGATCTTTAGGTATGAAGCTAACAACTTCATCATGTATTCAAGAATTGTATTTTGATCTTAATGGAAGGAGGAATAAAATTGAAAATAGTGAAGAAGTTTTAGTTTCAATGGCTCGTTTGCAGTAAACCATGTAGCTTTCAAATAAGACTTAGTGAGTTCTTCTCATATACCCCTATTAACATCCTCTTTAGTCAGTTGAGGAACATTAATATAAAACCCAAGAGGAGGGAGTCTTTCAATATCAATATTCAGCTTCTGAAGTAGAGTCATAACTCTTGCATACCAATAAGATTTGCATCTTTTTTTGATAAGTTGCGTAGAAGAATGGAGTACTAAATATGGATACATGTTCTGACCAGAAAAAAAATTCTACCATTCATCAGAGCTTATTCAACATAGTGATAACATTAAAAATCAAAGAGATAAAGAGAGGACAAACCCCAAACTGTGCAAGAATAATTGAGTTAGGAACCATTATTTTGGCTTGAATATTCTTTGATAACATGGAAGTGAAAACTCTTTCCATATGGTTGAAATCATTATGTCTCAAATATGGACCTCAAACATCACATCTATATAATAGGGCTGATGTAGCCGATGTATGAAAAATTCAAATATTTTCCTGAATATTTTAAAATTAGAGTTCAAAACATTATCCTTCCAAGGATGTCAATGTTCCATACCCTTTTCTCAGTCTTTCTTCTATTACCGAAATAAAGCTAAAAGGCAGTCCAGAGAAAACCACATTCAAGTAGGTGTAAGAGTACACCACCTCAACCTATTTTTCTTTGTACATCAAATTCATTGTAGATGCGACTTTCTTGGTTGTATTAAATGCCATTATTTTTGTCTTTGCATGATTTACTTCAAGGCCTTTATTATCACAAAAGTTGATCAATTCATCAAGCTGATTTTGAAGTCTTGTAATTGAGTGTGAAAGCAAAATAATGTCATATAAAAACAATAAAATAGGAATGTAGATCTCAAATAGGTTACAACCATTCATGGTACTTGATTTTGTGGAGATAAGATCCTTCGATTCATCAATATAGAGCCCAAAAAGTGTAGGTGAGAGTGGACAAACTTTTTCACACCTATAGTACCATAGATGTCAATAGTAGTGCCTATTTTGGTATGAATATACCCAAAAATGTTCTGATATAAAGTCATGACAATAGAAATTAGCATGTCAGAAAGACAAAACTCTTTAAGCCTCTAGATTAAAAGATGCCTTGGTACTGTATTGAATGCTTTATGAAATTCTAAAAAATAATAATATACCTTTTGCTTGTTAGCCTTTGCTTGCTCTATAATGGAAACCAAAGTGAATATGTGATCATTTGTTTGGTGAATCCTTCTAAATCTTGCTTAACATTTTTCCCTAATCCATTTCTTCTCTGCCCATTGTGAAATATAATCATCAAGTACTATAGTAAAAATCTTTGTCAAAGTATGCCCAATCATGATGGTATGGTAGTTCCCAAGTTTAAGATTATCTCTAGATTTGAAGATGGGATGTATAATATGTGATGTCCAAGTGGGGGAAAGACAATCAGGAACAATAAAATTAAAAAATTGGAAATGTGGATAGCAAAAATAATGGGACTATGATGGAAAAATTTAGATTTTAAATTCTCCACATCTTGGGCTTTATTGGACTTGAGTTTATAGATGGATTTAAGGACCATCCTGTTGGTGAAGAAATGACAGATATGTCATCTAGAATTCAAATGGATTGGGGGGCAGGGGGTTGGTGGGGGGACGGCACGGTGAAAGTGCGGGCGAGAGTGGGTGGCTAATTGGTAGCATCATAGAGGGAGGTAACATATGTAAACCATGTATGTGGGTCGGTAATGGCACAAATAGATGTTTTGGGTAAAAATGATCTCCAGAAAGACATGGGATTGAACCAAATTTGTATATGGAAGATCTTCATTTTTTATACAAGTATTATCTTTTTTTCTTTCTAAGAATAATTCTATAAAGGTTTTGGGCCAGCTTGGTTTTAGAGGGAGCTTCGGTCATAATATGTTTAGTTAACTTGTGAATGTTTTTACAATCCACATCATACTAAGAATTGTTGGGGCAATGACCATGGGTATGGGGTCGAGAAGTATGGTTAGAGCGGGGGAAGGACTTAAAGGTAGTAGCCATAATTCCCTAGGATATTCTAGTAGCCCTCTCAATCGGGTCTAACATATCATAAATTTCCATGAGGTCAGTTTTTAGGATATTAGTGTATCTCTCATCATATGCATGGCCAAAATGAATAGTGACATGTTTATGGGAAAGCCCAGGGGGTTGTAATAGGTTTGGCAAGAGGTGTATCAAAAGAGAGAATGGCATGATCTGTGAGAGGTGGAGGAGAAGTCAAAATCTAGAGATCATGTATACTCAAAGAAAAAGATTTGCAGTATATAACATAGTCTACAACACTAACTCCATCAGGATGAGGAAAACAAGTAAAGCCTCTAGATTTAGGGAAGTGTTTTATAACATTCATGATAACAAGATCATGAGATTCACCCAATTTTATTAGTTGTTATCTATAAGCATTCACTCTAGAATCTGAAGAGTAATGTTGAAGTCCTGATTCATGATGATCAACTTCACAGTTCATCAATGGGTCATTGTGAAGATCATGATTAGCACACTGAAGGTGGCCAATCTAGGCAATGAAGTCACCAAGAAAAAACACCTCACCAATAGCAGAGTATTTGTCAGGATCTAGACAATAACAATTGATTACTTTTGCAAGCAACTAAATACGGAATTAAATCAGAATTGAAAACAACTAGAAATCAGAATCAACAAAGAATAAGAGATACAAGAAACCACCCTGAAAACTTGTATTAAACTCTTGGAAATACAATTGAAGAAATCTCTTTTTCTTCCACACCTCTCTCAGATGTACAAATCTCTTTCCCTCAAGAGTTCTCTCTCTCAATTACAATCAATTCCAACAACCTGGATTGATATACATATATTTTACAATACTGTTCCAATAAGCTATGAAGATCTAATCCTATATATAATATTAGGAAACATGAGCATGCATTTACAACCATTACATATGCCTCTTAATCAAGGGCTCAAAATAGTCCTACTAAAGATAGAGATGCGGACTTAAGACTAACACTTAATCCTATCATGCAAACATTATGTTCTATCCACGCAAATAGATTATGGATGCACAGGTGACCGACATCGGTCCCTGCCTGTCTGCACCTGACTGACGTTGGCCGGCCCACTACCGACACCGGCATCTCCCAATCGACTCCTGACCGACGTCGGTCTCTCCTGACTGACACCAGTGACTATGTAACTGCTGCAACCTGCAACTTACTCATTTGGTGAAGCTTTTAGCTCCATAACTCAAAAATCTCCCACTTGGAGATAAACAGCTGCACCAGTACCTGTATAGCAACATCTTTTAGCTCCTACATCTTCAAACTCAATCATGAAGACCAACAAAAGTTGAATGAAGATTCAACTTCTCCTTTGTTACCAGCTTGGTTAACAGATCCGTAGGGTTCTTATCTGTATGGATCTTTTCCAGCTTCAACTCACCATCCTCCAATACCTATCTAATGAAGTGGTACCTTAGCTGTATATGTTTGGTTCTTAAATGAAAGGCTGAATTCTTAACCAAATGAATTGCACTCTAACTATCACTGTATAATCTACAACTCTCTTGCTCCTTTCCTAGCTCTTTCATGAACTGTGTCATCCATATCATCTATTTGCTAACCTTTGTGACTGCAATATATTCTACTTCTGTAGTTGACAAGGCAACAACCTTTTACAACTTTGAAATCCAGCTAATCGCCGTTCCACTAACAGTGAAAATATATCCTGTGGTGCTCCTTCTGCCATCTAAATCACCTGCCATATCTGAATCTACATATCCATGTAGAGAAGTGTTTGACCCACCATAGCACAAATGCCTACTGCTGGTCCCTCTCAGATATCTAAGGATCCACTGAACTGCATTTCAGTGCTCCTTCCTTGGATTGTCCATATACTTACTTACAACTCCCATTGCTTGGGCAATATCCGGTCTAGTACATACCATTGGATACATTAAGCTCCCAACTACAGAAGCATATGGAACTCTACTCATGTACTCTACCTCATCATGTGAATTAGGACACTATTCTTTACTCAACTTGAAGTGTCCAGCCATAGGTGTGCTTACCGGTTTTACATCCTGCATATTGAACCGTTTCAACACCTTGTTCACATAATCCTCTTGAGACAAAATCAACCCTGTGATTTTTCTTGTCTCTCTTAATACTCATGCCAAAGATTTTCTTTGCTGCTCCCAAATCCTTCATGGCAAATGTGTGAGCTAATTTCACCTTAAGCTCAGAGATATCCTGCATGTGTGATCCTGCAACCATCATATCATCTACATACAACAATAGAATAATATATCTACCATTATCCAATCTCTTAAAATACACACAATGGTCAGATTGACACCTATTGTAGCCATGCTCAGTCATAAACCTATCAAATCTCAAATACCACTATCTAGGAGCTTGCTTGAGACCATATAAGCTTTTCTTCAATCTGCACACAAGTTTCTCCTTACCTTTGACCTCAAATCCTTCCTTCTGATCCATATATATTTCTTCATCCAAATCTCCATGAAGAAACGTTGTCTTAACATCAAGCTGCTCAAGATGCAAATTCTCAATAGAAACTAAAAACAATACAGTCCGTATAGAAGTCATTTTAACTACAGGAGAAAAAATCTCACCAAAATCAATACTTGGTTTATGTGCAAATCCTTTCACTACCAACCTAGCCTTATATCTCATCTGTCCATTCTCACATTCCTTCAATCTGTAGATCCATCTGTTCTTCAGTGTCTTCTTTCCTGCTGGCAACTCAACCAAATCCCATGTTTGGTTCTCTCTCAAAGAATCAATTTCCTCATTCATGCCTAGCTCCCACTGATTCTTGGATTCTACCTGTATTGCTTCATCAAAACTCTCTGATTCTCCACCATCAGTAAGAAATAAATAAAATAATGAAGGGGAATATTGAATTGGAGGTTTACTTACCCTTTCTGAGCTCCTCAAGGGCGTTTGAGACTCATTTACAACACGTTGTCTGCCCAAATTCTCTGACAGTGACCGACCTCGATCACCTCCAAGCCTGTAACTGATCGACATCGATTCCACATGACCGACGTCGGTTCCTGTCTGACCGACGTCGGTCCCTGTCTGACCGACATCGGTTCTTATATTGCCGATGTCGGTTCCTGCCTGATCGACATCGGTCTCTGTGTTTTACTGTCTATGATTATTCTTTCCCGTGAGCTCATTTTGGATCGTCACCTCGTCCAATTCTCCATTGCTCTGCTCAGATTGATTCAACTTCTTGAGTTGATCACTATACATCACTTTTTCATTAAAAACAACATCACGGCTCCTAATTATCTTGTTAGTTCCTAGATTCCAAAACCTGAATCTGAAATCTCCAAAGCCATAACCAATAAATGTGCACCTCATAGACTTAGCATCCAGCTTCTTTCTATTTTTCTTATCAACGTGCACAAAAGCTTCACAACCAAAAACTTTGAGAAATGAGAGATCTACCTTTTTACCTATCCATGCCTCTTCTAGAATTCCACCATCCAAAGCTATAGAGGGTCCTCTGTTAATCAGGTAAATTGTAGTATCCACAGTGTCTACCCAAAACTCTAAGGGCAGACCAGCATGCAACCTCATACACCGTGCATGCTCCATTATTGTTCTGTTCATCCTTTCAGCAACTCCATTTTGCTAAGGTGTCCTTGGAACCATCCTTTGTCTGCGTATTCCATGCATATAACAATACCAGTTGAACTTGTAGCTGAAGAACTCACCACCATTGTCAGATTTAAGGCACTTCAATCTCCTGCCTATTTCATTCTCAACCATAGCTTTCCAAATCTTAAAAGTGTCAAAAACATCAATTTTTTTTTATACAATAGACCCATACCTTTCTTGTAGCATCATCTATGAAAGAAACATAGTACTATGATCCTCCAATAGAAGCAACCTGAGCTGCTCCCCACACATCTGTGTGAACAAGCTCCAACTTGTACTTCTTCTTTGTTGACCCAGTCTTGAGAAAACTCACTCTCTTCTGCTTTCCAAACACACAATGCTCACAAAAATCTAGATCTATGCTTTTCAAATATGAAAGCTTACCTTTTGACTTAAGAATAGACATTCCCTTCTCACTCATGTGGCCAAGCCTGTGGTGCCACAACTTTGTATCTACATCTGAAGTAGATAATACAAAAAGAGAATTATCAGTAATATAATTACATAAATAGAGAGTACTTACTCTCTTACCTCTGGCCAATACAAGTGCACCCTTGGTAACCTTCCAAGATTCAGCTGTGAGAGTTATTGTACAACCCTCATCCCCTAACTTTCTTGTAAAAATCAAATTCCTCTTCAAGCTGGGAACATGCATGACATCTCTCAACACCCATGTGTTGTCATTCTACATTTTCAGCTACACTTTTCCTTTGCCAACAATTTTACAAGGCTCATCATCCCCTAAATAAACTATTCCAAAATCTCCATGGACATAGTCACTAAAATAATATCTATTAGGGGTAGCATGAAAAGAGGCACCAGAATCTAAACCCAAGATTCTATATTATTATGCAAAGATAATATAAGAGCATCTTGTGCAACTATACTTGCAACTTTTGCTTCTTCTCTACCTTCATGCTGATTGTCCTCTTTAAGTTTTGACCAGCAATCTTTGCTTATATGCCCTATCTTTCCACAACTCTAGCAGGCTATCCTCCTACCATTTCTAGATTTGGATCTACCTCTCATCTTTGACTTAGACCTTGATCTCCTATGCTTGCCCTTCTCTTTTTGCCTTCCCCTACTCTCAAAACTTAAAGCGTTCCCTAATGTTTCCTCTGTGTTTTTTCTGCGAATTTCTTCATTCAAGATTACACTAACAACATCATCTACTTTTAAAATATTTGAAGCAGATGCAATATTACTAACTGCCATTACCAAGCTATGCCAGCTTTCAGGCAAAGAACATAATATTAAAAGAGCCTTAATTTCATCATCAAACAGTATTTTGACTGAATTTAATTGATTTACAATTTCATGGAAATCATTTAGATGATTAGATACAGATCCACCTTCATGCACTTGCAAATTAAATAACTACTTCATAAGATATACCTTATTTGAAGCTGAGGGTTTTTCATATAAATTTTCTAGAATAGTCATTAACTCTACCGTTGACTTTCCCTGTGATAAATTAGATATCACAATAGATGCCAGACTCAATCTTATGGATCCAAGAGCCTTTCTATCAAGAACTTCCCATTCTTCATCTTCCATGTCTGTGGGCTTCTTTGCAACCCCACCTAACAGTAAGTATAGATCTTTCTGATACAGATAATCTTCTATCTGCATTATCCATAATTGGTAATTCTTGCCATTAAACTTCTCCATTCTCAGATTGTTTTCTTCTGCCATTGCTAACTCCCACTCAAATAGAAATTCCTGTAGAAACCTCTGTGAGTGTCTTGTAATCAACACACACTAACCAAATCTGAAACACCTATTAGTGAACCTGAGCTCTGTTACCACTTGTTAGGATCTAGACAATAACAATTGATTACTTTTGCAAGCAACTAAATATGAAATTAAACTAGAATTGAAAACAACTAGAAATCAGAATCAGCGAAGAATAAGAGATACAAGAAACCACCCTGAAAACTTGTATTAAACTCTTGGAAATACAATTGAATAAATTCTCTTTCTTCCACACCTCTCTCAGATGTATAGATCTCTTTCTAGATCTCTTTCCCTCGAGAGTTCTCTCTCTCAATTACAATCAATTCCAACACCCTGGATTGATACACATATATTTTACAATATTGTTCCAATAAGATATGAATATCTAATCCTATATATAATATTCGGAAACATGAGCATGCATTTACAACCATTAGATATGCCTCTTAATCAAGGGCTCAAAACAGTCCTACTAAAGATAGAGATGCAGACATAAGACTAACACTTAATCCTATCATGCAAATATTCTGTTCTATCCATGAAAATAAATTCTAGATGCACAAGTGACCGACATCGGTCCCTACCTGTTTGCACCTGATCGACGTCAGTTGACCCACTACCGATGCGGGTGTCTCCCAGTCGACTCTTGACCGACGTCGGTCTCTCCTGACCGACACCGGTACTATGTAACTCCTGCAACCTGCAACTTACTCATTTGGTGAAGCTTTTAGCTCCACAACTCAACAATATTTTGTTATTTTTGGTTGTTAGCTACAAAGGGAGATTCACCATCAAGAGCTAGAACATAGTTTGAGTATTATGGAGGGAAGTAATAGGCAACAATGAACAAATTATGCAAAGGAGGTCTTCTTGCTAGTGATATCCATAAAAATTTTGCAAATTCGTCAGATCCTTCAATTTGGATAGAGGAATGGAGATGAACTCTATAAAGGCAAGTAACACCACCATAGCCTTTTGTGCCATGTCAGAGCTTCGGTCTATGAACACTAATCCATGAAACTCATGTATATGAGGGTTGAGGCTTCTCCTTGGTTTCATGAGTTTTCTTGATAAAAATGACATCTAAGTTAAGAATCACATCTGCATCGTGTGAATGTAATTTGTTTATCTAGTTGGTACATACTCTGCATCGTATTCTTCAGCTCTGAATGTAGGTTAAGGTAGACCTACTTGTTTAGCCTAATTTTTAGGAAGTTTGATCAGATTTGACTGCTGGTTTCATCTCCAGGATTCTGTTAGCAGAAAATAGAGCATAAAAACAAGAAAACAAGAACTCACATAGATTGCTACTGCAATTCTTGAAAACAAGATTTTTATTAATCTTCTTTTTCTGTCCATACAAAGTTGTGCCCAAGGCGTCTATAAATAGAACGTGAAAGCAAAAATAACTGAAAATAAACTGATTGTTTAACTAATCTAAAACTAACTTCAACTGTTACTGCATGCAAGCTGAGCAAGAAGTAAGATTGTTGCTTAACTGTTTGAACTAACTGATCTCTAACTGTTTGTTAACTGTTGTGCATGCATGAGAAGGAGGGAGGTGGAATAGGGAGTTAGACTGAAGTGGAGAAATTATCTCTTGTTCATCCTTAGTTTCTAACACTCCCCCTTAATTTCTACCACTAACTACTTCAGCATTTACGATGCCTAAATTTTATCTTAAATAATCAAAGGTCTCCTTTGCTAATGCCTTTGTGAATATATCTGCCAATTGATCTTCAGATCTGCAAAATTTTTGATGGATTTCTCCATTTTTCACTAACTCTATGATAAAGTGAAATCTTGTATGAATGTGCTTGCTCCTCTTGTGAAAAACATGATTTTTTGACAATGCAATTGTTGATTTGTTGTCACAAAAGATTGGTTTAAAATCCTTCTGTGCTTGTAATAAATCTTTCAATATTCTCATATATGTTGCTTGACATGCTGCTGATGTGGCTGCTACATACTCTGCTTCAGCTAATGATAGTGTCACTATAGGTTGCTTTTTGGATGCCCATGTGACCACACCTATTTCTAAAAGAAAGGCATGTCCAGAAGTACTCTTCTTGTCATCAATGCTACTTGCAAAATAACTATCAGTAAAACTAATCAAACTAAAATCATTAGTTGTGGAATATAAAATTTCATATTCTGTTGTTCCTGCCACATATCTCAATATCCTCTTTCCAACTTGCCAATGTGAGTCTTTTGGTGACTCCATGAATCTAGAGATTAAATTGACCCCATACATGATATCTGGTCTTGTAGCTATAAAAAACATCAAACTGCCAACTAGTCTTTTGAATGTTGTAGAATCAACATTAGACCTTTGGTCTTCTTTGCTAAGTTGGGTCCTTGTAGCAACTGCTGTAGGTGCTAGTTTACAATTCAGCATTTTAAATCTCCTTAACACATCCTTTGCACATTTAGTTTGATAGATAAAAATTATTTTCTTTGATTGTACAACTTCTATGCCCAAAAAGTACTTCATTAATCCCAAATCTGTCATTTCAAATTCTTTCTTCATTGCTAATTTAAATGTGTCTATAAAAAAAAAATTAGTAAAAATCAAATCATCAACATACAAACACACAATCAAAATCTGACCCTCTTTGTTGATTTTCATGTACAAAGTAGGCTCAGTATTGCTTCTGTTGAATCTATTGTTTGTCATGTATGAATCAATCCTGCTATACCATGCTCTTGGTGCTTGCTTGACACCATAAAAAGCCTTCTTCAATCTGTAGACTTTTTCATGTCCTTGCACTTCATAACCTGGTCATTGTTTTACATACACTTCTTCATCTAGGAAACCATTTAAGAAAGCTAATTTGACATCCATTTGATATACATACCAACTATTTTGAGCAACTATTGCTAAAACCATTCTAATAGTATCAAGTCTAGCAACTGGAGCAAATGTTTCATTATAATCAACTCCATGTTCTTGTGTAAAACCTTTTGCTACTAACCTTGCCTTGTGTTTTTCAACATTTCGATCTGCATCAAATTTGGTCTTATAAACCCATTTGACTCTTATGCAATCCTTACCTTCAGGTAGATTAGTTAGATCCCATGTTTTATTTCTTTCAATAACATTCATTTCTTCATCCATTGCTTTTATCTAATGTTCCTCATTAACTGCTTCTTCATAATACATAGGATCATGAGTGAAAAGAGAAAAAATTGAACACAAATCTAACTTCTCTTCTTCTTGATTATAAATCTCATTCAAGTTTCTCATTTTCTTACCTTTAAATCTTGATCTTAAAGTAACAAGAGTTGGATCTGATTCATCACTTGTGAATTTGGAGTAGGGTGACATGCATGACCAGATGATTCACCTTATTCAAAGCTCTTAGGCGTTCTTATTGGAGTGCTTGTTCTTACTTGTGGAGAGGATTGATCTCCTTGAAAATTTTATTCTTTAGATTCTTCTTCATTTTGTGGAATTGGTGCTCCAATTGTGATGGTGCTACCATCCCATACTTCTTCTTTCTTAAATTCAACATCTCTGCTAATAATCACTTGCTTTGAAATGAGGTTATACAACTTATAAGCCTTTGATTCTTCACTATAGCCAATGAAAATGCATTTCTCACCTCTATCATCAAGTTTTCTTCTCAATTTAGATGGTATAAGAGAATATGCAATACAACCAAAATTTTTGAAATGATGTACACTATGTTTCTTACCACTCCATGCTTCTTGTGAAATTCAATCTCTGACACTCTTTGTTGGGCTTCTACTCATAATATATACTGCACATGCTACTGCTTCTGCCCAATATTTATTTGACAAATGTTTGGCCTTCAACATGCTTCTAGCCATCTCCATAATTATTCTATTCTTTCTTTCTGCTACACCATTCTATTGTGGTGTGTACCTTGTAGCCAATTGTCTTTTAATGCCATGATATCTGCAAAAATCTTGAAATACATTAGACATATATTCACCTTCTCTATCTGATCTAAGTACCTTGATGTAACAGCCACTCTGTTTTTCAACCATAGCCTTGAATTTTTTAAACTTTCCAAAGGCTTCAGACTTATTTTTGAGAAAATACATCCACGTATTTCTGCTAAATTCATCAATGAAGGTTAGAAAATAAGTACTACCTCCAAATGATGGAGTTTGCATTGGTCCACATAAATCACTATGGACTAGCTCCAATATTACCTTTGCTCGATATGAGTCTCCTACTGGAAAGCTCTCTCTATGCTATTTTGCTAGAATGCAACTGTCACATGAACTTCATGGCTGTTCTATTAGTGGCAATCCCTTCACCATATTTTTTTCTTTAACAAATTCAAACCTCCAAAATGTAAATGTCCATACCTTAAGTGCCATAGCCATGATTGGTCTAGATTCATGGTTTTGAAGTGGGCTTCCTCTTCTCCTTAGATGCATTGAATTCGAACAGGGAACATCCGATTCTTGGTCATCTCCACTTTTTCTATCAACCTGTCACTTGGAAACTCATCCATTATTGTGCAAACATTATCCATAAAAGATACTCTATAACTTTTCTATACTAACTATCCAACACTCATAAGATTTAGTCTAGGTACAAAATAAACATCAGGTATAAACCTTCTTTCACCATTTTTTGCCAAAACATTTATTACTCCTTTACCCATTACATCCACTTTGATATCATTTCCTAATTTCACTTCAGATTTTACAGAATCATCAAGACTAGAAAAAAATTCTTTATTCCCTATCATATGATTACTGCATCCACTATCTAAGAACTAAATATCTCTAGCTTTTTCTTAACATGACAAGTGAAAAATAAGCTTCTAGAATTAGAACTAGATTCACCTGGATTAGAACTAGATTCATTTGTGTAATTATCATTTTGCTTGTCCACATATCCTTGTTTCCTTCTGCAGTCACTTGCATAATGTCCATATTTTTTGCAGTAATAACATTGAATATTAGATTTATCAAACCTCTGTGAACTTTGCTGGAAGTGATTGTTGCCACATCCTCTATTGTTGTAGTTTTGATCACTGTTTTCACCTTGATCTGGATTGTTCCTTTCGGTTCTGCCTCTGCCTCTTCCTCTGAAGTTTGACCTTCCTCTTCCTCTTCCTCTGCCAAATGATACCTGTGACTTGAAAGCATTCTCAAGAGAAATATTGTTATTCCTATTCATTCTGGATTCATGTGTTAACAAAGAATCCACTAATTCATCTACAGATAACTGTTCCAAATCCTTGGTTTTCTCAATAGCTACAACTATTGCATCAAATTTACTGGGTAAACTCTTGAGTATTTTTTCTATGATCTTCTGATCCGTGATTGTTTCTCCATTAGATCTAATTTGATTCACTCTATGCAACACTTGACCCATAAACTGGTCTATTGAATCTAAATCATTCATTTGCAAAATTTCAAAACATCGCCTAAGAGATTGCAATTTAGCAATTTTTACCTTTGTATTACCTTTATAGGTAGTCTCCAAGATTTTCCATGCCGATCTAGATCTTGTTGTTGCTGCAACTCTGGAAAAAATAGATTCATCCAATGCCTGTTGGATTAGAAATAAAGCTTTTGCATCTTTTTTATGTTCTCTTTAAGCTCTTCCTTTTGTGCTTGAGTTAATCTCTGATGGGCGGCCTCATCCTGCGGTTCTACAAAACCATTCTCTACCAGATCCCAAACTTCTTGTGAGCAAAATAATGTTCTCATTTTAATTGCCCAAAAATCGTAATTCTTACCATTGAAAATGGGAATTTGAGGCTGAGAAATACTGTTATTCGTTGCCATGTCTTACGCTAAAACGATTAAATCCTCCTTGCACCAAAGCTTTTCTTTGACTGTGCTTGGCAAATCTGATTTGACTTTCAATTTTTTTTTACGTACCCCACGAGCTGGGCGCTACCTTTTAACGGCTTAGCTGGTTGCATGATCTGCTGACCGACCACACAGGGATTCAAACGCGACTCTAGAACCATCCGCACGGGAAACTCAAACTTCTTGAAGCGATCTCCTTTGGCTGTGCTTTCAAGGAAGCATAACAAAATACAAACATACTCACTATGCACCTTTAGCGCTGACTTGCTTCAGCGAATATAACAAACTCCTGTTGACTTGCAAACAGTTGACTGTGCCTAGTTTGAATTGTGAGCTTTCTTGTAAACGCCTGCTCTCTCAAAAAAAAAACCTTCACGCTTACAACCTACGCGATTCTTTTTTTTCGACTAAAACAGATCCTTCGTCCCAGAGGCCATCGGAAAATATCCAGGCAAGGAGATATTATTTGTTTGTAATGCTGACTTCAAATAATAATGCATCTTGAGACGTCTACTCCTGGTCCTGATGAAACTGAAACGTTACCCAGTCAAATGCCTTGACCGATTAAACTTTTTCTTCACACAAAACTACGACTACTGCGCTGGTTCTAACCTGTGCGCCTTTCACACAGTCTGCCGCGTTCTACAAGCTTTTCCTTGCTCTTCTGCGCAGGCTCTTTGGCTCTGATGATGTTTTCTTCTGCTGCGCTCCAAACTGTTAGCTCTGATACCAATTTGTTATTAGAAAATAGAGCATAAAAACAAGAAAACAAGAACTCCCACAGATTGCTACTGCAATTCTTGAAAACAAGATTTTTATTAATCTTCTTTTTCTGTCCATACAAAGCTGCGCCCAAGGAGTCTATAAATAGAATGTGAAAGCAAAAATAACTGAAAATAAACTGATTGTTTAACTAATCTAAAACTAACTTCAACTGCTACTACATGCAAGCTGAGCAAGAAATAAGATTGCTGCTTAACTGTTTGAACTAACTGATCTCTAACTGTTTGTTAACTGCTGTGCATGCATGAGGAGGGAGGTGGAATAGGGAGTTAGACTGAAGTCGAGAAATTATCTCTTGTTCATCTTCAGTTTCTAATAGATTCATGGACCTCACCTTCATATAAAAATTCATAACTCAAATGACAATTACCTCTTTCTATTTTGTACTTTGTATGGTGACAGAGTTAATGGAGCATTACGATCAGAGACAGACACACGCCAAGTCGAAGTGCAATCTTGCACCACTTAGGGCTCACCAACAGCTGTCTCAGCCATAGATATCTACAAGAATAATAATTTATTTAAATCTGCGTACGCGTTTTAGTAAATGATAAGGGATGAGATTCCAACCCAGAAGCGAAAATAAAAATTAAAAATACATCTACCTGTAGGGAATATTAACTCTCAGTTTCAATGAATTGCATTAACGAACTTCCAATCGAATTTACAAATTAAAACCTTTTTCAACTAATGGCGTTAAAGAGTAAAGAATATTGAGACAAATTAAAATGTTTACTTTAATTTAAATAGAAAACAAACTTAACCATTTCCATTAAAGATTGAAGGATGATCGACAGATTTCAATCCTCATTTTCAATAAGCTCCGAGAAACATTCTAGAAAGCTTAGTCGAATTTGTGGTATGAAAAAATTGAAAGAAAAAGTGACTAAATATCACCCCCGTCTCGCCCGCCCCCCCCCGAAAAAACTAATTTCCAATAAATCTAATTAAAATTTGTATACAATAAATAAAACCGGTTTTAAAATCATTATCAAAATTTATATTAAAATCTTCATTTTCAACTTAAAAATTCGAAGAAGATAAGTAGAATTTATGTAAATATCCTCATTTAAACAAATGCTTTTTAAGATTAAACAAAGATGTTTATAATTTAAAAAATTAGTTTGTCAGAAAACGAAGAGAGGCAAATAAAATGTTAAAAACATTCTTTGTACATTTACCTATAAATTGTCTCCAAAGCGAGAATGTTGTGGAATAGAACCGAAGAACCTGTAAAGTTGAAGAAATTTCAGATCGGCTTTGAAATTTCCATATATATGCCTTAAATTAGTTTCTTGTGCAAAATGAGAATGACTAAAAAAATTGGTCTTCTACTTCCTTGTATAGCAGCATATAAAGAACAACTTGCTTCACAATTTTTTCAAGTATTATCGGTGATAAAAAAATAGTTTTGCAGTACATCTATTTGAAGCATGATAGAATGGTAGCAATGCATAATTTTTAATGAACTTGAGATCTTTTATATATATTTTTATTTAGGTACATCTCTTGGCATAGACGAGAGAAAAATGATGCTTGTGGCCTTGTCCAAAACAACATTACGTGATTTTATTAGAAAATATTCACATTCTTTTTGAACTAAAATTGATATTTCTTCATTATTTTGTATTGGAAAATGCGGGAAATAAGATAATGGGTATTTTTGTTTTTGTCTTAGTTTTATTAACTTTCTATTCACAAATTTGTTCATCATCATCCCAATAACCCATCACATAGTTGGACACTTAAAAGTTGTATAAGAAAAGTGTCCTAAATCTTCATGCAACGAACCCTTATATTATAATATATTATTATTAAATTATCATTATATATTATTAGTTTGAATTCACTTTTCAATTGTCTATTTTTTATTCAACCAATTAAAAAAAATTAAATATATAATAATTTTTAAATTGTAAAATTTAACATAATATCTAACATATAAATAATAAACTACTCTATGAATATTATTTAAACATAATCTTTTATATAACATCATGAACAATTATTAACATTGACATCACATTAAAATGGTAAATGCTGCTGCTTATTTAATAGCTTTAAAAATGATGATGTCATACAGATAATCATATCTCAAATACCAGACTTTGACAAGCTCTGTTGTCTTTCTATAGTAGCCACAGTTATGTCATTTAGTTATTCTTCAAAATGGCTCGATCTTGCTATTGGAAAGGTTACAAGTATGTATTTTCTTTTCACCAAAATTCTTCAAAGACATTAAGTTAGATATCCCACGTGATAATTAATGAGACTCTGTTGGGTATTTGTAGAAGGAAGCTTTCATCGAACCATTGCTAGAGTCGATGTAGGAATAATTACTGAAGCCCAAAAGGTTTGGCACATCTTCCAAGCTATGGAAAACATTGCCTTCGCTTATTCATATTCAATGATTCTAATAGAGATCCATATTCAATGATTCTAATAGAGATCCAGATATAATACCATATTCCTTAAATTTTTATTTTATTTTGGCGTAGCACGGGTGGCACAACTCGAGAATTAAACAATTTGGCCTTGGATGTGATAAAGTACACTATAAAATCACCAACTGTAGAAAATAAAACAATCAAAGAAATAACAAAATTAGGCGTGATGTTGGCGGATGTGGACCTACAGGTCAGCAGTGAAGCATTAATCTCCCCTGCCACGTCAACTAATTGACATCCTTTTTCTAACGAGCTCACTTCAGCTTCATCTACCAAATTTATTGTTTTCTTCTCTCTATCTAGCTTCATCTAGATTCTTCTAGTCCAAGCCTCCTTTTGCTCTATTTTGTAAATAATTATATGAATATACTCTGGTTTAGAATGTTGTATAAGAGAGGAAATATATGAGTGGAAAGCAGTGAAGTTGTACCGTTTTACACCAGAATGCAAGATATATATGTATGAAAGCAGCACAACTCTGTTGATATAGAGGACTGAAGTCTGTATAATTCCTGGCAAAGAAAATTAATCAAACGCTTATTTTTCTGTCTATTTTCTTTACTCTGTTCTTGTCTTTGATATGATCTTTGTGCGTTTAAATCCTTTTATCTCTGTTTGAATCCTTCTGTATGTTTGCATTCTGCTATAAGTAACTGGTTCATCAGTTCCATCAATCTGGTATCATAGCTTAGCAAAGATCTCTAGGAGCTCAAATATTTTCGAAGGGGTTTTCTTTCAAAGCAAGAAGCATATATCAAGGGGAAACAAAAGCTCATCCCAAAACTTGGAGGTAAGGCAAAGATTTATTTTTTTAAAAAGGGATAAACTCTCAACTGAAAGCAAAAGAAGGAAATTATTTTGGATAAGCCATGGCAGCAGTAACTAAAATCATTTCTCAACCCCAAATATCAATTTTTAATGGAAAAGATTATGATTTTTGGAGCATAAAAATGAAAACATGTTCTCTCCACAAGATGTTTGGGATTTAGTTAAAAATGGGTTCTCTGAACTGGCAAACCAGTAAGCATATCAGACATTGTCACAATCAGAGAAAGATTTATTGAAGGAGAATAAGAAGAAAGATGCCAAAGCATTGTTTTTCATTTAGCAAGCCATGAAGGACTCAATCTTTCCACGGGTTGTAGCAGTTACAAGGGCAAAACAAGCATGAAAAAAACTACAAACAACTTATCAAGGTACAAGCAAAGTTAAAATTATAAAACTGCAAATATTTAGGAGAGATTTTGAGAATCTTCATATAAAATAATCAGATAATATAGATTCCTTTTCTCCACATGTAATGAGTATTGTAAATCAAATAAGAACTCATGGTGAGAGTCTAGAAGCCTAGAAGGTTGTAGAAAAAATACTTAGAACCTTGCCTGCAAAGTTTGATTCGGATGTAGTTGTCATTGAAGAATCTAAGGATTTATTTCAGTTATCAGTGGATGAGTTAATGGGGTCACTATTTTCACATGAGCAAAGGCTAAACTATTTAGGGTCATCTTCATTATAAAATGCTTTCAAAAGCATCTTTCAGTGAATAGTTCACAAGAGCGAGATCAAATTACAATAGAAGTATAGGTCATGTTTTATCAAGAGGAGGTAGAGAATCTCATCAATTTGAAACCAGAGCAACATCAAGCGCACATACATATTTCACATCATCACGAGGAAGAACCAACAACTATTTTTATAGCCATCATCAAGGAAAAATGTATGATAAATCAAACATTCAATGTCATTATTGTAAAAAATTTGGCCATTTTGCATCTAAATGTAGAAAAAAACAATGTGATATGAATTAAAAAATACAAATTTTACAAATGAAAATCAACCCAACACTAGTGAATAAAACACAATGTTAATAACATGTAATGTTGCACAAGAGAGTTCAAAGGAAGTATGGTTCTTAGATAGCGGGTGTAGAAATCATATGAGTCGAAGCAAGGAGTTATTTTCAACAATAGATGATTTGGTAAAATCAAAAGTAAAGTTGAAAAATAATATTAAAAAAGTATCAGTCATGGGGAAAGGATCAATTAACATAAGAAAAAAACAAGGTGAAAATAAGTATATCTTCGATGTATACTATGTTCGTAGATTACAAGATATAATAAGCACTAGTCAATTGGTGTAAAAAAGGTATAGGATATACTTTGATAATGGGGAATGTTTGATTTTTTACAAGAAACCAAGCTATAAGCTAATTACAAAAGTTGAAAGGATGAGAAATAAGATGTTTCTTCTTAAGATCCAAAGTGAAATATGTTTAGAACCTAAAAATTACAAATAATTACTGAAGCGACATTTAAAATTTTATGCAAGGATCAATCCTGGTTATGAAACTTGAGATTTGGGCATCTAAACTTTAGAGGTGTGCAACTATTGTATTGAAAGAGAATGGTATATGAATTGCCACCAATAAAGCCACTTGAAACAACATGTGAGAGTTGCATACTTGCAAAGCAACATAGACAAAAAATTTCAATTAAAAAATCTTATAGGGCAAGGCATCTAGTTAAAATAGTACATTTAGACCTTTGTGGACCAATGCAAACACCCTCCATAAGTGAAAATCTATACTTCTTGACACTCATTGATGATTTTAGCTACAAAACTTGGGTCTATTTCTTAAAATTCAAATCATGCGTTTGATATTTTTAAGGAGTTTAAGGTAAAAATTGAAAAGAAAAGTGGATATTATATCAAAATATTAAAAATTGATTGAGGTGGTGAATATATATCAAATGATTTTCTAAATTTTTGCAAGGCAAATGGAATAAGAAAATAATTCACAACAAGATATACACTTCAACAAAATGGAGTAGAAGAAAGAAAGAACAGGATAATTATGGAAATGACATGAAGCATGATAAAAACAAATCATCTACCAAATGAATATTGGGTTGAAGTGGTTGTATGTAATGTATACATTTTGAGTAGGTGTCCAACTAAAGCAGTGATAAATAAGATACCACAAGAAGTTTTGATCAAGAAGAAACATAGTTTTTCACATTTGAAAGTCTTTGGATGTGTAGCATACTCTTTGATACGTCAAAAATTGAGAAAGAAGATGGATGATAGAGGTGAAAAGTGCATTTTTGTGGGATATAATGAATAATACAAAGCATACAAATTATACAATCTGATTACAAAGAAGGTAATGAGTGGCCATGATGTAGAATTTGTTAAAGACGAAACATGGGATAGAAGTATTAACAAAACAACTACAATTGTAGCCAATGTTTCACATGAGAATAAGGGTAATGAATTTAAAGTGTGAATCCTACTACACAAGCAAATGTACCTAAAATGCGTTTTAAGGCACCTAGCACTCCAAATCCATTTACTCCAGCTAGTAATAATATCAATGAATTATCTAATCCAACACTTGCATCATTGAGATCATGATCAATAATCACTTCAAAGAAGACCTATAATCTAAAATATATTTATGATGAGTCATAAGACATTAAAAATATGGATTTATGTTTTGATTTTACATTCTTAATACAAGCTGATCTAATTTACTTTGAGGATACAATTAAAAAATGATAATTGGATTGCAGCCATGGATGAAGAAATTCAATCAATTGAAAAGAATCAAACCTAAGATCTTGTAGAGCTTCCTAAAGGAAAGGATGTGATTGGAGTACAATGGGTTTACAAAACAAAGTTTAATGTAGATGGAAAAGTTGAGAAACACAAAGCAAGACTAGTAGTTAAGGGCTTCACACAAAAGCCAAGCAGATATTACAATGAAATATTTGCTCCTGTAGCAAGACTTGAAACTGTTAGAATGGTGTTATCCATTGCAGCTCAAAATAGTTGGAAGGTTTATTAAATAGACATCAAATCAACATTCTTGAATGGCATTTTAGAAGAAGAAGATTACATAAAACAACCTCTTGGGTATGAAGTTCAAGGAGAGGAGCACAAGGTCTACAAGATGAGAAAGACCTTATAAGGATTGAAGAAAGATCCTAAAGCTTGGTATAGTAGAATAGATTCATACTTTGTGAATAATTAATTTAGCAAATGTGGGAATGAACCAACTTTGTATGTCAAAGTGAATGATGAGGGACGAATCTTGATGGTATGTTTGTATGTGGATGACTTGATTTTTACTGGAAACTTGTCAAATTAATCATTTAAGGGAGCCATAAAAACTGAATTTGAGATGATTGATTTAGGGCTTATGAGATATTTTCTTTTCATAGAGGTGAATCAATCTGAGCAAGGAATTTTAATAGGTCAATCAAAGTATGCTAATAATTTTTTGAAAAGGTTCAAGATATTGAATGTAAATTCAGCTCCTACATCAGTTGCAATGGGTTTAAAACTTAGCAAGGAGAATAAAAGTTTAAGTGTTGATACAACTTTACTCAATAGATTAGTAGCAACCTTATGTATTTAACTACCATAAGACCAAACATTTTGTATGGGGTTAGTCTTATTTAAAAATTCGTGGATAATCCAAAAGATTCTAATTGAAAAGGTGGGAAAAGAATACTAAGATATATAGCTGGAACAAAGAGTTTTGGGATCACATATACATCTTCAGAGGATTTCAAGATGATTGGTTACATGGATAATGATTGAGGAGAGAGCATGGATGATAGAGAAAACACTTCAGGTTATGTTTTTCATCTTAGATTGGGTGCTATCTCTTGGACATCAACGAATTAGTCGAAGTGATATACTTTGCAGCCACATCAACAGCGTGCTAGGTAGTTTGGACGAAAAGAGTACTTTCAGATTTGAGGCATACTCAAGAAGAAGATACAAAGATATATTATGATAATAATTCAGCGATTGCTTTGTCTAAAAATTATGTATTTCATAAACGCAACAAGCATATAGATACGAGATATCATTTCATTCATGAATTGGTGAACAATGGTGATATGTATCTTGAGTTTTACAGCACAGAAGAGCAACTAGCAGATATATTTACAAAGCCGCTTGCAAAGAATGTGTTAGAGCATCTCCGTGAAAGTATAGGGATTACTAATTTACATGGCAGTGGAGATTAAGGGGGAGTGTTGGCGGACGTAGACCTACAGGGCAGCAGCGAAGCATTAATCTCCCCTACCACGTCAACTGATTAACAGCATTTTTCTAGCGATAGGGCTTACTAATTTACATGGCAGTCGAGATTAAGGGGGAGTGTTGGCGGAGGTGGACCTACAGGTCCGCAGCGAAGCATTAATCTCGCCTACCACATCAACTGATTAACAACCTTTTTCTAGCGAACTCACTTCAGCGTCAGCTACCACTTTTATTGGTTTCTTCTCTCTTTCTAGCTTCATCTAGATTCTTCTAGTCGAAGCCTCCTCTTGCTCTGTTTTGTAAATAATTATATGAATATACTTTGTTTTAGAATGCTGTATAAGAGAAGAAATATATGAGTGGACAGCAGCGAAGTTCTGCCTTTTTACACCAGAATGCAAAATATATATGTATGAGAGCAGCGCAGCTCTGTTGATATAGAGGATTGATGTCTGTATAATTCTTGGCAAAGAAGATTAATTGAAAGCTTATTATTCTGTCTATTTTCTTTACTCTGTTCTCGTCTTTGATATGATCTTTGTGTGTTTTAATCGTTCTGTCTCTGTTTGAATCCTTCTGTATGTTTGCATTCTGATGTAACTGGTTTATCAGTTCCATCAAGTGAGCGTTACTCCAGGGAATCTTCTCACTGGTTTTGGATTTTACAACACTTTTTGGTTGATTGAATTTGCTAACACCTGTATTGCCCTTCATCTCGTTGGAGCTTATCAAGTCAATATACATTTTTAAATTTATATCTCTCTACGTACTTTATAAAATATTGGGGGTATGCAATGATTCGTGTTTGTGAGTTTGCAGGATTTTACTCAACCCCTGTTTTATTTCACAGAGAATTGGTGCTCCCACTGATGGCCCAAAAGCACGTTCATTCACATGACATTCGATGTCAAATTGCCAATATATAGAGAGTTGAAGTTAAGTCCTTTCCGATTGGTTTGGAGGACCATTTTTAGGATCACCACAATTCGTACAATTCTTCAATGATGTCTATTGGCTTTTGGGTTCTGTTGGTTTCTGGCCGTCGATAGTGTATTTCCCTGTAGAGATGTACATAGTTCAACAAAAGATCCAACGTTTTACAACCAAGTGGACGCTTTTTCAGCTTTTGCGCTGTATTTGTTTGATTGCCTTCACGACCGTTTATTGATATATTAAAGCCATTATGATATTGCATTATCTTGCAGATTTGAAGTCTATCTTGAATTTGACCGTCACAAGGTCAATTTTTATAATAAAATAATTCATGAAACAATAGAAAGGTTTTTCTTATTTTATCATCTTTTCATTTTTAAATTTATTTTGAGAGACTTAAAACTTCTGATTTGTAGTTTTTATTTAAATTCGATGTACTTGATATTAAAAAAATCAATAGTTGAAGCAAATTCATTAAATCAAGGAATTTAAAAAATTAGAGGCATTAAAATATGATATGTTACAAGAAAATATTGTAAAACAACTATCGTCCATCGATTTATTAAACACTTCCATTATCTATTGTCATGTCTTATAATAACACTTCCAATAGAGAAAATTCCTATTTCAAATATAGTTATTGATACATTCATCACAAGCCATAATTACTTTTACTTGCCATGGCCATTGTCAACTTTAACCTTTTTTGACATTACATATTGCTTTCCCCTCTAAGTGCTATTATGACGCATTTAATCGACATAATTTTGGGTGTGAAATAGGGCACATATAAATTTATATCTAATTATATATATGTATTACTTATCTTATAGACATATTGAGAGCCTAGGGCATGGCTTTATACATTTTAGACAACAATTTAAGAGATGAAGTAATAGTTTCGGCATTATGCCTATTATCAAAAGTGACATTCTCCTCTCAATACTATTATTACTCCTTGCCAAGGTAGGGTACTATAGCACTGACACTTTTCTGAACACCTTTGGGAATATATGAAAATGAGAAGAGGGTTAATTTTATATGTAGGGTAAAGCTCATTCATGTTCTGCCAAATCTGATGGCTATTACTATTTAGATTTTAGTTTAGCTAGATATTAGGTGATAGAACCTCTCCAAATAAAACATTGATAATCAAATTCAAATAATAATTGTAAGTTACATAATATAAACTTTTTATTTTCAAGTTCAAATTATTAATGTAATCTTAAATTACAAATTTTTATGTAAACACAAGCACAAATAACTCTCAATACAAAGATATAGATTAACCTCTATACAATCATTGTTATTAAAGTGACATGGACATGACTAATGTGACATAGGTGTGTTTAAAGAGAATAAATGTAACACTATATTGAAATAAACATTTGTTGTTTTGTTCCACTATTGGTGATATGGATATGATATGAACATATTTATCTTTTATTCTCAAAATTATTTAAATTAAATTTTATATAATTAAAGTGTCATCCCTTATATCTTCTTGTGCAAGTGTGAGATTATGCATTTCACTTGTACATCTACATGTAGTATTAAATTAAACTCTCATAATATATTATTATCGTTGACATTGAGACAAGAGTAAAACATAAAAATTATGCCAAAAAAGTGACTATGTTTCAGACTGAGGATTTGAAAATGCTTAGGGCCTTTTCAAACATTCAATGATAATATTATTCATAGAATAGGAGAAGAACATTATATAGTAAAAATACATTTAATTTAAATATTTAGATTGATAGTCAATATAGAGATCCACTTATGTAATGTTATTTCGAAGGTCACAGGGGTTTCAATTTGGATCAAGAAACTATTACTAGTTCCTTTCTTAAAACGTGACAAGATCAACATAATGTCTATTTTTATTCTATTTTTTATTTCGTGTTATATGCCAATAATGTCAATTTCAGTTGGTTTAAGAATTCTTCTATATAAAATATAATTCATCTCTATATTTGAGTGGTCTGCAATGTATTTTTTTAGTCTTCTTGAGGTTCGTGCCACTTTTAGGGTTGGAGATCAGAAATTTGTACATGTAACTCAACACATTTGGTGAAGAATATGACTTCATATGTGACATGCCATCCATTCACATAGACATTTTTTATGTAAACTTTTTGAAAAATATGCTACATGTCCTTACAAGGTAAATATATTATGTGTCAACATAAATATCCATTGCGTATTTATACAAAAATTAGGATTACTATAGTTTTTAGACAGTATTATAATATTATGTATTTATCATTATTATAAATTTATTATAATAATATTATTATATTAAATACTCATAATATATTATGATAATTAATAATTTATAATAAATTAGAAACAAAATGTCTCCTTCTCGCACAATGCATTTTCACATAGTATGAAGAAGCACACAAACTCATTTTCCAATGTTACCTCTATTAAAAAAAATGTTTCTTAATGATTTTTAGTAAAATGTTAGATGAGGTGAAAGGTCATGGGTTTTGAGTGTGATGTAAGTTGTCATTTTACACTCTTTCACTTTACAAATCTCCACTTTATTAAAATGGAATCTTTAATCACGCTACAGTATGAATCTTGGGCATTATATGTTGGTTATTTTTATTCCAAAATATCCTTGCTATGTTTATATGATGGAATATAAGACAATATTGGTTTTTGCTAAATTTTTTTTGATGGTTGGAAATAAAAAATTTAAGTATGTCGAGGAGATTTTCTAGTGATTAAAACATGGTTTTGGAGTAGATCAATCTTTATCTAATGATGATTGGGTGATTCAACATATATAATCAAATTAGGGGTTTGGTGTAAAGTTATTATTTAGATAATGTGGGATAGGGGTGATGGTAAAAAAAAACATGGCTAGCAAAATCAAATATTAGAAGTTACACTAAGTGATCAAATAAATATGCAGGCTTAACGAAACTTTTCTTTTACTATTTTTTTATTCTAATATGTAAGTCATGTTAAAAATGGCTTGAAACACATAATAAATATAAAAATTTGAGGAAACATACCAAAAACTTATTAGTGATTTTCAAAAATCATGAGATCATGAAATAATATTAGCAAGTGTTAATCGATTGTCATATTTCTTATCTTCAACTTCACTAGGATAATTTGGTAGATTATGATTACCATTATGAAAACATTTATTTTCAAGGGTTGACCTTTACTACCATATCAAGAGTGCACTCACTATCTGACCTTTATATCAACCCATAATTTATATTTAACCACTATGTAATAATGAAGGATAATATATATGTAACTCTTAGAAGAGAAGAGGAAGTAAGACTCAGTGTAATACCTCTTCCACAACATTTAGAACAAATGTAGTTTTTCTCAATAAACACATAGAAATTCATTTCAAAAAATGTGTTTCAATCTTTAATAAGTTCATAACTGGCTTTACACTCATACGCACTAAATTAAATAAAATTGAAAGAAAAAGACAAATCCCTCCCAATGTTCCTTGCACCATCAAGGTAATCGCTAGTAAATAATTATCTTTATATATTTGTAACTATTTTGATATCTGAAATTTTATATGGTCTATTTCCTCATGAAAGATCACCCATGTATGTAGGGCACCCATGTATGTAGGGCCCCTAATTCAAACTTATAAACTTTTTTGACATGCAATTATCTCAATCATGGGATGAGATGAATTTGACCATTGCTTATTAAACTTGGTTAGACAAATTAACATGCATAGACTTAAATCCTCTGCCTTAATGGTTTTAGGTGTAAGTAAAGTTGGGTATAGGCCATGATGGTTGATATTTTCAAGTAATATAGACCCAATTCAACCACATTATAATGTATCTAGATTCTAAATAGTTTTATTGCCTATATCGTGCTAGATAGATCTTCACCAACCCAAGCTAAATTATACTAATTTGTGGGTGGAGTGTAGTGCTTGAGACAACTTTCTAAATTTTTAGACTAGATTGGAAAGTCAAGTTTTTTGTTGAGTTCGATTAGGAGATCAAAACCCAGGAGTACAAAGTTTAAAGAACCTAGAGTTCTCATAGGGATCATATTGAATTTGGTGAAGTTTTTTTGTGTTTGTTTAACAAGGGTGTTTGTGGTTTAATTTTTTTTTCCTTACCTACATAAGGCTCTAAGTCCATCCAAATTATAATATCTATGATATAGTTACACCTAGTCTCAACCATGAAACCATAACCAAATATATATCATAACATATGTATATAATTTAGCAGATTTGAACACCATGATCAGACGTCTCATAGGTCTCATATGTGAGTTTGGCTAAGTTTTTTTTATGATTTTTTAGCAAAGGTGTTTATGGTTCAAATTTTTTTTCCTTACCCACATAGGGATCCAAGCTTCTCCAATTTATAAGATGTATGATATGGTTACACATTATCTCAACTATGAAACCAAGACCATATATATCTTAGAACATATGTACAGAGGTTAGAAGCTTTAAAAAAAATGTTTTAGAATTTGCTTAAAATAAAAAATAAGGCATGAAGAGAAAACATATGAAAAATGTTTTGGAAGCCAAGGTAAAGAAATGCTAAAGAAAAGATATTTGAAAACTGTTCTAATAACTGCCAGGAAAAATCAAAGGAAAAAGAATTTGAATTTTTTTTGGAAGATGAATAAGAAAATATACGAACGCAGTGAACAAAAACATGGTTAAATAAATGGTGGCTTCTAGTGTAAAAAAGTATATGAAGTTCTATATCTACTTTTTCACTGTAAACATATTTTACTTTTTATTTACGAGATTGACTATATATTTTTTTTAAATTGAAAATGTTGCTACTATTACTTAAAGAAAGAATACAATAATTAGAAGTTTAATTGAGTTCAATAAACAAAGGCACCATAATGGGAAAAAGACCAATTAACATTACTAAATGGAGGCCATATTAGGAAACAGGGTGGAACAATAGAAAAAATAAACAAAACTAACCCTCAAGGTATTTAATCAATATTATTGATGATCAAACATCCTAAACCTATATTTTTTTATCAATTTGATTTGTTTTTTATTCTTCTTGACTATGGTATGCAATGTGTGATTCTTGGTGTTGATTTGTTCCTTTTGTAAACAAATAGAGGACATAATATGAGTTTTATGAATTTAATAATTCAATGACTTTCATAGAGAACATTTATTGACAATGACTTTTACAAATATGAAAGAAAATGACCTGCTAACAAGTGTTCCAAATGACCAAGAGTGGAGGGTGAAAGAATGCCTAGTAGGGACGTTTTTATTAAAATTTCTAGTAAAGAGTTCTAGAAGAGAGAAGAGAAGGGAGGATCATCATTGAGATGAGGATAGGTAGTGCCAAAAGAGGTGAGAATTAGTTTCAAGGGTTTGAAAAAAGTTCCTTTTCCCACTGTCAGGATCTTGCTCCACCAAAAGAGTACATATGATTACTTCTTGTATTAGCAACTGAACACGAAATTTAACCAGAAGTAACAAGTAACTAGAAATATGAAACAACACAAGAATATGAGAGACAATACACAATTGTATTAATAATCACTCAGAAGAATATACAATAAAGAAGATGCCACTTCTTCTTCCACCTCAAAGGCTCGCCACACCTCAAGACCTTCTTCCCTCTCTCTCTCGGTCCCAACAATCAACTCCAATACAGAATTGATGTTCACCTCTCCAACCAGTCAGTAACACGCTGCCAGTACACCAAGTACACAATCGTACTCCAAGTAGATCTCCTGCTCTCTGCTGCTACCTGCAAATCACTAGACCTTACTCACCGTTGTAGATCTCCAATAGATCACCATTGTAGATCTCCAATAGAAGCCATGCACCCCTGCTGACCAAGATCATACACATATGAAGAACCCTTCTGATTCTCCAAACCAGCACCCAAACTTGGTAATGTGGAACTAGGAGGAACACCCCATTACTCTCTTCTCTCTGAAGGAGCTTAATTAGCTCTCTTACTCTCTAACACAAATTTAAAATACAGCCCATGAGTCTATTATATAGATCTCATACTTACAATAATTAGACTATCCTAATTACAATAATTAGATGCGCAAATCAAGACTAAGACTAGCCTTCAACATGCAAACTAACAGTCTCAAAATAGACTCTCCAAAATCAACATGCAAACTACATGTTCATGCACAGGCTGCCGACGTCGGCTCCTCCATGACCGATGTCAGCCGACTGGTAACCGATGTCGATTGGTTCTTCACTGTTATCTGACCGCCGTCAGTTGATCAGACTGACACCGGTTGCTCTGCAACTTGTTTTGCAACTCTGCATCCTCCGTAACTTCTCCTGTTTGCATCCTGGTGAAGCTTTTAGCTCCACAACCTAACAATCTCCCACTTGGAGATAAACAGTTGCACCTGTACTTGTACCTGTACACCATCTAAATTATTCCTTGGCTTGTATCCCTCTTCAAGATCAACCCTAAAGACTAACCACCACACATCCTGTGATGCTACACCTATCATCCAAGTAACCTGCCATATCCGAACCTACATATCCATGTAGTGAAGACCTTGACCCTACATAACAAGAATCCCTGCTGTTGATCCCACTGAACTGCCCTCCAGTACTCCTTCCCTGAATTGGCTCCATACTTTTTGACAACCCCCACTGCTTGGGAAAACTCAGGTCTACACTAGACCTCATGTGATTTCAAACCCTATTCCAAGCTAAGCTTGAACTGTCCAGCTCTTGGTGTGCTTTCTAATTCTGCATCCTGCATCATGAACCCCGCCAACACTATCTTCACATCAGCTCCCACTGGAGATAAAATCTCCATGTCTCTTATGCCAAAGAATTTTGCTGCTCCAAATTCTTCATGACACACCTCTGAACTAAACTTACCTTTAGCTCAGCAAATACCTGTATGTACAAACTTGCTAACAAATCACCCACATACAGTAACAAGATAATGTTACGACCATCATCCACTTGGTAAGATAAACACAATAGTTACACTGACATTGACTAAAGCCATGCTTAGTCATCCACCAGTCAAACCTGCACCACTGTCCTGTAGCTTCTTCAAGACCATATACCTTGGCCTTCTGTCTCACGTATCCATCCACTCTCTTCTTTAACTTGGGAATCCATTCCGTCTCTCAGTGCTTACTTCCAGCTGACAACTCTACCAACAAACACCTATTTGGTTCTTCTCCAAGGACTCACACTCCTCATCCATGCCAAGCTCCCACTATATCTGGATTCTACCTGCATTACCTCTTCACGTCTTCCTAGTTCTTGACCATCAATAAGCAATATAAAGAAGGTGAACAATGAATATGAGGTTCACTTACCCTTTCTGACCTCGATATGAGCGTTTGAGACCTGTTGACGGCTTGCTATCCACCCACCATCTGTTCCAGTGACTGATCTTGGCCATCTCCCAATCTGGTCCGGATCGATGTCAGTTCCCTGCACTAACCCTGACTGTCGATGTCGTTTCCCTGGCCAACGCCGGTATCCTTTCTACTGACGTCGGTTCCTTCATGACCAACATCAGTCTTCCTGTTGCCGACATCAGTTACTGTCTGACTGACGCCGGTACCTGTGTTTGACTGTGAGTGATAACTTTTTACCCGTGAGCTCTACATGGATCAAAACCCTATTCAAATCAACACAGCCCTACTCAAAATAATTCAGTCCACTCCGATGATCTCTGTCCATCATCTCCTCCATGAACACCAAGGCTTTCTAGTTCTTTAGCTTGTCAAAAACATCTATCTTCCGCTTAAGAACCTGCATTCCCCTCCTACATATATGACCAAGCCTACAAAGCCACATCTCTGTAACAAAAGGTGAATCAGTAATATAAGTAGATAGATAAAGGATACCTACTTTCTTACCACCATCTAATTCAAGTGTATCCACTGTGAGAGTTACAGTGCATCTCCCATCACCCAAATTTCCTAAAGAAATTAGACTAATCTCCAAGACTGGTACCTGCATGACTTCCTTCACCACCTGTGTGTTATCTGTCTGCAATTTCAGCTTCACTTCCCCTTCGTCAATAGTCTGAGAAGGCTCTCCAACCCCTAAATAAATCTCTCCAAAGTCTCCAAAGACATACCCATGAAAAGATGCTCTATTTTGGGCTGCATGGAGAGAGGCAAAAGAATCTGTAAACAAAGATTCTACTTTATCCAGAGCAACCTGTGCAACGAGCCCTACAACATCTGCTTCTACACGTTGATATTCTACCAACCAACAATCTTGTTTTCCCTGCTCTTTCTTTCCATCAATCAGACCATTCATGCTATTCAATTTCTCCATTCGTAGGTTACTTTCTTCTGCCATTGCTATACTCTTACTCAATCTGAAACCCCTGTGAGTGACCTGTAATCTAAAAACACTACCAGATATAAAACCACCTATTAGTCAACCCAACCAAAAGCTCTGATACCACTTGTTAGAATCTTGCTCCATGAAAAGAGCACATATGATTACTTCTTGTATTAGCAACTGAACACAGAATTTAACCATAAGTAACAAGTAACTAGAAATATGAAACAACATAGGAATATGAGAGACAATACACAATTGTATTAATAATCACTCAGAAGAATATACAATAAAGAAGATGCCACTTCTTCTTCCACCTCAAAGGCTCGCCACACCTCAAGACCTTCTTCCCTCTCTCTCTTCATCCCAACAATCAACTCCAATATAGAATTGATGTTCACCTCTCCAACCAGTCAGTAACACGCTGCCAGTACACCAAGTACACAATCGTACTCCAAGTAGATCTCCTGCTCTCTGCTGCTACCTGTAAATCACTAGACCTTACTCACCATTATAGATCTCTAATAGAAGCCATGCACCCCTGCTGACCAAGATCATACACATACAAAGAACCCTTCTGATTCTCCAAACTAGCACCCAAACTTAGTACTGTGGAACTAGGAGAAACACCCCATTGCTCTCTTCTCTCTGAAGGAGCTTAATTAGCTCTCTTACTCTCTAGCACAAATTTACAATACAGCCCATGAGTCTATTATATAGATCTCATACTTAAAATAATTATACTATCCTAATTACAATAATTAGACGCACAACTCAAGACTAAGACTAGCCTTCAACATGCAAACTAACAGTCTCGAAATAGACTCTCTGAAATCAACATGCAAACTGCATGTTCATGCACAGGCTTCTGACGTCGACTCCTCCATGACCGATGTCAGCCGACTGGTAACCGATGCCAGTTGGTTCTTCACTGCTATCTGACCGACGTTGGTTGATCAGACCAATGCCAGTTGCCCTGCAATTGGTTCTGCAACTCTCCACAACTCTGCATCCTCTGTAACTTCTCATGTTTGCATCCTGGTGAAGCTTTTAGCTCCACAACCTAACACCCACAGCAACCCTAAGCTTAGATAAAGTGTGGCCAACATGAAGTTTCATATGCAAAATAACTAGTCGAATAATTGACATTTGGACTCAATGGGGGATTTCCAAACTGCGTTCTCCATGTGTTATCATTGAGAGTCGAAAGCGGACATATACCACTTGGTATTAATATAATCATATTGGAGTGGGCTCTTGATAAGATAATATAACAGGCTTGGCAAGGCTATATTTCTAAGGTGGTTTATGATTGACAATAATTTTAAGGACTTCATGTTGGATCAACTATAAAAGAGAATCATATAGAGATTGAGTTTTAGAGATAAACCAAATTTATGATGTACTAATTTTGAAGAGAACCAGTTACATGTGTCTTTATCCCAAATATCCTTAATGGTATTAATGCCTTATTTTATAAAGGATTTAGCACTATATTTTGGTTGAGAAATAAGGGGAAGGTTAAATCTAGAATGAATAACTTAGTTACACTAATTATTGGAGTTGAGGATGCTCAATCCTTGCTAAAGGGATTAGTGGAACCATTAGAGAAGAGGGGCCATTTTCTAATAAACTACTCAATTATCCCAATGAATGGAGGTCCAATGGATTCCATGAGATGCATGTTGAACACATTCCCTAACAAGGATATTTTAGGTATCAATACCTTGGGTGGCTCTTGAAAACCATTTAAAGACAAGCCATTTTTCTTATTGTAGTGGATCAATGATTCCAAACCCACCCATATATTTAGGTTGAGTAAAAATATTCCATGATATGGATGCCATACATTTCTTATTAGATTTCTGACTCCATAGGAAACAGTGGACCAATGATATAAGTTTTTCATAAGCTAATTTTGAAGGAAACCAACAAGATGAGTTGTATGCATAGATAAAAAAATATGATTGATAAAATAAGTTTCCTTGTTAGGGACATAAATTTACAAGATCAATTTTTAACCTTTCTTTGCATTTTATCAAGCACCCAATCCCACATATGTGGAAGGGAAAGGTGAATGCCAAATAGAATACCCAAGTAATGGGTAATATTCCCATCGGGGATGATATTCCAATATAATGGAATCAAATACATATTTAGAGCAATTTTGATGAAGATGACTTTTTTTTATGTATACATAACTTGTATCCAAATAAATCATAATATACACTAGGTATTAGCAATTTCTTATTCAATATTCTACATAAATAGGAGAGTCATTAGAAAAATGGGAGTTAAGATCATAATAACCCTTTATAAGAATGATTCCTTTTAAATATCCTTAGTTTTTACATTATTAGAGTATATATCCAAGGGCATCATGAACTAGTGCATACAAAAAGGGGTGAGTGGACAACCTTGATGAATAGAGTGTTGGAAGTCAAAATATGTTGTAAGGATACCATTTCCCATGACCTAAGCCTATGCTTTATTGAAAAGAATTTGGATGCAATGTCTGAAAAATGATCGAATCCCAACCACTCAAGAATCTCGAGAATAAATTGCCAATTAATCTGATTGTATGTTTTGTCTAAATAAACTTCTATAAATAATACATCTTGCACACAACCGCCAACCAAATAAGTGGTTTTCTATGTATAAATAATATTATCCAAAATGTATCTACTTTTTAGGAACCATAATTATTTAATGTGAATAATAACCTAAGAATTATGTTTCAATTTCATAGAAATATCCTTTGTGATTTTTTTTAGGATACATTAATAAGAGTAATAGGATGATAACCTCATATCCTATTCTTTTTTTCAATTTTAGGAATTAATTTTATCAGGGCATGGTTAATGACAAACTGCAAGGATCCATTTGCCTCAAAATTATTATAAACATTAAACAAGTCCATCTTAAGGGTGGGTCATATAGCTTGTAAGAATTTAATAGGAACTCATCAAAGCTAGGGGCCTTTTCGATAACCTATCCAAGCTAGGGGATTTTTCAATATTCATTGTCCAAAGGGATGTTTTAAGATCTGCTAAAATGAGATGTTGTTTAATAAGATGGTTGATATCCTAATATACCTTTTAAGGAATAATTTTCTGCAACCATTCTTTTATAAATGATTCCTACTCCTCAAGGTAGTGTTATTTATAAAAGATTTTATTATAATGATGGAAGAAAATACCCTTAATATTATTAGGGGATGATGTATACATTGCCTCCTCAATAATAATGGATGAATTGTGTCTATGGTGATGTTTATATTTCAAATATTTGAATAAGTATTTATACATGTGGTCACCATGTTTAATAAAAAAATATGAGCCTACATTTTAGCACCTTCACCCTTAAAATCCTCAAATTTTCTTAAATGATATTTTGTTTAGGAAATAATAGCTTATAGGGAGATGATATGAGGATGATCATCAAGGGAAATGTGTTATTAACTAATCTTCTAATATTGTGTTAGATTGTGTTCATTTTTCTATCTCTCTTTAGTGATAAGATTTCCGCATCCTCTTAGAAATTTTATTGTTCTCAACACAATAGTTTCTCACCATAAGATCTTTCCAACAAATGAAGTGGGTCAAGCTTGTAGTTCCTGAATAGTATAAATTTTGGAAATATAGTGTGGATAATAGAGATGGGAAATATTTAGTTTAAAGATAATTTGAGTGTAAGAAGGTAGAGAAGGTGACAAGTTGAAGGAGTAGGAAACATGAAGATGATAAGATAGATCAATGTCATTGAGAGTGGTAACATGAGGAAAGGCAATGAGTTACATCATAAATGTGCTAACATAGAACCTATCAAGTTTATTGATCACCTTTGATATCTAACTTGATTATTATACCAATTAAACCAACATCCTATTCATTAATTCAAACATCAAAAGGGTGGGTAAAAGACTTTGAAGGAGTTATGACAATGTAACCATGCAGAAAATTCTTCGATAGAGAGAGAGAGGATACGATTGAGACCATTGAGGATATATTTTGTGTTCAACCATTTTAAAATCATATTCAAAGATCCAATCCATAGGAGGAAGTTTGGAGCTCACCTAGTTCCAAGGATTAATGTGTTATGATATTATATTTGGAGCATAAATTGATAAAAAAAATCAATGGTTTTGATCCACAACATAAATTGTATCATGAACACATTTATGGATAGGTCTTCAGTGGTAGGAATAACTTTTAATGAAATGAAGGGTGGTAATATTATAACTTCACCTCTTCATCTTTTTCATGAGAGGTATAATAGGGTGAGAGGTATTTATCAATGCAATGTAGGCTAAGCAATAGATTTGGGCCCCCAAATTTAAACTCCTAGACGAAATCTAATTTAGAAATATGATCTTGTAATACCATTTTAACATGGAATTTATGTTCAAGGAGGGTTTACCTTCCAACATTCCATGAGAGAAGGGAGATCTTCATGGGATATCACTGGAGGGTTGTTTTTTGACCTCATTATTAGCAAGGGGAAATAATTGGAATCATGATTGGGGATAGGGGATAAATATACATTTCTTCCAACATATTTCACTAATCGATATCTCTCCTCACCATTGGATATTCCATTATTCACTTTGAGTGAATCCCTAACATTGGACCCAATTCCTTTATTATTAGGGCCTTGTGTAGGGACTCTAATTATTAAGGAATATATAGTTAGTTTTCCAACAAACTTCTAGTTTTTAGGGAAGTAAATATCATTTAATTGATTTTTTGGATCTGAATTAGGAGTTGGGTAAACAAAGATAAGTTAAGTGTCATTATTATGTAGGATATGGATGGGAGTAGAGGATCTAGGGTTATTTGTTGGGGGTAGAGGGTGTTTTTAGTGGAACCAAGGGGTGGGTGATAAAATTCCTAGTATAAAAATCATCTGTCATCTACTACTTAAGCTTACATTTAGGGTATTCCTAGATTAAATGACCATATTCCCAACACTAAAAATAAGTGTTACATTTTTTGAGGTAAATAATTGGTTAGATTTGGGTAAATCCTAGGCCAAAGAGATTAATGGAAGTATGTAGCGGTTTCAAAAGTTTCATTTCAATGTAGACTCTAGGATGATTTTCAAGGCCTAAAAACTCATCTTTATCAAATTTTCACCAAAGGACATTACCCAAGTGACTGGATAAGTCATTAATAAAGGCTTTAACAGCTAGGTTAATAAAGGGGTATTCAACCCACATGGGATATTATGAGTGGGATGGCCATTAAAGGTGAAAATTGAGATTTCATCCCTGATAATAACATACATGGCTACAAATAACCCATGTGCCATATTGAAGGGTTGTCTAGGCAAAATCATAAGAAAAAATATAATAAATGCATATCCTCTACCTAATCCCCTTACATATTTAATTTTCCACCCCTAGTATTCTCCCAAACCTAGCATGTCCATTTATAAAAGTAACATTAAAAAAGAAAGCTTCTAAGGGGAAAAACACAACTTTATAGAGATAAATGTCCATAGAGACCTGATCAAACTCAATAGATAATTGAATTCAAAATACTTACATTCTTGATGATGTCCAAGGTTGTTATGTGAATTAATGGCTTCCTTGGAACTTTTGACTTCTTAAAATTCATTGCATTATAGTTATATTACATAGTTGGAGGGAGGGTGGACATCAACATCCATCCACAATGTGCATGATGAACATGTGATGGGTGTTATTAGAGGACTATGGTTTTGTTTATATTTACCATGAATAAGATAAGCTCCAAAACCATACTAGGACTTATTAATATCGATGCTCATTTCTCCCTACATCCATAAGACACATTTCTATTACAAAACCATCGAACTTAGATCTCACTATTAAGTAACCTAGGCTTCCTTTGTTGTTAATTGTTTTATTAAGATTAAGTATTAATAATTTAATTAATTATGAAATTCCAAAATGTTCAAAGATAATGATGAATGGTGTCATCACCATTATATTTTGTTTATTTTCCTAAATTTTCCTTTCACCTAAGTGAGATGTGGAATTTTAATGTTTAATTGTGGGGAAAAATAAATTTTAATATTTTAGCACAAGGGAACAAGATTGACTCTTTGAGCTTAAGTTTTTAACATTCTTTACCCTCAGTGTCTTCAATGATATGATGCCACAAGAAACATAAATATTTACATTCAAGTCATTGATGGGCCTCAAGTGTTTGTTATTGGAGTGTATAAAGTGTGGAATTCTTGTTTTGAATAGTGTTTCATTAATAGGAAAGTGTGAATATCATTGTAGTATTAACTTTCCCTACATTGGTCCTTTTGGTACTTTGTAACTATGTAGGACTTGTAATCTTGAAATTTTGGTAATTTATAAATGAGGCTCTATAACCCCATGTTTAGTGTGGATTTCAACTATAATTCGGAGTGAAGATCATTTTATTAATAATTTTCCACACAATGATCATCATACTACTCTTTAACTATATATGGCTTATAATAATGAATTTTTGGTGATTTTGAAAGGTATTACCAAGATGTATTTAATTGATTTTTTGAATACAATGGGTCTCCCTAAGGTAAAATTTATCCCCATGGTGTGTCTGGTGTAATATTTTATTTCCATGCTTGTTTAGTTCTTCCATTTTTTTTCTTTCCCAATGTCATGATAACGATATAACTTTATATAAAATCTTTTTTTCATTATAAAATTAATTAAGAGAAACAATATAACCCTATTAAATATTAATTTCATAAGAAATTTATTTAAGAGAAAAAATATAACTTATAAAATCTTTATTTCATAAGAAAACTACTTATGACCAATAATATAATCAATTAAATCCATTCATTTATGATTTAATAATCATATCTACTTATTAACAATAATATAATAAATCAACCTGAATAATTTATACTTTAGTAATCATTTCATTGATTTATTAATATTTTTAAATAGAAAACATATTGAATTCATTAGTATGGTAGTTATAAACCAATGTAGGAATGAATCATGTAGCATTCAAATCTATCTTACCACTAAAAATTTAAGTTTAAATTGTAATTATAATAAAAAGCATAGTCGATAAAATTATTGTGTTAGAGTAGGGGTTATTCATTTTCTATATTTTTTATTATTTGATTTTTTTCATCACTTTGAGTTTTCCTATTTTTATAGATAAGATTCCTTAGGTTTACATGGAGTTACATTTTGACTGGATGAATAGGAAATGACTCCCTTAACCAACTATTATGGTATGGGATTTACTCTTATATTCTTGGCTATTTGATTGCCTTTCTTTGAGGACTTAGTCATGCACTCCTATTTGTACATATCTCTTGGTGAGATATATTTTAATGAAAGTTTAATTTTTATCCCTTAATTTGTTTATGTAATATTTTTGTGTATGTGATTTCATTTGATTGTAATTATTGTGTTGTGTACTTTGCCTATTACAAACTTATGAATTTGCTTAATCCAGATATCCTCGAATCCACTCTAATATGGTATCATAGTGCCATTATAACATTCAAATATCTTTGTGCTATTAATTTTATTTGAAATAATGAGTTTATTTGTAAAATAGGATTATATTCATGTTTCCTACTCTCTCAATTACTTGGATTTTTTATATGCTAGTTGATTCTACCTTATTTTCCATTCGATTGTTTGAAGATGTATCCATCTAATCTTACTTCTCAAATGAATCACTAGAAATACATGTGCATGAGAGATAACGATCTGGTCCTACTCTCTTCAAAATTAGTATGGATATGTGTATAGTGTCTCAATCATTTAACTCATTGTTTAAGGTTGAAGGTGTCACATTGGGGTCCCCCTCTAGCAAATCCATGACATGTTGTGGATTTTGAACTCTTTGAATCTCCTTTACATCTCTCATTAAATAATCAGTGGGCTTAGACATGTACCCTATTTCATGGCCTACTGATGTTCTCTTGAGACATTTAAGACCTCTAAGTGGCCTTATTTTCTCACCTATTCATTAGCCTTCAACTGATCTATGACTTACAAATGTCTTCAGACCCTTCGTGCAACCTACTAATGTTTTAAGGCCTACAAAAATACCAGGGCAAACTTATGCATTATTTATTTAGGTAACAACACCAAAGGTCTGCAGTTTAAAATTAACCTTTTCATTTATTTATTGAAACTAGTTTTCTTAGTAAAAGTGCATTTAAATTTTTTGTGTACAAACATTTAAAATGGATCGTTATTTATTTTAAGATTTGAATTTTTTTTTTAATTTATAAAAATAATATATTTTGGGTGTTAAAAATTGAATCTTTTTAAAATACTGTTAATATGTTCGGTAGTTAAAGACTAGAGGGTGAGGTCTAGTTTGGTAGTGGATAAACCCCTCACAAGTAAAAGAACCTTTTCATCTCCTTACATTACCACATTCTCTGTACTCTTCTTGTATGTATTGGCTGAGCCCAACATCTTAATTTTGTCTTGAAAATCACATGTTTTCAACATTTTCATTGGTTACTCTAGACACATTTTTACTGTGTCTTATGTCTTTTGAGTGTGCATTATTTCTAACATTAGGGGGGTTCACCATTTCATAGTTTGGGTGGGGTGTATTGTGTTTCTATGTCACATCCCATTTTAATTGCACTTTCATTTCTACAACAACAACTTCAACCAGTTCTACAACCACTATACTTAATTCCTACATAAAATATATATGAGTTCAATTAAGCCTCTAATTCCATTTAATTAACATGAATTAAAAATTAAAAATCAAATTATTCTAGGGATAAAATGTTTGCATCACAATACAATGGGGTTATAAACTTAACCAATTGTAGATACATAAAAAATTCAAAGGTATAATTGTAGTGATGAAGCCTATGGGTTATTGTGTCTTTCTATGTCTCATAATCTCCTCTTTCATATAGTACCTAATAAATGTCCCAATTGTGTGTGGAGCATTTTCAAAAATCTCACTGGGAAGAAATATGTGATGAGATGTCATGAAATAGAAAAGGATCTTATCATATTAAGTCCTACCAACTTTGACAACCATTAGGATTTATTCATGAATTTCAAGTCTTTGAGATTACAATTAAAATAATGTGGAATAGAAAAGAAAGATGACAAATTTATTATTTCTATACTCTCTAATCTTGGTCCTAATTATTGAATTTTTGTCTCTACTTACCATGCCACTAAAATTTCTTTAGGCACTACATGGAAAATTCCTTCATTAGAGGCTTTCATTACTAACTTTACTAGGAAGCAATACAAGTTGATAGAGATTGACACATTAAAGTATTCAAAACATCAATCCCTAATTATTGGGTATGGAAAATCAAAGACTTGAAAAAAAGATATGAAGAAAAAGAACAAGGATCAAGAGAAAAAGATAGAATCAACCTCTGTCAAAAAAACCATTGAATCTTCCTCTTCAATGATAAACCTAAGAAGCAGAAGGTTAAGTGTGCCTCTTTCAATAAAAATGGGCATGATGAAATTGAGTGCATGAAGAAATTTTTTAATCGCCTAAATCATCTTATAGAAAAGAAAAACATAGGTATTCTTGAGTCTATCAAGCATAATTCATCAACTCAAGATTCATCTAAGGCAAAAGGAAAAGGTAAAGATAAGGAAAAGGGTAAGGATTTTGTAACATATATAGCTCAAACATATTCATGGGTAATTAAATTAGGCACTTCCTACCACATGAGATTTTCACAAGTTTAGTTTTCTTCTTTAGATCCTTTTACGATGCCTACTATCATTTTTGATGATGACACTTTAATATTAGCTGGAGGGAGAGGGTATGTTGAAACATATGGAGGAATATTCAATAATTTTATTATTTTCCTATGAATTTATACTAATCTACTATAAATGTACCAAATTACTCAGATAATTAACAGCATGAGGATAGTGTTTTCACTAGATTCAGTCATAATTAGAGAGTTGCATAGTGATTCTATAGTGGTAGTGTGTAGGGTAGATCATGAAGCTAGGTTATACCCTTTCTCACATTTTTCACTTGATTCTTCTTTGATTTCATTGCTAACTCATACAAATAGAGTTAGTAAACATTGGCATTAGTGGTTTGGCCACCTCAACTACCACTACCTAGAATAATTTAGAAAAAATGACATGGTCACAAGCTTACCTTGAGTCCATTTCTATAAGGGTTTTTGTGAGAGTTACACCCTTGGGAAGAATATCTAAAAGAATTTTAGTAAAGGTAAAGTTTGGAGGACTTCATAGGCATTCGAGTTAGTACATACATGTGTCTTTGGGTCCTTTCTAGTCTATCTTTCATAAAGGGTAAATATGTCCTTACCTTCAATGTTGATTTATTGACATACACATGGGTTCACTTCCTTAGGAAAAAAATTGAAGTTTTTAATAAGTTTAAAGATATAAAAGTGCTTGTAGAGAAATAATCTGATAAATTAATCAAGGTTATTAGAACTAATAATGGGGGTGAGTATTTCAACAATAGGTTTGAGCAATTTTGCATAGCAAAGGGAATTAATTTTTAGTGGATAATTTGATACAATCCTTAACATAACAGAGTTACACAACACAAGAATGGGTCCTTAAAAGAGATGGTGAACTGTATGATTCAATATAAGTAATTGACACCTTAATTTGGGTAAATTACATTAATTGTTCCTACTACATTTAGAATAGGGTTCCTTAAAAAGATTTAGAAAGTATAACTCCATTTGAATCTTGACATATTAGGAAACCTATAGTTGATCAGTTTAGGTATTTTCTATATCCATCTATGGCACATATACTAAAGAAGAAAAATAAGGCTATGGATTGTCAAAGTAAGACTTGACTCTTCATAGGTTATTTATATGGTGTTAAGGGGTACCAATTTCTTCATTTGAACACACATGATTCCCACATACTTGACACTTGACACACCTCCCACTTTATTAGACTCACATGGATTTGATTTAGATGTTCAAATCAGTTTGAGAACATTTTAGAGTTTTAATGCACTTATTCCAATTATGATAGAAATAGTAGTGATGGGGACTCATTTCCATTCACTTCTATCCATACTTCATAGGATTGTGTTTCTCTACCTAACTCATCCACTTTTGGTCTTTTTTGCATTAGCCAGACACTATAGAGAGTAGGTGCATGGGTTTGGGATTGTTTAGATGATAGGCAAAAATGTTCATAGTTTTAGAGTGGGCCATATGACTTCTATGTCTCTACCTCATATCTACAAACTTTTCAAGAGGCATGGGGTATTCTTGAGTGGGATTTTATCATGCATGAGGAGTATAAATCCTTAATCAAGAATTATACTTGGGATTTGACACTTATTCCTAAGGGAAGAAATATGGTTCAATGTAGATGGATATATTGGACAAAGAATGTATAAAATGGGTCCATTAACAAGTTCAATATGTGTCTGGTGTTAAAAATAGTTCTCATAGGTGTTTGACATCAACTATAATGAAACATTTACACTAGTCACCAAAATGAACTCTCTCAAACTCACACTTTCTATTTCCACAACTAATCATTGAGATGTTTATTAGATGGACATAAATAGTTCTTTTCTTTATGGTGATATTGAGGAAGAAATTTACATGGAGTAGCCTTCAGGCTTTGTTTAGGATCCTTAATTTGTGTGCAAACTTTGGAAATACATCTATTGCATCAAATAGGCCCCTTGGGCTTGGGATGATAAGATGAATTCCTTCCTTATTTCATTAGGATTCACTAAAATACATTTAAATCAAAATTTCAATCTCTTATAGTAAGGTGATTCAGTTTTCATTCTAGTTATTTATGTTGATGATATTTTGATCACTGGGATCTCATCTTCATCCATTGTAATGGTAAAACAAGCTCTTATAGAAAAAATTTCCATGACAGATTTGGGATTATTATATTACTTTTTTAGGATCTAGACTTACTAGCCTAGCTTAGGGATCACTCTTGCACAACCCACGTAGGCTCTTGAATTAATTACTTGATTTCACATGGTTTATTTTAAGCCAAATCTGACTCCCTTTCTATCTATAAAGCTTGAGGTATATTGTAACTCATATTTGGTTGATGATTTATTATATTGACAACTTATGGGTAGACTTATCTACTTGACACATACTAGACTTGAAATATCATATGGAATGGGCCTTGTATCTATATTCATACAAGAACCCCATGAGTTACACTAAAAATTAGATAAGAAGATCTTACACTACATTCAGGGCAGACATAGATTTAGGACTCACTATAGAGATGGAATTGACACTGACTTGATTGGTTAAATTGACTTAGACTTGGATGGTGATATTTATAATCATAAGTCCACTTTAGGTTACAATTTATACATTGTTTTAGGTCTGATTAGCTAGTCAAGCAAGAAGCAAAATGTTATTTCTTTATTATCTACTGAGGTAGAGTACAGAGGGGATATCAATGCTTCCATTGAGGCCATATGGATTTAGTGGATTCTCATAGATTTTAGCATCAAGTTTAGATGCCCTACCCTCATCTACTATCACAATCAGAGTACTATTTAGATTTTTAGGAATCTATTCTAATGTTAGCAAACCAAACACATATATATTCACATGCATTTAATTGGAGATATTATTCATGAGGACATCATTGATCAAAGATATTTTCTTAAAACAAAGCATAAAAAAAATATATTCACCAAACATTTCACAAAGAACAAGTATCTTCACTTGTGAACTCTTCTTCAAGTTTGAAATACTATAACATTATATTTTTGGGGGCCTTCTAACCTATTTTTATTCATGTCTCTCTTTTGGGGGGAGTTTTCCTAAATTTTTTTCACTTTTCTCTACTTTATGATAATTTGCTTTGTATATGGGTATGCCATTATGGATAGTTCCTGGGACCCATTCTTTTACACTATCCATGTAAGTGCTTATGGGGGAGGCATTTCAAAATAGGTTTTATTTATTTTCCCATATTTATTTATTATGGGATTTTTCCCTCACTTGGAGTATTCTTACATTAATGGATAATCTTGCTTAAGTGTACTTAAAATTATATTTTTAATGGATGAATAGGAAGTAACTCACTTGATTGAATATTATGTTTATAGGACTTATTCTTGTTATCTTGGCTCTTTGACTTCCTTTCTTGGATGATTTACTTATGCACTCTTATTTATACATCTCTTTTGGTGACCTATTATTTAATGAAATATTTGGTTCTGGCTCTTATATTATTTATGCAATATTCTCATGTATGTGATTTCATTTACTTATAGCTATTGTGTTTTGCATTTGATTGACTCATGCCTATCACACAAATTTATATTCACTTAATCCATAGATCTTGATATCCACTCTGATATTATGCACAATAAGGATAAATGTTAAAAATGTAATCTTATTTTTTAATTGGTTCAAAAATTATTTACTAAGATATGGAAGATTCCCTTTGCCATTCCCTTTTTAAGTATTGAAATAACTAGAATCCAAAAAATAATTAAATACAAAATTTATAATAATGTTATACTAATGTGCCATATGAGTGAATCAAATTGAGGTGAACTATTGTCTTAAATTCAATATAAATTTAATTGTTTTATTCATCATGGATTAAATACATCTTGATTCAATACATCTTTATTCATCATGGATTCAATATAATTTTAATTTGATAAAATAATAATAACCCAATACGAAGTTACACTAAATCAAAGGCAGTTATATATAGCAAGTTCATCAACCATATTGTTTGATAAATTTCAAATGGCCTAGCCAAATACAAATTGAATTGGTATTTGGTGATTACTAAGAAATCCATCAAAACCATTTTTTTGATATTACAATGTGAGATACTCCATCCATATGAATGCTTACATTATCTCTCTCTATATATAAATACTTAATTCGTTTAGCAGGGGACATTGATTGATTTGAGATTGGATAGTATAAACTTTCTATAATTTGCGTAAATATATTCAAAGAATAGTTTCCTCATTTAAAGGCACATCTTTAATTGTGATAATATTAGGTTGTATACATAATTATTCATTAATATTGATAATGATCTTCCTCAATTTTAAGTTTAATATGATATATCTTTTTGACAAAAATAATCATCAATTCCTTTCATTCCATATTACACACATAATGAAATAATCTACTAGGGATCCATATATGATATATAAGGCTACAAAAGTATGAGGTATATGGATAATGAGATAATTTTTTTTATATATAAAATTTATGGATGCCCAGATTATCATGATAGTAAATAAACTATCATATATCTTACATGCATGTTAGCATTGACATAACAAATAAACACATGTTACTCATTTATCTTGCTTTAAAACATAATGCCAATCCACATATACCTATTTTAATTAATTTGTCTTTAATATGATTTTTTTTATGGTATAAGGTCCAAATTAGGTACAAAAATATATTTTGCCAAAGGGGAAATACACAATAATTTATGAGTTCATGAGATAGTAGGAAGCTATTTGAATCATAGAGTTAACACTAGTTTATATCCATGTTGAGATGAATATTTAGAAGAAGAAAAAATTATACAGCATAGTTAATCTTTATATAATCTCTTAATAATGTTCTCTAAATGAATAATCTACCAGAGTATATGATAGTGCTCCCATGAAATAAAATGAGGCCAGATATGGGGATATTTATAAGTATTTAAAAAAAATTTTGATAATGCTTCTAATATTACATAAATAACTAATGCATGAATAATAGGTTCAAATGAGTTAAATATAAAAATTCCCCGTGATGGAAAAAAATGTCAGATAATATTACTAAACAAACCCCACAAGAGGAAACAAGTTGGAACAAAAAAGTAAGACTAAGCCTTAAGGTTGTAATCAAGACTATTAATGATCAAACATATTGACCTATCTCTTTTACAACACATTAAACTATTCCTTAATATTCTTAAGTATAATATTTAACTTTTGATTCCCAGTACTATTTTTATAACTAAAAACAAATAGAGGAAAAAATATGAGTTAGCTGGATAACTAATACACAACCTTTCCTAGTGTACAATTATTGATAGTAATTTACTTAAATATGAAAGAGTATGACTAACTAAAAAGTGATAAAAATGTATGAGATATTTGAAGGGGGGGGAGAATACCTAGCAAGAAATTGTTTTTATTTAAATTAATAGAAAAAAGTTATCGAAGAGAGGAAAGGAGGATCATAGCTGAGAGGAGGATGGGTAGTGCTAAAAGAGGTGAGGAATAGTTTCAAGAGTGACGTTAATGACACATTTTCTCACAATAAGTGCAATCTTGGAAAAGGTGTGGCCAACAAGAAGTTTCATATGTAGAATAGGCCAACCTAAAAATTGACATTTTTCCTCAATAAGGAATTTCCAAATCATATTCACCATGTATTTCCATGAGAGTTAGAGGAGGACATATAACACTTGGTATTAAGAGAATTGTATAGAGGGATAAAGATTTGAATGAGATGATTAAAATTTTTTAAAGAGGATGCGGTAATGTCCCTTTAAATTGGTGAATGTTAATATTTATAAGGGGTGTAATATGGATGGTAATTTTAAGGTCTTTAGGTGGGATTAGCTATATAAGAGAAGCATAGATGTGTTTAAGTTTTATAATTAAACTAAACATATGTGTATTGATTTTTAAGAACACAAATTGAAAGTGTTTTTATACCAAATATACTTAGCTATATTAATTCCTTTATTAAAAGGATTTTACAATGTATTCTGGTTGGTAAAAACAATAATATTAGTAGATTTAATAACCTACTTCCACTAAAGACTTGAGTTGGGGATACTAAATCGATGTCAAAGGGATTGGTGGTACCATTATATAAGAGGGTCCATTTATACCCAAGCTACCCAATTACATATGAGAGGAAGAGAACCAAAAATATCAAAAAAGGATGTGTTATTTCTTCCCAAGGAATGGAGATCTGAGAGTTTTATTGGATGCACACTAAATATGTTCCTTAATAAGGAAATTTCAAGACATGATACCTTTTTTGGATCTTGTAAACCATTTAGAGACAAATAATTTTCCTTATTGTAGTGGATCAAATATTCCAGTCATAAGTAAAATTTTAGGTGTAGTGTAAGGCTTTAGTGAGATGGTTGTCATATATTTGTTACCAAAGTTGTTACTCCTTAGGAAAATTTAAACTGACTATCTAAGTTTGTGATAAGATGATTTTTAATGAAAGTAAAAATATGAGTAGTATGCATGGATCACAAAAAAATGTGCTTGCTAACAATCAACTTCCTTACTAGGGACAAAAATTCACAACACCAATTTTCCACCTTTTTTGATTTTATCAAGCACTAAATCCCACATGTCTCAAGGGGAAAGGTGAAAGCCAAACAAAATAAATAGTTAATGGTTAATATTTTACTGGTGGTTGATATTCAATGATTAATGGATCCAATCCAAATTTAAAACACTTTGGATGAAGATGATTTTTGTTTTGTGGATGTATAAATTGGATCCAGATAAATCATACTATACATTAAAAATAGATTGGGTATTAACAATTCCATGTTTAATATTCTACAAAAAATGGAGAGAATCATAAGAAAAATGAGAGTTAAGAAGATAAAATAATGATAGAAGAGTGAGTCATTCCAAATTTCTTTTATAGTTAGATCATTAGAGAATATATCCAATGGCATCAATAACCAACACATATAAAAAATGGGTGAGTGGTCATCATTGACAAATGGATCATTGGATGTTAAAGTATGTTATGAGGATAACATTAATAATAGCTTCATATTATGCTTCATCTAAGATCATTTGATGTGATTTATAAAAAATGCAGTATATCTCAGCCATTCAATCATCTTGAGAATAAATTGACAATGAATTTGATTGTATACTTTGTCAAAATCAATTTTGACCAGTAATACATCTTTATTAGAATATTCAAACCATTGAGAGGTTTATGATGTGTATATAAATTTATATAAAATATTTTTACCTTTTATGAACCTAGTATTCCAAGGGAAAATAATATATTGAGAAATAAGTTTTAGTTTCATAGTGTTAACCTTCACAATAATTTTGTAGGCTGCATTAACAAGAGTAACGGTATGCCAATCACATATCCTATTATTATTTCTAGATTTAGGGATTAATTTGATCAAGTCATGGTTAAGGACATGACCCAAGGATACATTAGTCTCTGCATCCTCAAAAACATACAAGTTCATCTTGAAGGTAGGCCATAGAGCTTATAAGAATTCAATCAAGATCTTGACCAACCTAGGGACCTTTTAGGTCCTCATTATCTAAAGGGATGTTTTAAGATTTGATAAAGTGAGATGTTTCTCATGAAGTTGGTTGGTATCCTGATCTACCTTTTGAGGAATAAATCATTCTAACCATTATTATATATATTATTCATACTCAAGGTATTATTATCCCTAAAAGAGTTTACTATAAGTTTAGAATAAAACACCTTAATATCATCACGTGATGATCTCCCCATTCCATACTCAATATTAATAGATGAAATGTGTTCATGGTGAGTTTTATATTGATAATATTTTAATAATTATTTAGAGCCCTAGTCACCATGTTTAATCTATAAAATATGAACCCATATTTTAACACCTTGGCCCTTACAAACCTTAATTTTTTTAAAACAAATTTTGATTAGGTAACAATAACTCGTAGGCATATGTGATGAGTATGATCATCAAGAGTGAGGAAATATTGACTAAGCTTATGTTTTAGTTTTTATTATTTCTTCTATATCTCTTTGGACATAATATTTCAATATCCTCTTAGAAATTTGATTGATCTCACCATAATAACTTCCCATCATAAGATCCATCCAACAAATGAAGTGGATTCAAGTTGCAATTCTCAAATAATATAAAAAGAGAAATATAATGTGGGGAAAATAGATGGCAAAAATTTGAATTAAAGTGGAGTTAAGTGTGTTAAGGTTAATAAGATATGAATTTTAAGGATCATTAAATAGGGATATGATCAAATATAGTAGTGTCATTGAGAGTGATAATATGAGGAAAGATAAAGGGAGACTTCATAAATGTGATAACATAGAACCTATCAAGTCTACCAAGTCACCTTTGATATCCAACTTGATTATTAGAAAAAGTGAACCAAATTCCTATTTTTGAATCCAAACATCAAAAAAGTGGGTCAAAAACTCCTTAGGGTTGTGACAATGTATTTTTGATAAGAGTTCTTCAGTAGAGAGAGGAGATGATTAAGACAATTGTGATATATTTTGTTCTATACCATGTTGAAATTTCCTCCTAAGATCCAATCCATAGGAAAAACATTTGAGGTCATATAATTCCAAATATTAATGTATTCTACTATTTTATTTGGAACATAAATTGAGAAAAAATGAATGGTTCATTTTTGAACATAAACCATAACCTAAACACATCTATCATAAGGTTCCTCACTAGTAGTAATAATATTGGAATAAAGGTAGGTTGGTAAGAGTATAAATTCACCTCCTCCTATTTATTTATGAGATTTATAATAGGGTGAGAGGTGTTTATCAATGTAATGTAAGAAGAATAATAGAGTTTGCCTCCTGACTTTAACCTCCTGGAGGAAAATAACTTGAAGAAGATGATCTTGTAATAGCATGTTGACATGGAATTTTCATTAAATTAGGGTGGTCCCTTGAACATTATATGAGATAAGGGATAGTTTCAAGGGAAACCACCAAAGGGAGGTTACTCAATGTAATTATTACTAGGTATTGTGAAACAATTGGAATTAGGATTGGGGATAGGGGGAAATGATGAATTTATTCCAAAATGTTTCACTTATCAATATCTCTCCTCACCATTATATATTCCCTTATTACTTTAATAAAATCCCCATAATTAGACTCAGCCCCACTATTATTACAAATGTGTGGGGAATCTATTTTTTGACGAAGATATAGTTCTTTATCCAACAAACTTCAAGTTTTCATGAAGGTGAATATCATTGACTTGAGTTTCTAGAATAGATTTAGGATTTTGGTTAATAGAGAGAATTTGAGTTTCATTCTTTTATGGGTTAGGGGTGGGATTAGAGGAGATAATGGCATTTAAGGGTAGAGGGTTTTTTTTGTGTAACCAAGGGGTGGGTGATAGAATTCATGGGAAAAAGATCATCTATACTTTACTACTTGAGCATGAGGTTAGAGAAGTCCCAAATTAAATGACTATATTCCTGATAAAAAAACATGTGTTAGGTTTTCTGAGTTAAATAATATATTAGATTTAGTTAAAGCCAGGGCCAAAAAACTCAATTTAAGGAGGCAATGTTTGTCAAAGGTCCATTTTTATAAAAATTATAAGATGATTTTGGGGGCCTAAAAATTTGTCTTTATCACTTTTACACCAAATTAATTTACATAAGTGATTATATAACTCATGAATAAAGGGTCTAATGATTAGGATAACAAAGGATAATTTTACCCAAATCAGATATTGTGAGTGGGATGGCCCTTCAAGTTGAAAATTTAGCTTCCATCCCTAAAGATAACATACCTAGCCACAAGTAATTCATGTGCCCTATTTAAGGGTAGCCTATGATAAATCAAAGGAATAAAAAATAATAGAGACATATCATTTACCTAATCCCATTAAAAATTCAATTTTCCATCTCTTACTATCTTCCCAAACTTAGCATGCCCATCTATAAAAGTCACTTTTATAAGGAATTATTGTTAGGAAAGAAAATAAAAATATATAGTGATAAATGGTTGTAAATTCCTTAACAAAATCATCAAGCAATTAAAATTCAAAATCATTACCTTCTTGATGATGTCTAAGGTCATTGGGCCCATTAGTGGCCACATTAGAATTGCTAACTTCCTATGATTCATGGCATTCTAATTGCATCATGTTCTTGGAAGGAGGGTGGAAGTCAATGTCCATCCATGTTGTGCTAGGTAAGTTAGGGTTTCAAGTTTTTAACTATTTGTCATCTTATGTCACAAAAAACCTCTATTCATTAACCTATTATACTTAATACCTCTTTAAAATGTAGGTTTAACATAAGGTTAGAATCCTTTTCACTTTTGAAAAGAAAGTTATCAACGGAATAGGAGAGAAGGAAATTAACCCCCTTAGACCAATTAACAAATTTAAAAATATATTAGATAAGATGTAATTATTCTTGTGAATTATAATATGATTATATCCATTACAAGATACCCTCTATGTTAAAATACTCTTCTAATATCATTCCATGGTATTTTATTTATCTTATCTTCATTTTTGTTTTCAACATCATTTTTAGAAGTAGGAGGAGAAGAAAAAGTTTTCCAATATAAATTATTTCTAAATATAAATTCTTACTAAATTGGATTTCCAAAATATAATGTGATATTCAATGAGATCATTTACTCTACATATGGTATTCTTACATAAATATCATTGTAAATTTAAGGTACATCAACCCTTGTATATACACATTATATTTTACACTTTTATCATTCACTGATGCTTTTCATTGTAATGAATTATCGAGCTTTGATATCCTTAGGTGCATGATTTAAAGGGTGCACATAAAAATGGGTGGGAATTTCCTGTGGTGCTTTATAATATATATTTTTATCTATGTCATGATTATATTGGTATTACTACCTAGCTAAAAATTATAAGTTATTATTGATCACTTAACTCTTTTCATACCATCAAATGAAAATTGTATCAATTGCCTTATATCCTATTGTACCATCCTATTCGATACAATTTACTCAATGCCTTTCCCCATATAATATATTTACCAACATGATGTAGTTATTAGTTCATCCTGTAGCATCTATACTATATCAAACTAGCTAACATAGTCCCATTTCAGCTGACTCTTCTCAACTTACTGAGTTAGCTGATACCATCAACTAAAATTAGGGTTCGTATTAAACATAAATTTATATATATATATATATATATATATATAATTTCATTCCAAACAAATATTTACATACATATATAATGATTCCACTCTTATTTCTACCCTAAGTCACATTTGGAGTAGCCAGTGGTCCAAAATTTTGTTTTGAAAAGATCTTGTCTTGTGGAAGTCTTGGATATTCACTAGGAGGAACATTTTTGGTATAGATAAATTTTTCCATCCTTTTAATTCTTCCCAACCATAAAAATATATCAAAAATTACAATTGGCTAAGAGGCAGATTGAATCTTGATGAGTCCCCATCAAGGTAAGTATTTCTAACCTTAAAAGCTCTTTCCTTTATTTACTTACTAGATAAATGTAACCTGTTTCTTAGTGATTTAATGTGTGTTATTTATTATTTAATTTATCTTTAATTCAAATAATATAGAGTATCTATACGATTACTTAGACTTGTAATAACTCATTTTAGGTTGCCTAGACCCACATTTGTTGACCATGAAACCTTACCCCTTGTGATCGTTATAATCCCCCCCCCCTTTAGATTATTTTACCTTATTTACATAATTTATTACATTACTTATTTTAAATATTTATTCATTCTATGATATATTTAGATTTGTATCTCTTATGTCATAGGATTAGGATTTAGACCTTTCCTAGTGAGATTTATGACATAGGCAACCTTCTTCTACATATTGCATAACTCATTGGTCATTACCCAAAATGAATGAGTATCCATGGGATATATTTCAACACTATATTTTTATGATTTTGATTCTATTGAGATAGGATAGGAGTAGATTAATCCTAGCTTGTACATACACTTTTACTTGGATCTCTCACTACAAAGCATAAATGGTCAAGAGATTACTTGTAATGTGGCATAGTTAATATAATGGATATTTCCTAAAAATATCATGAAATTATGATTAATCTATCCAAGGGAAGATATATTATTTTTTTAAACATTCATAGTGGTAAAAATGACTAAAATATTAACTTACACATGGATTACTAAACCTTCTAAACCCAAAAAATTCATTCACAAATGATAAAATCTAACACTATAACTAAAGACATAAGGAAAATGTATGTTAAGATTCCATTATGATAAATTCACACAAAATTATAGTAATAACAACCAAATTTCATAAAAAAATCAAAAATAAATAATAATACCAAAATATACAATAAAT
>JARHVA010008124.1:250000-295000 GCA_037957365.1 Torreya grandis
GATTTTATAATAGGCTCAACCCAATAAAGTCTTTAAGTCATTTTATTAATATGCATTGACTATAGAATGAGTTTTTTGTAGATATATGGTTGGGAGTCATATAAATTATGGGAAGACCATTTTATATAATCAACATACAATAGGCATCCTTTCAAATCCTATAGTGGGGGAAATTTTATAGTGATAGACCTTTTAATGACCATAAAACATTTGCTAATTGTTGTACATGGAAACAAATGGATGGTAGGGTGACCTCATTTTTTTATACTACTTTAATGGGGTTCATACCATAATAATTTTAAAATCAAGACAAATCTATTATTTATTTTTTCCTTTTAAAAGGGCCCTTTTATAATTTAACCTAATGAAAAAAAAATCCACCTTTATCATTTGATTGCATGTGAAAATATTTATTTATTAGAAAAAATAGAAGGTGATGCCTTACATATTTAATGAACATGATCATGAAACATAATAGGAATAAGCTGGTGGAAATATCTTTTAAAAAACTATTCAGAAACTATAGACACTACAATCAACATTTCAATGCTAAAAAAACACTTATGACCATCCCATTTACACACTTAACATATGCTCAAATCCATGGTTATAAACCACCCTTCCTCTATTATTAGCATAGGTTCCTATAAAAACGTTTAGAACATTCTAATATAGGGATAAATTGCACATCAAGTAACAAAAGTAAACATTTGATAGTAATTTAGACTGAATATATTCATTAGCAGTCAAAACAAATAGATGCATGGATAAACACATGTTTATTAAAGTTCAAACACTCAGTATAAAATTATATGATTAACAAATTGAAGAGAAAAAAGTAATCATTGTGCACAAAAAATGATAAAAGATACATAGGAAATTTATTTCATAACAATATATATTAATATATCACATTAAAACTTTATCCAAATATAATTGAGCAATATATAGAGAGTTTTACCTAGAGTTATCTCTTCATATTCCAGCCTTTTGATATGGAAAAAAGGAGTGAATTTTAACATTATGATGTCTATGATTACGATTACATTGGTATAATACATACAAAAAGATTATACAAAAAATAAAATGAGTGAAAATTTCACACATGTCCATTAGAGTTGACGAATTGAACAAGAAACAAAAGTCATGTTTATTATTCTAGGTGTTGTTTACAAGTTTACACCATTTACACACCGCTCAGTCAGCCTTTTAGGGTTTCAACTAAGTAGAACACTAGCCTACCACCATTTCAATGTTTTAATAGAATAACTTAATGAGGTGGCTACCCTTTATAGGTTTTAAACCAACTTGGCCTCACTCCTGATGTTTGGGGACGTCTTATAAAATTGTGCCAAAAAATTCTTGAAAACTACAAAATTATAATTACACCTTACCTACTATGTAGGTGGTGGCATACTCTGTGTTGGTTACACAATAAGTTGTTATGATGATGGATCCACTAGAGAAGTAGAGTAAGCACTTGGTTATGTAGAAACTATTGGTGGAGGTAGTTGTAGCTGCTAGATAGATGGTTACATGTTTATGGCACTCTCTTTCTGTTGAATTACTTTTTTCAATTATTTGTTAGGAATTAATTATGACTCATCAATGATTTGTGCAAAAAATGCATCAAATTAGGACAAGTCTTGCTTCAGCATTTTATAGTTAGTCAAGACTTCCTATACCACAGTGATAAATATGCATAATAGGATTTGAATCACCATCAAGTTCTAAATATATTCATATTTTGTAATGGTGATGAGTGATTTAGCATTTAAAACTTTGATTTGGATATCATGTGTTAGTTACTCCATCTAGTCTACATGCCTCTTAGCCTTGATGTCATCAAACAAACTGCATAGAATCACATTGGGCCATGTATAAAATTTTACATGACATTATCCCTTTAATCCATCAAATTATTGAGTGTGTTTCTCATTGATTTAATATCCATGTGATCTTCCATGATAACTTTCACTTTGTCTATCATGTTTAACTCTGTCTTACCCACAACCAATGACTTGTTAAGTTACTTCTTGTAATTAATCATACTTTGTGTTATCTACTTGGATTGAAGCATAAATATGTATAGAGCCTCTCCATACTCCTCTAAGAGCTCACAAATTATCTATATTTTATATTTGATATTTTTATCATGTTTAAAATGTTTTTATATTATGTGCAACCAATTGGTCTTTCATTAGTTATGCTAATATCGCTGATAATTGTTTGTCTTTAGACATCACCTACTTACCTAAGTCTTGGGTCACCAATGTAAGGTATCTAGTGTCAATGATCTGATGTGAATTGGTGAATTGAAGGCTCAATTATTCATTATCCTCATGTAGTTAAAAGACTTCTTAATGTAAGGCTAAATCCTTCTACACAACTGACTCCTAGAAAGTATCTACACCTTAAATTTTCATGGTTAGTGGTAGATGATAAACATCCAAAGATCTTTCTTGTGTAGTCATAGTCAAAGCCATGGATGTTGATATAATTTTTATATACGTTATCATCAACTATGTCAATGGAAGAGAAAATTTGGTGCATTGAGTGGATAATGTGGGAACATACCATAGCCACTAGTTATTTATTTGTGGTATATGTTAAGAAGCCTCCTCTTGCACACCTCCTTGCATTTCAAATGCTAGTTACACTACACTCTCTACTTGCTACTTGGATTTTACCTTTACCTCCTACTTAACCTGAGATTTAGATTCAACGTTAGTCTTAGTATCATCCTCATCTTTATATTTGGCTTTCACTTCAGTTTTAGCATTGGCTTCCATTTGAAATTTAGCCTTGGTTTTTGCTTTAGCTTTAGCCTTGGCTTCTACCTTAAATTTTTTTATTACAACCTTAGCTTGGCTTCAACTTCCTTCTCTTCACAATTTCTCTTAGTATTTTTATCCTACTGAGTCTTTACAATTACCACTTATTCCTCTTTATTATTTTGTGCAACATGTACTTATTATTATTTCCTCATAGATTCTTTTTGTGATTTATTCTTTGCCTCTACTTCATCAACTCTCTTATTTTGAGCCTCTGCTTATTCATCTTTCTAATTTTTAGCCTTTTATTCTTTGGTTTTATGCTTTTATTCCTTATCTCCAAATTTTTTTTTACATTTATCTTATTACTCTATATCCTTGCACTTTTCCTTTTGCTTCCTATTCATTTTCTCTTCACTCTCCTTCCTCATAGCCTCCTTTTGTATCTATTATGTATCCTATTATTCTTACATAACTTCATGTTGTAGATCTAAATGTGCCAAGATGATTTATTCAGGCACATCTATGTGTTAGATGAATCTATAACTTTAATTTGATTAGAATATTCAGAAGAAGATGAATCTAAGATAGTAGCCTACCATGCATTCATCTTCTTTCTAGAGGTTTGAGGTGGAGTGATGCTCCTAATTTAACTCTTTGTAGTTTGGGAATGTAGTTGTGACTATGATTCTTATACTTGATACCCACCACTCTCTTATATTAATTATTTAAAATACACCATTATATCATTTATTATTGGATAGGGTTGAGATATAACATGTGTCAATGGTCTATGAATCAATAGTGGTGATATAATTTCATGCACATGGAGTTATAATTCATACATAGCAAAGGATATTGTAGTTGAATATTTGTGGAAGTGTTATGTCTAAAACCATTTTATATCTACTTATTAATATACAATATACATAGTAATATAAGGATTAGGTTGGGTTATGTCCACCCACATCTTTTGCCTTACCTAATTCTGCACCTAGTAGGTGCACATTCATTTCTAAAAGAAGAACTATTTCTCCTATTTCTACTTATAAACATCATTGTTGATGTATACAAGCATAGATTGTAAAACCTATTGATCTCTAACTCCTAACTCTTCCAAGTCACATTCATATTCTCAATCCAAGACTTTGTGTGGCATGTCTTCTTTTTTTATGATGGCTATGAGGCTAGTCGCATTAGGCCTTACTCTTTCCCTTGTCCACATGTAATAAAATTGTTGTTAATTTAAGTGTTTCTTGTGTTTATACTTATGGTTATGTTTATGGTTGTGTTTGAGGTTATTCCTAAGGTTTCATAGGATGTTGTGCACTTAAGGGCATGAAAAACAAATATTGCATTGATCTAGTTGTGATGGATTTCTATCTCAAAACTTCTACCTATGCATCCAACATGGAGAAGAAAAATTATAATGGATTTGATATTTTTGGTTAACTAATAAGCTTTGATTTTTATGTCATTGTGTAATTTAGGAATTGATTCATATCTTATCAATCAATACATCACATCTTGGGTTACCCTAGGGTGAAAAGTAATCATGGCTTGGATATACAACCACCACATGTTTAACCTCCTTAATTTCCCATAATATTTCCATATTTTCATCAACATGATGTTAGAGATCATATTAGCATGCCTAAAATTTGTATCAATATTAGTTAAGCCTTCTAGTGACTTCCATTATGTGAAGCATATTAATAGTAGCAAAAATAGGTACTAGAATACATGCACAGTCCTAGTTAGGATCTTATTAATATTGTTATGAGCTTAGAGGCTAAAAGGTTGGGCCAATTGAAATATTCATAAAATATTATCATGTTGTACAAAATGTCTACCACTCATTTAATTCCATGTTTTCCTACTTCATTGTCTATTATAACTTATGGTTATACATGTAGAAAGAATGCAAATTGAAACATCATCTTTAGAATCGATGGGGATTGCCATACATACCCTTGTAGGATTTTTTTTGTAGTGTCAACATGGATTAGTGGATTTTTAAGGCAATCTAAGGATGTATCTTGAGTTTAAATCCCTATTGATCTAGCCATAGTCTTAGGGGTGATGAATATCATAACAAATTGAGATAAGTGAATGATACCTTTGTTATATCTAATTAGCAGAGAAATCATTAACTCATCTAGTTTCCAAAATGTAGGTATTTTGATAAATCATTGAATATCAAAGCCTTACAATAGATTTTAAAGTGATAATGGTCATGCCTAGTGTGCTTTTTGTGGGTCATGGGAAAATAGAGTAGCTTATACCACATCAATTAAATAAAAGCATTATAGATCATGACATTTAGTTTATCTTAGGCCTAGGGAAATCCCCATTATCTCTTTATACACATTTATAAGAAGGATAAACTATTGTGCCTTATCCATGGTTGTTTTTATAAACTACATTAAACACTTTCTTCACTTAGTCTAGTGCTTGGTGTGAAATTTGTGCAAAAGAAGCTATTGTTGATATAGATAACAAATTTATATTGGTGGTAGAAGTGTGTAGTATCTTGACATTGTCCTCACACTTTTTTATATAGCATTTAACACCCAAATCCATCAATCTGTCAAGTTTAAATGCATTGAGCTTGTTACACACAAGTGTATCTCCAAAATTTATGTCAATTAAATGTTGTTTAAAATGATAGTTAATATCATAAGTATAGGTTATTTGATCAATATATTGGTGGGTATATGATTTGATACACCATCCTTTCATTTATCTAATTTATTTAATGATCCATCTTATCATTCTTCCACTTGATCTACTTCAAGAAAGATGAAATATCTCAAGTGCATTGTCATTAATAGTTTTAAATGATCACTGACCATCATTTTACCATGCCTATATTATCATCACCCCATTCCCAAACTTAGTTGATGACCACCATATTCTGGCTACTAGTTGTCTTCCTTTCAAGTTAACTACACATATTGATTACACTCTATAATCTTGGCTATTATAAAATTAATTTTGATGTGTTTAAATATAAATATTGCATTGTAAAAACACACTAACCCTAAAAAACAAATAAAAATCAAAACATCACTAAATAAAATTACTACCTACATGGTGCTACTCATCACACTTTCTACTTTACAATGATGCATGATAGAGATTTATGACAATAAGGCTTAAGCCTATAGCCATTGATACACCATGGTTAAATGATTCCCCAAAAATATTATAAAATAATTATACTAAATTTTAAATCATGGTGAATAATATGGGGTATTTTCCATTTTATGTGTGTCTCTAAAAAATGATTTGAATCTTGTATCATAGACTAATACTGCTTGTTTAGGATAGAATTCCTTAGATCACAAATTATGATCATGCTATGTTTTTTAACATAATTTGTTAATCTATTTCATAAAATGTACCCTTTGTTTATTTTACTCCATCTTGACCAGATCTATCAATATTTGATTGAGAGAGTATTTATGATCCAATGTCATAATCCTTGTAATTTGCATGTGAGGAATAATTTATTCCATAAGCATAACTGCCTCAAGATTATAGACCAGATGAAAGAGAGTGAATCATGTTACACATTTATATTTTTTTGGTATGCCCAAAGAATCACAATAATGTGATCCTTCTAATCATCCCTTTGAATGTTTCATACTTTCATCATCATCCATTTGAAGGTCGTGCTCTTTTGGTACAATATATTAAAATCCTTAACGAGAGTTTTGATTATGTTATTGAGGAAGTGAGTACCTATATAACTAACCAATTTGATTATACATACAAACCTTGTTATGATATTCTCATACAAAAATTTGGTGATATCCTTCACACCACAACTTGGTGTCTTGGTAGATTCCACCCATTTGGTGAAATAGTCAGTTGTAGTAATCATATATCATGCATGGCTATGTTTTATTTGGGGATTTTTAGGACCTAAAAAGTTAGTACACCATTTTTTAAATGGTTTCTCTACTATAATAAGGACCAATGACATCTCATCCCAATGATTGGGTTTTCCCATTCTTTGGAAAAAATCAAAACATTTGGCCACCTTGTGTGCATCCTCAAAAAAATTTAGCCATAAAATATTGCTTTGCAGTATCTTCCTCATTAAAAATTCTCCTATAAAATGACCTTATGTGACTTCTTGATGTGATCATTGAATACATTGTGGTTTTTCATGTTCTAAAACTATTTTGCATAACACATCATCATTTCTAATTTTATACAACAATCCATTAAGGAGACTATAGGAAATGGCTCATGTGACCATTTGATTTTTATCCTTTTCAATGTAGTGTGCAAGAAATGTTCCTTTCTATAAGAAGTTTGAATCTTCCTCCATGTTATAAGGGATTGAAACATCCCTAAAAATTTGTACATCTAGAGATTTGTCATGTATTTCCTCCTATTCTTCCCCATTTTAGATCTTGATCAAATGATATGGTCCCACATTATCTTGACCTAGCTTCACATTGATTCTTAATTGAAATTAATAAAACAACATTATCCACCTAGAGATCTATCCACCCAAAATCAGATTGTTAACCATGTATCATAATGCTTGGTGATCTAAAAAGCTTCAATGTTGTGACCAACATATAATGTCTAAACTTTTATAAGGAGAACACCATAACTAAGGCCTCTCTTTATTTAATTGTATATATTTTATCTACTAATGATAGTTTATTGATGGAAAAGTGTATGGGATTATCCAACCCACCATCCCCTAGCTGCACTAAGACAAATCCTATTGCAATACCAAAAGCAACCACATGTACATGGAATGGCTTATTCCAATAAGGAAAAACTAAGATAGGCATTGTTACTAACATTTATTTGAGATAAATAAATGATGTTTATCATTTTGATGTCCTCATAACTTTGTATCTTTATAAAGCAATTTTACCAAAAGTGCAGATATGGTTATGTACCCCTTAATGAATATTTTATGGTTTCATGTATAACCCAAAAAGGTGCACAATTATATAGAACTAGTTGGTGGTGGAGTCCCCACTATTAATTCAATTTTAACCTCATCTACTAGGATTTCATCATTGCATATGATGTCACCTATAATAACACTGAATGGTGTGAAAAACAAGTAATTATTCATACTCAAAGCAATGCACAGGGATCGAAACCTTTTTGGCATTCAACACTGCTTTGATAGATGCTCTTTAAACAAAGATAATACAACCCAATCATCCATATATGCTTATATGAAATCAAGAATGAAATATTTAAATTTAGTTACCATATCCCTAGAGAATAATGATGGAGCATTATTAAGACCAAAGGGAATTACATTATATGTGAATAATCCCCATGCTATTGTAAAGGTTTTTTAAGCTTGATCTTCTTCTACAATAGGAATCTGATGGTATCCACTGAATCCATCTATGAGTGATTACACGTCATTATAAATAACTTATTCAATAAATTCATATATAAATAGTATTGGAGATAGATCATTGATGTAGGAATCATTAGTGTGTGGTATTCCCCATAGATCGAAATTTCACTAAACTTCTTACTATGGGAGTCACCTAATATTGATTTTTAACTAGATAAATGATCCTTGATTTTTTTTTTGTTATCTAACTTGCCCTTTACTTTCATCTTGATCTTGGGATTTAGTATATATGGGAACTTTTTAATGGGTCTATCATAATCATTCAATTCAATGTGCATCTCCTCCAATGAGTCATATACACCTTTCACTTCTAAGAACCTAGTTGGAAAGAGATCTAGATAATCTCTTAGCATCTTTAATGCCTCCAAAATCTCATTCTACACCCAGTAGTCTCCCATAGTCACAAGTTTAGTCACAGACTCTATTCTAATATTTTTTTTCAATATTATTTAATGACTCTTGATATATTTTATTCAATCCACTAGGTAGATCCTCTAATAGAGTTTATTCCCCTACCCATTTTAGAATGTTTATATTGTCCATTCTTTCCTCTTCAAATTTTTATGTTCTTGTTGGCTTAACTTATCAATTTGGTATGAATAAGCCTTAAAAATGTAGTATCCATCACTATCACTAGATTTTTTATCTCATATGTAATTCTATTATAGGATTTAATCATATCTTGATTTTTTTTACTAGCCTTTTAATTATAAACTTCTAGATTAAAATCTAGAGCTATTTCTTACTATGATTATAAATCTATCATAGCTTCCAAATATTCTATACGGTCATAACATATAGAAGTTTTTAATCTCAATAATGTATTGTACACCACTAAATTATCATATTCAAACACAAAATTTTGAATAATGTCCTACTACACTTATTCCTAATGTTTTTTCTCTATCATGCACTCTTGATGCATATACCAGTGAGTTAGAAGTGGCACCAATGTGTGATTGAAAATGTGCACCCAATACCTTGGCTCAACTCCTTGCACATACCATATATCTACACCTGTATGAATGTACAACTCAATATATTGACATTATTCAAATAATGACCCCTTTTTCTCATATTAAATAGTGTCCAAAACCATGCACATAAAATTTCAAATGATTCATCCCATTATAACTCCTATTTTTTATTCACTACCTACAAAGTCATAACAATTCCTTTCACTACATAGCTAAGTGTAGTGATAATTTGATCCACATCTAACACATTGTGATCCAACCTCAGGATAGATGGATTGAGATTCTCTATCAAAAAATATTGAGTTAATTGATGTTTCATGGTGAACAATAAGCATAGAAGGTGTATCTCATGGTTTCTTCTAGCCTAGTTCAACATATGGGTGTCTAAGTCTCCATTTATTGAAAATTTTATTTCCCAAGGTAAGACACCCTCTTGAGTAGGTTATATATAATCCATTATTTTTACACCTATATTATATATGAAATCTACCTATGACAAAGTAGTACATGTTTAAATTTGAAACTGGAGAGATAGAGACTTTGTTTTCACAAGCTTGTAAGTTAGTTACTTTACTATAGGAATTTGTATGTTTTTTCAAGATATGGTTCTAAAAATGGACATTCAACAACTATCATATCATTTTTATCTATATTTACACTGACTTTGAACCAATTATTATCAACACAAGCATAAAGTGAATATGGTTCCTTTTAAATCATATAGGGCTTCTTCTCCAATTTATTCAATGGTATGACAACTATATAATCTAATGGATTCTTTTTTCAATCCTATTTAATGTATCTTGATATAATTTATTAAATCCACTAGGTAGATACTCTAACAAATTTTTTTACCCTTCCTATTTTGGAATGTTTATATTGTGTAGTCTTTCCTCTTCAACTTGTTATGTGCTTTCACTACATAGCTGAGTGGAGTGACTCTTTGATCCACATATGAAACATGGTGATCCAACCTCAAGATAAATGGATTGAGATTATCTATCATAAAATATTGAGTTAATTGATGTTTTATGGTGATTAACATGCACAAATAGTGTATTTCATGATCTCTTCTAGCCTAGTTCAAAATATGGGTGTCTGACTCCCCACTTATTTAAGATGTTATTTCCAAAGGTAAGACACCATCTCAACTAGGTTATATAGAATCAATTATTTATACACTTATAATATATAATAAATCTACCTATGACTTAGTAGGATATCAGATAGATAGAGAGGTATATGCTTCAATTTGAAACTAGAGAGATGGAGACTTTGTTCTCACAATATTGTAAATTAGTTGATTTAATATAGGCATTTGTATGTTTTACTCAATCTATGGTTCCAAAAATGGACATTCAACAACTTGTAGAGAATTTTTATTTATATTTTCATTGAATTTGAATTGACTATTATCAACATAGGTATAAGGTGAATCTTATTCCTTTTAAATCATATAGGGCTTCTTTTCCAATTTATTCAATAGTATAACAACTATATTATCTCTTGATGAACCTCTAATTGATTATAGACTGTACATATTATCATTTGACCATATAAGCTTATTTATTATCAATCAAAGAATGATAATGGGTCTTTTATATTTTCATGTTAATGACCTCAAAATCACCTCACAGACTTAGCTAAATAATACTAATGTCCACATCTTGAAGGAGACCAATTGGTTTTACCCTCCCATAGTTTTTAAGATTGAGAGTGATAATATTGTAGCTCAAGTGTGGCCTACTAATGTTTTCCCACTTATATAACAAAATTATGTTCCAAAATAAAATATTGTATGAGGAATTTCATATCTTACAAGATCTATTTAAATTTATGAGTCCACATCCTAAGGTTTTTTAGTTTTAAAATACCATACTACCTTATTGGTATGCTATTTTAATTATTATTTGAATTCAAGAAGATTATGAAAGAGATTTATAATTTTCTAAAAGATATATTCATTTTATAGAGTCATAGGTAATGTTAATAAATATGTTAGTACAAGCACAACACCTTCCTCCCTTATAATCCACACAATTTACCCATACATTTATACATAAATTGTTATGGTGTCTCTTTCTAACACATTATACTATTGTATGTGTTTAATGACATACAAAACTTGATACATCAATATCTTCTCTATCATATTATTATGATATTTGTCTCATTATACCTTCTTGATGTCACAAACCTATAGAAATTTAAGTGGAGGTATTATTTACTTTGTACATTCTTGTCTAGTAATTTATTGCGTAAATGTGTTTTACGTATGATCTACATTAATTATGTTCATATTTCTCACTATATTTTCCTTCCTTTTATTCTCTAATACAAATAAATTTAAATTTTTGCGTTGTCCTTCAACTCTATAATACATGTAATATATTTGTATCTAATGATTAGTGGGGAAATTTAACATAAAATGATTATACTCAACATAAAAATAACATTATATGGGATGATAATCTTGTCAATTATCATTATTATGACCACCTTGATATCCACCTTAGTATTCTCCTCTGTATCCTCCTCTATATCCTTTGCCATATCCTCCTCTATTCTAATGGAAGTCCAAATCATGTGACTAATACCTAGTGAATCCTCCATGCATTTTTTATGCATTTTATCCACCATATTAATTCTATTATTATGTTGGATCCAAAATTTATTTCTATTTTTGAGGAATCCAATTGTTTCATGAGGCTTGATACCATTATTGAGGTCATAATGGTTTATAGCTAGCCAAAAACTAGGGTTGATATTGATATTGAGGTGATGAAGGCACCCATTTGGGACTACCATGTGCCACAATAGTCATTTATCCCTTTAGGCCTAGAATTTCTTGTTTTGTAGTGGGTAATGATGTGCAGTGACTATGAAGACATTCTTCATGATATCTTATTTTAATTCCTACAAATATCAACAACTATTTTCATCATAATTGGTCTATTTAAAAAAATTAATATACAAATTCTTATAATTCTGAATGTACAATTTTAATAGATGACATTTTTAGGTTGCCTTCCCTACTACTCTATAGAGTTTGTAAAAAAAATTCATGATTTTAGGACAATCACTCTTATGATTCCCTTCTTGACCACACTCTATACACTATAACTCAGTTTAGGTTTATCATCTTCATGCATCTCATTTATCATTTTTATGAAAGCATATATTTTTTCCTCCACTTTAGATCTATCTATTGGAGCATCTCCATAATCCTCAATTTATTCCATTTGTAGGGAAACTACTCAATCATCATACTTAGTCAAAAATCGGGACAATACAATGGCAATGTATGTATCATGTAGCATAGAGGATTAGCATGTCTATGCATATATAATAATGAGGTACATAGTATGTGATCACATCAAATCCTAATATGAATTATATGATTTATGGAAACATCTATATACTAATACTATAATCTCAACAAGTAATCAAACACACACATAATATCAATCAAAAGAACATAAAAATATAATATTTTAAGGAGACCTCCTACAAGGGGCATGTTCAAATGGCATACAATCAAATGGACATGACTTATTCAAATGTCCACAATTCAATAATTACATATTTAGTTATCACCACACAACAAATTAAGACATATTTAAATGTCTTGATAGGAAAGCATAGGCACATGGGCCGTAAGAAATGGAGCATATTCAAATTATGAAAAAAAAAAGGGAAAGACTCTTAATGAAGTGCATAAATGGAAATCATTGAACATAAGTAATCAACATAAGCATATCATACTAGTCCTTGGATATATGTGTTAGAAAAAAAATCATGTACATAGCATAATAGCTACCTTAAAAAATATTAAGCATGGATAAAGGCATATGTAAGTATATAATCTCAAACATGATAATGGAAAATGATCATAGAATAATTTAAATTGGGTGTATCATGATCAGAGAAGTAGATGCCCGCAATCTCCAAATGACATGATTCGAGAGGAGGCCCAACATCTTAAATTGCATTGATAATTTATCTGTATATGATTGTATCACACTCAAAAAATGTGTTCAACACATGTGTATATATAAATAGATGATATGTTATCTACCAACATGGAACTAACCACATAGATTTGAAAGAGATGATAAAACATGTAAATGCTAAAAATATTTTTAAATTATTTTTTAAAAATTAGTATTTTGGGAATATTAAAGAAGAAAATACTATCCTATGATCTCATATAATAGATGTTCATAGGTATCTCCCCACTAAGAACTTGGTGAAATAAAACAATTATATTTCAAATTAGGATGTATATGTGTATCATTTGTAACTATAAGATATATAATGCTCTATGTATGTATAATAGGATTATGTGATCATGAAGGGATAATAAAATGATTAGGGTTTTTTTAACCTATAATTGGATGCTCTATGGTTTCATTGATGTAGAAGTAATAGTAATATGTTTATGTGATTTAAACATCTAAATATGGTGCATATTAGATAAGGATTATATAGAATCCACTTTGTATCTTTGATGTAATGGTCTTTCAAGTAGTAGTTGCCTAGGAAATGGGATCACCTATTATTTACCATTTTACTAAGTATTAACCTTAGTAGGTTTGATGATTAACTGCCTAGTTATAAATTTTTCTTGTTCAAGTGGATTTTCATATGGAATTATAGAAACTATAATTACCTTATTGGCATGAAAGTATTTAGCTCACCCATGCAATGTATAAGGTATTGCACATAGTGTATGTATCCATGGTCATCCTAATAACATATCACAAATAATTATGTAATAATGTAAAAAGAAGTAGCCGCGTGTGTTGGACCCATCAATAAAGGTAAATAAATCTCATTAAGAACCTTCTATGAGGTCCCATCAAATGATCTAACCAATTTAGTTGAATAATGTAAACCATCATGTGTATAACCCAAATTATTAAATAATGTCATGGTGAAAATGTTATAGATTGAATCGTTATCAATCATAACATTTAGTATAGATTGGTGATCAAGGTATGCTTGATTGAATAAGGAATGAGATGTAATTTATCATCCACAATATCATTAAAATTAAAATTAATATAAGGTCTTTGAACCATAGGAGATGTATGTCATGTATAAGTATAAATAACCCCATGTAATGACTGTTCATAATATGATGGAGGATCTGAATTATATGCTATTTACACATATGGATCATTATTATAATGGCCATGCAAGGGATTATTGTATATCTTTTATTAGTTTTGATCACCAAGTTGTGAACTTTAATCTTTTGGAGGATCATAAATTGTATTTTTTTGGTCATGAAAGAAGTATTGGATCCCATGCTTCAAGGTGAAACATTAGTTTGTAGAATGCCCATATCCTTGGTGATATTCATTTGAATCATATCATTTGGATAATGGCTAAATCATATCAAAATATATATGAAGACGGAGAGATATGAGATGACAATCCATAATATTTATAAGTAACAAAGATATAGACTCAAATAAGCATGTAAGTTATCTCCTTAATGCATTAGATAAGACAAACTAATTAAGTTGTTGTGATACCACATAATCCATGGTAGGTGTTTTATTTTTAGGCTATGTGGGTTTCCACTTATAAATTAGTTTGATAGTAAACTTGGTATTCGATGTAGTTAGTGTGTTTGCTACATAGTTAATTTTTTTCAATGAGATAATTTTCATTTCACAATTGTGAACAATATGGCATATGTGATCAAAATATTTGAACCTTTTAAACATAATCAATTTATATAATGGGGAAAGAAAATTTTTCTTCAAGATGCCTTGAATATCTTTATCTATGATTGAATTTGTCATTCTAGCCCACATTGTCTTGTACATTAATACATATTCATTTATGGGTTTATTATTTCCTTGCTTGATCTTTGTTATTTGAGCATAAGAGGCATTTTTAGTAATATTGATAGACAAGTGTGAAAAAAACTAATCTATAAGAGGTTTTAATACTTCTACTAAATGAATTTATAATTCATAAAACCACCTTAAAGCATAGTCTTTGAGGTTCATCAAAAATATTATAGTAAAAAGTTTATCATTAGAGGCATAATCAAGGCATGTTGCATAGAAAGATCAAAGATGTTATTCAATATCACCTTTTCGATCATACATGTGAACTTAGATGAAAAAAAAATTGTAAATGGGTACAAATATATTTCAGGTGAAAGAGTGTTATGAAACACCTTTTTGTGAATTGATATCATAAGGTGATTTCATTGAATCTTGTTAAATATTTGTAACCTTATCTTGTAAAAAATTTATACATTGGAAAAGATTTTTCACCTATTGGTCATTAATTATTGAAGATTAGGAATTCACCTAAGGAGGTGTACCTATAGTTTGAGTGGATAGAGGAATTAAAATTGGTAATTTATTTGAAGTATTTATGTTTTCTATGTGAGATGTATCAATAATAGTTTTAAGGAAAAAAGCCGTAAACACACATCATGTTCCTCCATTATAATTATGAAGTGGTGATGTGTTGATGGGGAGGGTTTTTTTATATATGGGGATGCCCAATAGCTATAATAGAATGATCAATAGATGGACCTAATTATTCATCTATAGTTTTTTATATTTTATTTTGGATGATAATAATTAATGAATGAGAAAGTATATCATCCCAATGTTTTAATGCACTAAATATAAAGGTAGAACCATTCTTATAGCCCATTAATCCCAATTTCAAAGGTAAGTTTAGAATAAATTCCCTAGGAAATATGATCCTCTTAGTTCACCATAAAATAGATGGATAAAAATACTTATTATTAGTGTAAACAAGGGATCATAGTTGTTTATGATATAATATGAGGTACTAGAAACTTAAGTGTTTAACTATGTACTATGGCTATGAGTATTGGGTTAAACCCTTCATGCCATTATTTATGTAAATATAACACCATGTGTCCCTTCACAACAATAGCTAAGTAGTTTTAAAACTTTAAAAATACAATTTTTAAAACAATCAAAAGCAAAAAAATAAAATAAAATAGAGCAAAGTATTTTTTTTGTATTAATATGAAATTATTGATTTTAGAAAATCAAATTTTTAATTGAAACCCTATACCACACATAAATCAATAAACAAAGAGTAATATACTATTGCATAATAAAGAACTAATTTTTTGAGAGATGTATGAAATATTTTAGAAAAATGTAAGAGGTTTTTTATAAAACATTTTTAGTTTACATAACCTAAAAATTAATTTAAAAATAAAATTATTATTTACTAATTAATCTAGAACATACTAAAACTAATAATTTTAAATTTATACTTAATTTATAAAATATTTTTTGTAAATAAAAAGAGGTTTTTAATTTTAATCTATATAACAACAAAAAACTCTGATAAATTTCCAAAATAATTTGTTTTGACGCAATTATGATTCAAACAAAGTGATATGATTTTGAACTAATCATAAAAAACACTATAATATGCACAATGGAAATTTAAGACCTTTATAGCCTAAAAATAATTTAAGACCCTTTTCTACCTTACCCATTATAAATATTTTTTTGTTTGTAATCATTAATAATTACTATCTAAACACATTCTATGTTACTTACTACTTTGTAGTCTTACTCTTGTTTCATATTTTATCTTTCATTTCATCATGGGTAGTCAAAATAGATTGTTTTCCATGCCTAATATCCCCTTTTATTATGATCAAGTTGAATGGATAGATATAAATAAGTAAAAAATTATGGAAGATTATTATATGGATGATATTGATTTTTATAGCATGGATACATATAAACCATTTGAATCTGAATTAACTCATTATTATTTCATCATAGAAAATGAAAAGGTGACTTTTGATTCATCCATAAGTTCCTCTTTAGAATATAATGTAATCCCTATTTTGAGTCCTCTTTTGGAATCTTCCATAGGCACACCTATTTATTCCTATTTAGTCACAACTCTAGATTCTTCTTTGGTTCATCCTTTATACATTAGTTTATGTTTCTCTTTATATTCTTATTTAGTCACATTTATCATCTCCTATACATATAATCATTTAGTCTCCACCTTAGATGTAAACTCGGGATCCACCCATTATCTTCCCTCATATCATTCATTAGAATCCATATTATAACCCAAGGTGCTTTCTAACACTAATTATTTACTATCTCTTATGTTACCACCTATCCTCGAACATGAGGAATCTTACCATTGCACACCCAACTTCTATTTTTTCATTCTTTAATTATCTTAATTGCATTCATTCCTATAAATATAATTCCAATAGGTTATACCTAAAATAGGAGGATGTTCTTACATATTTCTCTTCATATTATCCTTTAGATTATTCCATCATTACATTTCCATATTCTTATTTGGTGCATCCCATAGACACCCTTTCAGATTCTTCTTCTAAGTCTCCATTGATCAATCTTACAAAATATTCCTTAGATTCTCCATTAGAGTTTTATTCACCTAAACCTCTATATACTTTTTATATATATCTTTTAGACATCCTTTTGGTTTTTCCTTGTAATTATTATTTAGTCGCACATATAGTTATCTCTGTAGAATCCCTTTTAGATTAATTTTTTGATATCACTCACACTTTTTATTCACCATCTTACTTGGAAACTACCTTACTAAGAAAGTAACCTCTTTATTTAGATTGTTTACCTTATCTTAGTCTTTATCCTACCCCAAAGGAGAGTGTTATTTGTGAACAATATACCCTCCCTTATTTAATTAAGGATCATGTTGACCCCATTAGTAATGAGAACATATTTATTTCATTACATATCATAGATAGTGAGCCCACATGGCATAGTTCTCCTCTTCACTTATTACCACCTACAATGGAAAGTAATAATATTCCTCCTTCTATACCTTGTGACCATCATAACTATAATGATTATGATGAGGATTGGTTTGATTATTATTATGCCTAAATTGATGATAAACATGTTACTTCTCTAGATATTTATCAATTATCCTCTCTTATTAATGATAATATACATACATCTTACACATGTTGACATTACTCATTATCCTCTAAAAATTAAAGTATATAAAAAATAGTATTATGGCACTCATAATGTTACAAATCCTATAAACACTAAAACTATGTTAAAATTCCATTAATCTTTCAAACCAACCATATCTAAGTAAGAGTCTACTCCTAAGCGTAACTTCTCAATCTGCACTAGTGTATCCATGGCTAATGTTAAAAACATAGTTCATCCCTTAAATTATCTTATTATATTTAAATATAATAAGATAATTTAAGGGATGAACTATGTTTTTAACATTAGCCATGGATACACTAGTGCAGATTGAGAAGTTACGCTTAGGAGTAGACTCTTACTTAGATATGGTTGGTTTGAAAGATTAATGGAATTTTAACATAGTTTTAGTGTTTATAGGATTTGTAACATTATGAGTGCCATAATACTATTTTTTATATACTTTAATTTTTAGAGGATAATGAGTAATGTCAACATGTGTAAGATGTATGTATATTATCATTAATAAGAGAGGATAATGGATAACTATCTAGAGAAGTAACATGTCTTCATAATATGTCATTTCCTTAATTCATATTTTAGGTTCTTTTCAAGCACAAGTACATCATTTTTCCTTATAAAGTAAATCATATCATGCTTGGGTTGACTATAATGCCATTCCTCATATTCCTATTATGCATTAAATATTATAATCACCTTTACCTCATAACTTACAAACCCCTAAATTTTACATATTTGGTGGAAGTGATGATAATCACTTACACATTGGATCTTTCAATGAGTCCATGAGTGGGTGTAATTATAGTTGTTTATTAATTCAATTACTCCCTAAAACCTAGAGGGATGTGTACTTGGTTGGTTTGATTCCCTTCTGATAAAATCCTTATATACTTATCTTGAGATGGAAGAATAATTTTTAATTCAATATATTCAAAATATGGGTCCTAGGGTTAGTTATGAAAATCTACTCTCTTTGCACTAACATAAAAATGAACAAGTTTATGATTGAATTTTATGATTTAAAACTATTATGTATCCATTTATTTACCAACCCATAGATTTAAAAGTACAATACATATTTTTTCAATGTCTTATTTATCCATTAAAATATGCACTAATTTATAAAACTTTTCAATCATTCATAACTCTATGTTATGAGGCTTCAACATGAGATGATAAATTAGGTCTTATTATTGTTTTAAAACATATATAAGAAGACATTGAGTTATTTTAATATGAAGATAAATCATCTAGAGGTAATGAAACTAACAATAAAGCAAATTACCAAAATAAACACACTAGTCATATAACACAACTCAATACTTCACTATGCCCACTTTGTCACACAAGCGGACCAGAAAAAAGTTCAAAAAATAAATAAAAAAAAATCCTAAAAAATACTTGATGAATTTTTGTAAAAAATATAAAAATGTATTTGCATTAGATATTTGTATATATAATATAGAACACATTTCCTTGATTAATTTGAATGACCCAAACTAAATATATTTTGAGTAGAAGATGAAAGTGTATAAAACCCATTTATTCTAAAAAGTGGGGCAAACATCTTCATTTTCATTAATGTTAAGTCTAAATCTAAGTATGTCAAAGTCTTAATGGAAATCATTATATTAGTAGAATTCATAATCACATTAATCATTTCCCCATTTAGAAAAACACCATCACTAATATTTTCTTCCAAAAAACATCCACATGATATTTTATATAACTTATTGGATAAAATATTAATTACTTTACTCCCTAATTATTATCCTTCACATCATATCGATAACATTAAAGGCAGCCATTCTATAAATACAATAGAATTAATAGACATATGATAATTATTATTATGTACTTCAATAAAATATCAATGAAGTTTCAAATATAGGATTTATTACATTTCAAAAGAGTCATAACATAATAAAAAAAAAATCAAAATTTCGAATAGTCAATCACATTCATGTCAATCTCCAAATCCTATCCAAGATAACAATTTTCACACTCATCTTAATCAAACATATATTTCCATGATTTTTTTTTCAAATGCCACAAATAAAAATAGACCCACATCATTATGGGTTCCAAATCCAATACCATTATATTTAAAAAATGATAAATTACATACACATGATACCTTAGATAATACAACTATAAATACTCAAACATTCAATCCGTATTATGCATTTTTATATCCATCTAGTTGTAAATTCCAACAAAAATTTAAAATAAAACATATGATTTCAAAGTATACTATGTCAAAGTCATATAGAATACATAGTGAATAGAAATACATATAAATAAGTTTTCATATAACATAATCAGTCCAAAATTGTCCCTTGGTAGTATCTAAAGCATAATCAAAATCTCTATTAATATCATCAACCAAGGGTGAGAGAGAGGGAGAAGTACCCATTGTATCACATTACCTGTAATGAGATCTCACTTGGGCCTCCTAGGTCACCAATATATTCCTAATTATTATATAACACCCTATAGTGAAACATACTCTCAAAATATGTTCCTGATCAACTCTGAGTGAACATTAATGGAGGCATTTTCATCTGAGCTAGCTCTAATTGTAATTGATGTCGCTCAAGAATTAGTACATCTTGATACACCCAAATATCCTCCACTCTTCCTACAACATTCGTATAAATTACAATAATAATAGCTACTCTATAAAAAAAGGCATGCAAACCTCAAACATCAGCCTCATAAGACCCTCAAGAATATAACTATCAAATACATGCCTTATCAAAAGTTGTATCTATCAATAATAACCATTGATAATCATTTCTTATATACATAACAAAGATTAATATTAACATGTTCTTTATTTTTCTAAAATAAAACAACAAACATATAATACACATACTTATCACCTATACCACCAACACTTAGATTAGCTTTTGGTGCTACTATGGTAAGACTAAGAAATAAATGTGGCCACCTATATTGATTTCACCATCATGTGTACTCATCTTTTCATCCAACATAATTGACATACATCATCTCTCTCATCTATCGGTAAGGAATCTAGATCATTTATTGATGGTCAAGCTCACTCCTATGTTTATGTTGGGGATATCATTGATTATTCCCATAAAATTATTTTTATGTAAGCTCCTTATATAATACCAAACTATCTTGTCTCATTATAAAACTAAAACTACTCATTTACACCAAAAATTGATCATAGATCCAACAACTAACATGGATCCAATACAACTCCATGACATCCTACTTCTATCCATTAAAACCTCAATATGGTCTCTAGATAATGTTAGTGTTAGTTGATCATTTTATAATGGTAATCTATTATACTAGATCATGTAACCTGATTTATACTCATCCAACACCAGACATACAGATGAGGATGAGCAAATGAAGTTAGGGCCATCCTAATAGGTTTAATAATAATTATGTTCTTATATACTTAATAATTCAATAATGTGGTTGAATCCAATCCTCCACCATACCCCTCTCAATTAAACCTATGTAAATATATTTAAAAATGAGCTAACATGGTTTTCCCCTAATAATAGTGGGTATCATGCTCCTCAATACTATGTACAATGTCAACCATCGTATAAGATATCAAAACACATCATCTACCAACCATCAAAAAATCAAAAAGTAAAACACACAACTTTATTTAATCATGGAACACATGATACAATAATATATGATAAAAGTATGGTATACACTCCTCTAACATATATTGGTGAGCATCACCAGTTCTAACCCTTGTCTCTTTCAAAACATAAATACCAACTATAGGAAAACATAATATGATCCACCCATCCTAAGAAGTAATAGTAATCTCTCCTGTGGGTAGCCAAAACATACGTGTATCTAAATCCCAACGCTTAGATAACACATTCATCATGTGTGTAATTTGCAACCTGAGATCTAGTCACCCAATATCACCAATCCTAGATCCATCCACAATGGAAACCTCAACATCTAACAAAGTTAGGCCATGAATAGTATACATGATGTGGACATAATGAAACTCTCATTCCCTCATATCAATCTACAAAAAAAATATAATTTGAAATATTAACATTTTATTTCTAAATGAATATCAAAACATACTCTCATACTCAATTTCAAAAATAGACAAATCCACATTATTGTGGACACAACCCCATAAATAATGCATTTTGTATACACATAATATTTTAAAAATTTGTCAATTTTTTATGATTTCTCTCTTGTAGGAACCTATTGAGTCTCAATTTCTCTGAGTGCATGCCCTAAGGGGTGCACTGAGAAAGGGATGGGCAAAGCATTAGTGTTTCATAGGATTGTTGTCCCTATATTGCCATTTGCTTTCTACACAACCATCTCTTAAAAACACCCCCCTAAGCTTTACCTCTTCTTTTGTACCCTCCTCTAGTCAATTTACACCTTCATTGTCCCCTTCTTAAACCTAAAACAAAACCCTTTATAATGATTTACATTACACTCTGAGCGCCATCGACCCTGTACTCTAATTGATAAACCTCATTTAAAGTCTAGGTCATCCCTTGGCTGACCTAGACCAAGACCTAATTTATTATTATCAGTAATGATATAGAGTTAATTAGATTGAATCTATTATCTAAACTTTTTAAAATTTGTAGGGTTATATTCAACTATATATACACACTCATTTCATCATTTATTAAGAAAGAGAAGAAAAAGAAGAATATGTTGTGCATCTACTTATCCACCATTCTACATGAGAAACATAGATTAAGGTTTTAATACTTTATTTCGAGATACAGATATTGTCTTATGATTAAGTCTTCAAAAGTAAGTATTCCTAACTTTTTTTGTCCTTTGTAAGAGTATATAGATTAGCATTTGCACTTATCTCCCATGAATTAGTATTTCCTATACATTGACAAGAATATATATCTCCTATGCATATTTACTTTTTATGTTTATTACCCTCACTTTTTTCCATAATATTTGGTGAGAACTAGAGTCGACTTTACCTTTCATGCTATATACTTTTGTGAATATGAAAACATAGGACCTAACTAGGGTTATTTCCTAATTTTGATTAACTAGAGGCTTTGGAACCCTCCCTAGTGATTTTATTATGGTAACATATCCTTTGGATAGGTCTAGTAGGTCTATCTTGGTCATGAACTCGGACATCTAATGCATTAATAATCAAAAGTGTAAGTAGCATTTATCTTCTTGAGATAGGATTGATTAATAGATTAGTTGTATTTCCCTTTACATACATTTTGGTGAATGTGATTTGAATTAAACTCTTATAGGTTTTATTTCATTCAATCTTTTTTCAATCATATTATATTTTCCTATATTTATAGTAATGTATCAAACCAGTTGGTATAGTTATAACATTTTGTACACATGTTTAACACATAGTCACTCCAAAATGACTATGTTTTGTCTATGCAGGTCTTCACCAAAAATAGGTTACTAGATCAAATAGTTTATCATAATATTCTTCTTTAGTCTAATATTATATACATAGTCAAACAATTTGACTCTGTCTGTTATTCTCTTTTGTCAACATACAAGTCTACAAACATAGTCGAAGTAGTTGACACTATTCACCATTTCTTCTTCAACATATAGGGTTTGATAAACTTATTCAAACTAGTCAACTCAGTTAGCATAATTTTGAAATAGTATTTGAACATCATAGTAAAAAATTTACAATCTAAAACATCTTCAAACCCATCAAGTTTACTTCCTTTCTCTCTCTATCATTTCAGTTCTTCTTTTAGTACAATTTTTCACAATTTTTTAGTTTATAAAATTGTAGCCCTACAACAAAATTGGCCAACCTATTTGACAAAATTTTTTAGACTATATTCCATCTATAAAATGCAGTTGACCTATTTTACTATGTTCTTATATATTTTTATTTTGAAGTATAGTAGAGATACAATAGACTCTTTTCTACACTATTTGCATATAGTGTTACCTGAACTAACTCTATACTATTATCAATCAAGGAATTAACCTCTAGTTTGTACTAATTAATTCACCTTTTATTTTTAGTTATTTGTATTCTTGAAGTAACTCACATAGATTGGATAGGTGGTTTTTCAAATTACCATTTTAGTTAAACACTAGTTTTATTTTTTTTTGTACACTCCCAAATGACTTTACATTCAAAAATCATTAAAAATTTGTCTTCCCAAGGTCTACTTACTTAGACTTCATCACCAAGGGAGAAGATGACTTGGTTTTATGGGAAATTATAAATACATGGTCGATGGTATATATTGTCAAATCACCTAACACCCTTATCGATGTCAGATTGTGAAATGAGTAGGTAGGTACTGATTCCAAGCCATTACCATTTCCAATAAAAATCCCTTTCAGCCTAAACTTCTTGAAACCAACCTTATATTGCTTTCTAGTTCCTTATTTCAGCCAACTTCCCAATCACATTAAAATTAAAATTTATTATAACTTAATAACACTTAGGATGAATAATTAGTTAACATTTACTTTCTATTTGTTGTTTATTCTTTGATTATTGTATGTTGTATTTCAAAACTTGCATTAGCCAGCATTGGTGTAAGATTTGTGTTGTGTGTTTCAATTGTATCAGTCACATTGATCCAATTTCTTATGTTCTTACTTTCATCTTACTTCAAAATTATTTTGTAAAAAAATCCTCTATTTTAGAACACTATCATTCTAGTTGATACAACCTCATACAGATTGTTTAGACTTCTTTCTTGTAGTATACAATCAACTAGCATGAATATGTATATTTATCATCCTATTATGTTCCCTAGTTTGAATTACACCATCAACCAACATTATTATGTATCCTTATCTTCCTATTTTGTTCCCTATTTGAATCTATATCTTTATTTCTGATTTTGTCTTTGTATCCCACCTTTAGACTCCTTTTATCAACATGAAATTCTTATTTCAAGATAACATAGAGTTAAATCCAATAAACATGGTGAGATTTACCAATCTCAATAGGTTTCCCCAAAAATATCGTGTGGCTTCCACTTTGGATTAAAATAATATACATGTGGCCACTCACACTACCAATTATGGGATTCTTCATTCATCATTAGTTTGTAATCCTCTTTCTCCTTTGAAGATCAACCTAAATTAGATTACAATATAAAATTATTTTTTTCATTAACATGTTTCCTCAATATCAAGAAAAAAACCCTTCAACTATTTACAATATCATAAAAAGTGGTGAAACATATGATCCCCATTCACCTTCCCCTATATTATCTCATGGATTTTGGGATGACACCTTATTTGTTTCTCAATATCTCCCTTCTATTTTTACTCCTCATACTATGACCTCTTCTTCTTCAATCTCTTCAACCTACATGACATGTATATCCACTAACATGGTAGGTTTTACCTCTGGTGGGATTTTTCCAAGGCCCCTCCTTGTCAATAAATCCTCTAGTGCATCATTTTTCACCAAATTTAATCATGATACTAGTGATTCCTTTACTTCTAATTCCAATCCTCTCACTATTCCATCTTTTTCTATGCATACCACTCATGATACCAGTGTTTTTTTTACCAGTTCTTCTCATGGCATTAGTGCCATGCATACCACTTATGAAATTGCAACTCAAGCCACTCATACCAATGATAATGCTTCACATTGTAAAAAAATATTCAAAATACCACTCAAACCTATCAACCATTATAATAAACTCTTAATCAGTTGAAAACTTTTTACACTAATAATGCCAATCAAATGATGAAAATGTAGAATCATCTTACTCACCTTCAAAATCAACCTCAACAGGTTCCATGGGGAGTGAAAAATCAAAATCCCCCTTACCCCCACATAGGGATTTTCATGTCAACCTCATTCCTAAACCACCCCTTGTTGACAAAATGATCAAACATATTTAAGATGAACCACTTATACCTCAAGTTTCCAATATTGACATATGAGGTATCACACCTACCATTAGTTATAATGATTCAATTAATCCTACCTTACATATAAATACATTTTTCAATCTCTACAAATATTGGATCAAATTAAACACTTTTTTCCACTAACAAGATATTATAAAAAACACTCTCTAGAGATGCACTAAATTGGTATAATCAACTAAAACCCCATTCTATCACTAGTTTGGAAGATCTAGTTAATTCTTTAGTATAAGAGTTTCAAACTAGTGACCTCCCTTGGAATACCTTGTCTCACTTTATCAATTGTAAGCAACTTGAAAGTGAAATAACATAAAATTTTATCAAATGGTGGAAGACCTTGTCTATTAAGTGTGAGCATAACATTGAGGTTGATAGCCTATTTCATTTATTCAATAATTTTTTTGATCCCAAATTATAGCATTGGTTTAGCTCTCTCTCTCTCTCTTCTCTCTCTCTCTCTCTCTCTCTCTCTCTCTCTCTCTCTCTCTCTCTCTCTCTCTCTCTCTCTCTCTCTCTCTCTCTCTCTCTCTCTCTCTCTCTCTCTCTCTCTAGGAACTTTAGAAGAAGCTCTCGACCAAGCCAAATGCCAAGATTTTCTCATACGCTAGTTTGATCCATCTCAACCTTGTATGTGTCAGGGTGCGAAACACCGGAAGCATACAATTGATTACCAAATACCAAGCAACTATAATATGCCAAAATAACCAGATTCACCAAGTAACTAGAATTCAGAATAACACAGCATATGAGAGACAATACACAACTTGTATTAACACTTTATACAGAAAAGAATACAATAGAGAATATCCCACATCTTCTCTACAACTCAGCAACCTTCAGCAACCTCCTCTCCTATTTGCATCAGTGAACCTTTTAGCTCCACAATCCTAACAATCTCCCACTTGGAGATAAATAGCTGCACTGTACCTGTACCTGTACCCTGTCTAATTTGTTTCCTGGTTTGTATCCCTCTTCAAGCTCCTACCTGAAGACAACCCACCACACATCCCGTGGTGTACCACCTATCATTCGAGTACCCTGCCACATCCGAACCTACAACACCTGTAGTGAAGTCCTGACCCTGCATAGCAACACCTGCTGCCGGTCCCTCTCAGAAAACCTGAGAACCCACTTCCCCGAATTGGCTCCTAACTCTGACAGCTCCCACTATATGGGAATACTTAGGTCTATACCAGACCTCATGTGATTTCGGACACTGTACCTGTCCATCCCTTAGTGTGCTCCAGTTCTGCATCCCGAACCTCACCAACACCTGATTCACATCAGCTCCCACTCGAGACAAAATCAACCTGTGATCTCCATGCCTCCCATGTCAAAGAATTTTGTTGCTCCAAACTCCTCATGACATGACACTAAACTAATCTTACCCTTAGCTCAGCAAAACCCTGTATGTACACCCCTGCTAGCTAGCATACTATCCACATACAGCAACAGAACGATGTTGCAATCATCATCCCCCTAGTAAGTCAAACCACAGTAGTTACCCTGACATTGACTGAAGCCATGCTTCGTCCTCCACCTATCAAAACCTGTACCACTGTCCTGCAGCACCTCAAGACCATATGACCTGGTCTTCCGTCTCACATATCCGTTCTCTCTATTCTTCTACTAAGGCATCCATTCGTCTCTGTGCTTTCATCCAGCTGGCAAACCTACCAAAACACCCGTCTGGTTCTGCATCATATTCTTGCCTAGCTCCCACCTGTTTCCTGGATCCTTCCTGCTCTACAATCAGCAACAAGTATGAAGAAGAGGAACACGAATTTGAGGGCCTACTCACGCCTTCAGTCCTCTGTATGGGTGTTTGAGACTCCTTGATAACATGCTGTCCACCCAAAATTCGTTACATTGACCGACCTCAGCCACCCCATAGTCTACATCCGACCGACGTCGGTTCTCATGCGTCTGTCCCTGACTACCAACCTGCCAGCGCTGGTGTCCCTGCTGCCAACGTCAGTCCTCCTGACCGACATTGGTCTTACATACTGTCGACATCGGTCCCATGACCGACGTCGATCTTACCCTGCCCGACATCGTCGGCTTCGGTCTGCACATGACCGACATCGGCACCTGTCTGTTCGACGCCGGTTCCTCCTGACCGATGCCGGTACCTGTGTTTGCCTGTGAGTGATGACTTTTTACCCGCGAGCTCCTTTGAATCAAATCCCATGTCCAAACTGCTCTGCTCAGAAGTATCTAGCCTCATCCACTGGGTTCTGTCTGCCATCTCCTCCAAGAACACCAAGGCTTTCCAGTTCTTAAGCTTGTCAAATATATCTGTCTTCTACTTAAGAACATGCATCTCCTTCCTGCTCATGTGACCAAGCCTATGAAGCCACATCTCCACAATAGAAGAAGAATCAGTAATATAGACAAGTAGATAAAGAGTACCTGTCTTCTTACCACCAGCTAATTCAAGTGCTACCACTGTGAGAGTTCTTGTCCATCTCTCATCACCCAATCTTTTTGAAGAAATTAGCCATATCTCCAAACCTGGGACCTGCATGACCTTCATCAACACCTGTGTGTTGGCTGCCTGCAATTTCAGCTTCACTTCCCCTTTGCCAATCCTTTGGCAAGGCTCACCAGCTCCTCTACCTGGGGCTGCATGGAAAGAGGCAACCGAATCTTTTATCCAAGATTCAACTTTATCCAAGAAACCTACAAACACATCCTGTGCAACAACACCTGCTACATCTGTATCTTCAGTTTCTTCATGCTGATCTGCTACCAACCAACAATATCCTTTTACCTGCTCTTTCTTTCCATCGGACCGTGAGTGACCGTCTGTGCTTTTCAACTCCTCCATTCTTAGCTTACTTTCATCTGCCATTGCTCTACTCCCACTCGATCAAAAATCCCTGAGAGTGACCTATAACCAAACACAAAACCTGCTTCCTGCAACCTTACCTCTGATACCACTTGTCAGGGTGCGAAACACCGGAAGCATACAATTGATTACCAAATACCAAGCAACTATAATATGCGGAAATAACCAGATTCACCAAGTAACTAGAATTCAGAATAACACAGCATATGAGAGACAATACACAACTTGTATTAACACTTTATATAGAAAAGAATACAATAGAGAATATCCCACATCTTCTCTGCAACTCAGCAACCTTCAGCAACCTCCTCTCCTGTTTGCATCAGTGAAGCTTTTAGCTCCACAATCCTAACAGTATGCTACCAATAATGGTGTCGCCAATTCTTATGATACCATTCATAGTATTCAAGCCATAACTCTCAACAATTTTAGGGAGCATGTTCCCCTTATAAAAAACACCCCTAATCCTCCATTTTATCAAACAAACAAAAATAATTTTCATAATCCATTATCCTTAGCTAATATTCAATAGCATCTACCAAGAGCTCTACCATAGGAGCTTGACCTCACTCATCTTATGAAATAATGGTATGATTTGAACTAATTACTTTGTTTTCATGAAAGTTGGGGTGACCCTCATGAGACTTGTAGATAATTATGTAATTTATCTATGGATTTTCTTCTTGGCCAAAATTTTGATCACAATTCACTCATTTTTAAATTCCAACAATCCTATGACATAGCCTTTAAAGCTCATAAAACATAAACAATAAATTTTTTAACCAAGCTAATGCTCATATTTCCATATATAAATATCCTCTTCCTAATCATCAAGATAACAATGATAAGCCTACTCCTTCCATAAATAATGTTGAAAATATTATGAACAAAACACCTGAAGAGAATGTGGTAAATATGACTAATATGTGATGGCTATTATTTAAATGATTCTAATCCCACACACACACACACACACACACACACACACACACACACACACACACACACACACACACACACACACACACACACACACACACACACACACACACACACACACACACACACCAAACCTCTTAAACCTTCATGTTATTCAAAATTCTTCCCCATCTCATCTAACATATTTGGGGAAAGAGGACCTTATCTCTTTCCAATCACCACTTTTAACACCTCAATTGGATAATACCTCTCATATTATTTATATAACTACCCCAGCATCTACACCCATCAACAACACTCCTCAACCTTTTAATAACATTTCTTCAAATTAATCATAAAAAATACCTAAATATACTATCCCATAATCAAAATATAATCAACCCATTTGTCCTCAAACTAAATATATCATGTCTTATAAACACAAGTTTGAATGCACTTCCAATCCTCCTTTCAAGGAGCTCCTCCAACATTACATGCCTCTATCTAGCAGTCCCCCTATGGGTTATGATGAATGGAACCCCATCATATAAATTACTAATCTCCCATATCAAATACCTTTCTTGAACTCATGAAAACTTCCCTTCATAATTATAACTTCCAGATTCTATTATTATTTTTAATGAACAGTCCTTATCCTCCCCTAACAAGATGTGAATCTACTTATTTGGGTTTGAATATAGTATCTTAAAATAATGCAAAGAGATGTCTATTCACATTGATAAAATAATAGATACTTCTCTTTCCCTAAAATTTCTTATTAATTCCATGGTCCTTAATGATATTTTGATTCATATGGATGATCCTAAACTATTTATAAGCATTCAAAATAGCAATATCTAAGTTAAGTGTGATTTGATTGATGAGGGTTTAGGTATTTGTATTGCCTCCCTCAACTTCATTAAAACTCTAGTATATTCTAAGTGTAATATTAAGTCCACATGCAGTACATGCCAAGGTTATGATAAAAGACAAATGCCTCCTTTACATGCATGTGGATTCATATTTCCATCCCTTATATTATTATTTGAGTTAAGGTTATGATATTTAACTTTACCCTTTCCTAAAACATCTTGCTTTCTTGGATTTGGACTCATCGCATGAAGGCTGTCACCTCATCTACCTACCAATTTTAAAGTTTTAAAATAATGGTGATATCTATAAGATTTAAGGAGATATAAAACCTTGGAATTTATAATAATTCTAATAACATGGTATACTCAAAATTATAACCCTTGAACCATTGTCGAGTGTCCTATTCAATGAATCACAATGTTTCAATTTTCTTATCAACTCTACTTGAGGTTATCATAGTCACCCCAAACTCATCGGAAACATACCACATAACCTCTTAGACTCTAATTACAATGAGATATATTAGATCAAAACTTCAAATTTATCTCCTCATCTCATCTCCCAACTTCTATCATCTTTGAAATTATGTTCCTATCATCCACCTATCGATGATATCCTTATAGTATTAACCAAAACTCAACATTTTATTTATTAGCAAATTTTGATGAAAATATCATACATACCTATAACATCAACCTTTATACACCTGATTATGATGATGTTTATACTTTAGATGATCTATTTCTATGAGGACTTGTCTAGGCTAGAGATGTCAAGATTCTTTGCTATCATACTTATTTATTTTAGTCTTTTCATTCATCTTATCATATTCATTCTTGCATAGTTCCTAATTCTATTATTCTTACCTTTTTCATAAGGTATAAATGGAGCACTCATGTGGTACACCACAAGTTTTGGTAGATACTCTTAGGAGCATGCTCACAGATAATCCTATGATTGGTGCTTATCATTTCAATAAATAATAGGATCCCTATAGCCTTCTTCCCCTAGAGATGATTTCTACTATCTATAATCCCTATGTATGTCCTATATCTCCCTCAGTTGAGCCTATTCTAGTTCTTACTCCTGCATTACCTTTAGATGAGCCTCATCATGTATCTTAATCTACTTCTCCTTAAAATGAGACTAAGCTACTCTCTCCACTATCCCTACCTCCCATTCTTAATGGCCTTTTTCCTTTATCGTAGCTTGATCCCCTAATTTCCTAATGGGGCATTATTATGATATTAATAGAGTTTTCAATCATTAGCCTAGAGACTACTAGTTATACTAGACTTTCCCATCTTCTATTTCTACTCTTGTTAGTAAACCCCCAATGTCTAATAACAAGTGTATATGTTACTTCCATAGCACATATAATCATTCTTCCACCCATTGCCAAAATCTTCAACAATATATTGACACATTGTATCCTACCCTTCCTCATCCCAAAGACAAGGATATACCTCTTCCAAGTTATTACCTAAGTATATTCCAAAATCTATAGAGGTATATTATCTTTGGAACCAATGTGGTACCCATCATACCGATCATTATAGAATCTTTTAGTAGCATCTTCATGATCACCCTATAACCATTCCTATACCATCTATTCCTCCTCCCATAGGTTGTCCATGTAAGAATGTTCCTTCTTCACATGTTGATCCTTATTCAACTATGGCTCCCATACCACCTACATCTTCTCCCCCACTTCTGGTTTCCTTCATAATTGATAATGACACCTTCTTGTACTGTGGATACCACTTTTATTCCAACATCTATTCCCCTTATTGAGTATTATACACATGAAATCCCTTTAAAAAATGATCATTCGATTATACCTAAATTTTCTATTGAGTACATTTGATGAGAGGTCTTTTCACATTTTTTCTTAAACATCGATGAGACTCTTGCTACAAGTAGGATCTAACTTCAGAGAGATATATTAGATGTTAAAGATAGTATTTATGGATATATTTCTCAGTATTGGTGAACACAACATGGTGTTCTTTCACTTTATTATTCATTATGATTTTATATTGGACTTTTGATCCAATTTTATATATCTTATATCATTTGAATATGTGTCAAATTTTTCTTTATTTATCTATTTCACATGGATCTTTTAATTATACATTTTCTATTATATATTATTTCATGTTCTTTTATCTTTTCATATGGTTTCTTTTCACATTTTCCATTATTACACACTTATATTTATGAGTTCATTTATTTTCATATATGTCTTTATATTTTATCATGTTTTTTTTATACCTTATCCCAACAACATGAATAATTATTATTGTGACTTGGTTATATAAACTTTGATCCCCTTAGTAATCCTTCTTTACCCTGTGATCAACTAGAAAATAATTCATCTTGTTGTAATCCTATTCTTATCGACACACTGTAGATCTAATTTTATTCCCTATTTCCTTTCAAAAACTAAGCATACACATGGTTGAAACTTGAGATAACATATTTTTTCATAGGTAAGCCTAAGAAGTTAGTCAGTCATGTCTTTGTATAGTTAGCTTACTTTGGTCGAAGTCTAAAGCTAATTCGTGTGTATCAATTTTATCATTCATGTTGGTTATTCCAAATCTATATTAGAGAAGAATATTAAAATCCATAAAATTTAAAATATATATCATTTAAATAATATACAATGATACAAATGGCAACATACAAATTTAAAAAGTAAAAATCACACTAAAAGACATGATTTATAACATGTATCTTTTTTCTAATTGAATCTTGAAATCCACATTTGGCCTCATGGTAGAGTCAAAATCCATTTGGGTGAGGTAGGCTAGTAGATTGATAATGGAGAATAAAAAATAAAATAAAAATATATTTTAGTGCTACCTACTTTCTCACACAAGTACCCAATCTTCACATTATACTGATGACTGTATAAGAGGTCCTGAGGAATGGGAAACATATTATGGGAAGTTAGGTTCATTTTGATTTTATTTTTCATGTAACCAATATAAATCAATCTCATTATCTCACTTATTTTCCTATAAAACTTTGTGCTTATTACGAACGGGTATCCTTTGTATTTTGATGGTCACTAGCCACTTGGTGTATTTTTTGTGTACTTAGTATTCCTCTTGTTTCCTAAGGTCTTCTCATAGTCTCCTATGTTATTTTTTCTATATGACCTCTTACATTTAAAAAATTCCTAATATTTCCCCTCGAAAATTGTTATTTTGTTAACTGCTTATTCCCCCTAAGGTTTTCATTTATGAGTTTCATTGTAAGAGCATGGATAAGACCAAGCCTTCCTAATATCCTTTTAAAATCATTTTCATAGTTATTTCCACCTCATTGGTTTTCTCTTTGTGAGTTTCAATGTAAGACAATGGATAGGACCATGCCTTCATCACAAAATATTCCAATACCCAAGTCACAATAAAATTACATGTGTTAAATTTGAGATAAGTTGTGATTGATTATGAGTTACATGTTATTGACATGCTTCCCATCTTGATATAGTATTTTTTATGATTACTTCATTAATATTTAATTTTTATTTCATTATTTTTAGATTTCATGTATTCTTACAACCATTTTATTAATTTTGAGTACTTCATTAATATTTCATTTTTATTTTCTTATTTTCAGATTGCATGTATGCATACAACCATTTTCTTAATTTTTTCATACTTCCCATCTTGAAATAGTGTGATTAATTTAATTTCACTTCTCAATTTTGTATTCTTTTTTATACTTCCCAATGTGATTTAGTATGATTAAATGAATTAATTTTTTTTATAACATTTGGTTTTTCATGTACCTTCCCTTTTATTACATTATTTTCATACTTTCTAATGTGATATAGTGTGATTTTACTTGTTTTAATTTGACACAAACATTTTACATGGTTTAAAAATATTTTTTTACCCTCTTTACCCTCTTTAGTTTATTATATTTAATCATCTTTTATTATTAGACATTTACCATCATGATATAGTGTGTAGCACATTTGTTTTCAATTACTTATATTTTTCCAAGTCATTTTTGACTTTTTATTTTTAACCATGCATGTGCATCATATAATTCTAGAAAAGAAAACAATCAACATATGTTTCCCATAGTATATACAACCTAATATAAATACATGTGATAGAAATAAATATATCCATGCATCAACATCCACAAATAAGTACAAATCATGATATCAATATAAATGCCAAATATATGTATTGCAATCCATCTTGCCAATGTTGTGGCCTAGCCACACTTACCACAGATGCTTAGGACTATCCTCTTTGGGTGTTAGGTATTTAAAGATATCAAACTTGCTACCTATCCCTATATATTATCCACCTGAGCCTACACCTGGTCAGGCTAAATATTAGTATCCATATATACTTCTCTCTCCTATGCCAGGGCCTACCAAGCCTATGCCTCTCCCTCTCCCAACCCTATCAGTGGTTGTAGTCCATCTTCATGTGCGTAAATATACCTTGAAACATAACCCACTAGTCTAAACCATCCTGCATGGTACCATAGATGGTACCATAAGAACATCTATAGTGGTGGGGTTGTATGGTGTCAACACCCCATCCAAAATGTCATGATGCACATCCACAATCATGCCTCCCCATATGACCTCCTCTACCATAGGATATACAAAACCAAAAAATATATAGGGACTAGAGAACATATATATCTCAAAACCTCCTATCTACCATAATCATAATACAATTAGTGTCATATATGCAAAACTTAAATTAAATTTAAAACATTTCTCACCAATATTGGTGTTACCAATCACCATCTCTCCATATGCTTTCTTGTTGAGAATGGTCTCTCCATCTACTCATCTACCGATCACCTCCTTCATGGGATGCCTTCATACAAGTTCAAATCTAAGAATTACCACTTGAGCATGTTGTGATCCTCTCCTCAATGGTGCTTCTATAGACCAACTATGTCTTGGAGTGGCTGCTAGGTCCTCTTATACTTTAGCCCTAACCACATCTACTATTGATGATAATGTTTCTATCTCTAGTAAGGTCATGGTGTTCTCTACGACTATTACCATAATGCCTTATATGCACCTACATCCACATACATGGCATCTCCCCTTACTAGCTCTGTTGCCACCTATTATCATGTTTGACTAGTCTATGATGTAATAAAACAAGGCCTAATCACTAATATCTCTATTAGTACCCCTCCTCCTCCTCTCCCTCTTAATTACATAGCATGTCATGCCAAATAAGTATGAACTACTAGAGGGGTTTCCAAGTGTGAGAGTCTAAACTATACTAGCAAGTATGCCATTAGGTGTAGCTCTACCCATGATGTGTAGTGTCTTATGATCTACACCCATGCCAACCCTATAGCAATAGTCAACCAACTAGGCCATAAATTAGTAATGTATGTATACATATACCACATGATCTCTCCTTGTGTGATAGTTTATAGATCTATCACATGTGGTATAACTCAAGCTACATGGTCTAATTTCCATTACATGACCTAAGGTAACCTATCATCAAACACATGGGGAAACTTAGCTCATCGATATATGGATAACCTATCATATATCCAAGAACTCAATAAAACCACATGCCACATGGTCTTCTCCCTTTTGGACAACATCCCATACATAACATGCATGATATGGACCTAGATGATAACCCCAAAATCATAGAGTGTTCCATGATCTAATATCAACTGACATAAGGCTGTCACATACAATGGTACCTTACCATTTGACTTATGACACAACACTTGCATTATCCAAAGTTTTCTCAATACCTTTCATATGTTTAGAATGGCCATAATGTAAACATAAAATAATCTCACCCTCAATCTAGGGTATATCCTATTTGAGCATGTCTACCACTAGGCTAGTTCCCATCTCTCATCTAGATCCTCTAGTGTGTCAATGGTCACCATTGTCCCACCTATAAGAAGTCTAAGTAAAGCATGGACATCTTACAAAGTAATTCCTACCTCAATAGTATCCCCATCCACCACCTATCAAAAAGTGTTGGCCAATTGTTCTCATGCTCCAAGGAAAATGACAATGAGATCAACACTTAGTGGGATCCATGTCATCTCCATTATACCTTTGAAACCCAACATGACTAGTCGAGCTCTATCCATGTCACTCAAATGATCCAATAAATATAGTAATCATGATATATGTATCAAGCACCAATATTTTTGAAATATATATATATATATATATATATATATAATATCAAATAATAAAGGATATATCATATCTCCTTGTCATAAATAATCAAGATACAGTCTTCAAAATTCATAAATTAACTAATCAATCAGTTGGTTTGGTTTAGTTTCTCATATTTTTTAATTCTCCTACACAATCAGCCTATTTAATACTAAAAAAGCCTAGTGTCCCATTTAATTCTAAACCAACCCTTGGCATTTTCAACCAGATCAGCCTCTTTATACAAAATTAGCCCTCCTTCAGCTTTAACATACTAATTCATTCTTTTACTACACAGCCAACCTCTTTTTGTAAACTATATCAACACTTTTCCCCTAATTAAGTCAGCCATGTAGTAGGTAATAGGCCATCCCCTCATTGAAAACTAAGTCAACCCATTACTACATAGTTGACCACCCTTTAAAATAATAAATTAGCCCATTGTTATGCAATTTCCCCCTTACTTTATTCTTGAATTAAAAACTAAGGTGCGCAGGTCAAATTTTATCCTTCATAGTTACAACTTTTGACCATTTACCATAAATGCCTTAGGCATTTATTGATCTGACTTCTTCTTACCTAGTATCCCATTTTATGCTTAGTTTTCTTAAAAAATTCTTAGGGTCAATTCTAGTGCATAGATTTTGACTACCAATAAATTTTCTATATTTAGCTCAATTTCAAATCACAATACTCAAAAAAATTGAAATTCATTTTTACTTATTTATATTGCACTCCCTATATCCATTATGTGTCCTCCCCATCTCAAGTGTCATCTCCTTACCATGATGGCTCTCTGGTCTCAAACTAGGTCTCTAAGATATTTATTTTATTAGAATGTTAAAAATAACAAATGAATTACTTTTCATCTTATTTATATTTACTATTGAAAATTAGTTACTTATCAAATATTCACCACTAGATGTTATCTTTTGATCATATCTTTATTTCTACTAGCTCTTTTTCCAAACTATAAAATATTCTAGAATCCTAACATCATAGAGAATATGTTCACATGTTACATGTATATTTGCAAAAAAAAAAAAAAAATCTCTCTTTTTTTCTAATTTATATATGTTCACCTATTTTTTCCTATATTGGACACCTTCACATTTCTTGCATCTCATTCTTTATCTACAACACCAAGGTAAGTAAAGGCATGTGTTTTTCAATTCTATCATTTTATTTATCTTATTTACTACTTGCTATAAATTATTTAGCTTAAACACTGTGTTACTATGTTCTTTTCCCAAAGCACCATCTCATGTTATACCTAAGTGACATGTGATGATGTTTAAGTGGGGCATATGTATACACATCATATTTTCAAACCTTATCAAATGCCAATATTTTTATCTTGTATAAACCCATTGATTCTCAATATATTTGAGTGCATTCCCTAAGGGGTCCACTGGGAAATGGGTGGGTAGACCATTAGTGCTTTACAAGATTGTTGTCTATATAATACCACTTGTTATATACATAACCATCTCCTAAAAACTCCTCCCTAATCCTTGCCTCCTCGTTAGAACCCTCCTCTAGTCATTTTCCACCTTCAGTATCCCCTTCCTAAGCCTAGAATATTTTATTATAGTTTATGTTACACTATCGACCCCATTGACCCTATAATCTTATTGATAAAACTCATTTAGGGTCTAGGTCAACCCTTGGCCAACCTAGACCAAGATCTATTTTTTTTTGTCAATTTTGATACAGAGTCGATTAGCTTGACCTTGTCAAGTAAACTTTTAGAAAGGTTTAGGGTTAGATTTATCTATATATACACACTCATTTCCTTATTTATTAATAAAGTTAAGAAGAATAAAAATATATTTCACATGTACTTGTCCATCATTCTACTTGAGGAACATAGATTAGGGTTTCAATAATTTCTTTAGAGATAAGGATCTTTCCTTATGGATAAGTATTTTAAATTCATAGAAAGGTTGTGTAGCCTAGGTGATTTATCATTTTTATACTTATATAACATAAAAACCTCTTTTTAAGAACCATGTCCAAGGGAGAGATTGAGGCTCGACACATTCATCTTCAAAGGTAAGTATTCATAACTTTGTTCTTCTTTTTAAGAGTGGATATATTAGTATTTGTACTTCTCTCCCATATATTAAGATTTCATATACATTGAGATGAGTATAGATATTCTAATTATGTTTACTTTTTATGTTTATTACCCTCACATTGTACCACAAGATTTGGTGAGCATTAGATTAAACTTTACTTTAATTATCATTTACTATTGTGAATATGAAAACATAGGATCTATTTAGGGTTATCACATAGTTTTTATTGATTGGAGGATTTGGAACCCTTCCAAGTGATTTCATTATGGTAAGAGATCCCTTGGCTAGGTTTAGTGGATCCATCTCATTCATGGCCCTAGATATGTAATGTATCAACAATCAGAAGTGTAAGTAGGATTTATCTTTTTTGAGCTAGGATTGATTAATAGATCAGTGACATTTCCATTTACATACACATTTCATTAGATGCTACTACAAACAAGTCTACATTAGAAATAAAATTAATGAAATCACTCCAGATAAGACTAGACATAGATGGACGAAATCCCCAAAAGCTAAAAAATAATTAAAAATTAAAAATTTGATAAAAATAAAAATACAAAATTATTTAAGGACTTGTTACTTACTAAACTTGGATCTGAGTCAGTCTCCATGGTGTCATAGAGTTGCTCAAAATATGTGTGAATAATGGATTTCCTTTACATCATTTTTTATTATTTATCAATAAAAAATTTCAAAATTATTTCTATTTATTTACAATGAAATTAATTTTTCTATTTATTTTTTAAACATATTTATATTCTCAACTTATAACCTAAAATTACCGATGATACACTTGACAACTCCTTAATCAATCACTGTTTCATATCCAACTATCCATATCTTACATGTTACTTATCCAAATCACATACCATTAGATTCACTAGAATGTTAATGGTATATATTCTTATATCTTATCACTTACAATCTATTTTAACCACTTTTAAATTGTCAATAATTTATAATATCTTTATACTAAGACATGTTTTGGCAATATAATTCATCCTTTCAATGAAAACATCTCATTTATATCACCTTTTGCCTCAAAATGGGAGGTAACACATAGGTATAGATGCACTAAAAATGATCTTTATTTTCATAAGAAATACAATGCTCACTAAATACAATATATCTAACAAAGCTAATAATTTACAATAAATTGGGGGTCATGGATTTCCTCTCATAAATAAGTTTATCTAAGTATCAAAAAAAACTTAATATAAGTCACATACAATATAAAAATTTTGGGTGCATGAAGTTGGTTCATTCTCTCCCTCTCATTATATCAAAAAATTATATAGCACTATCGTTTCTAATAAGTAAATTTTCAAGAAGTTACATGTTGAATATAGATTTGTGTGTGGTGGTGTGATTCATATTTTTTACTAATGGACCACGTTTGAACTTATTGATACTCAAAACATTTGTTTAACTTTAGCTAAACATGTACTTGTTCCCATTTATTTATAAATTTTAGAAAGTGGGACATGTTAGAGCTTAGTGACATTTCACATATTGGTCACACTTTACCAAAACATATACTGGTTCTCATTATTTTCCCTTATCTATTTGAAGTTGAGTGACACTAAATGATAAATATTTTTACCTATTCTATATCACTCCTCATAATTGAATGTATATCTATAGTCAAATAAAAATATTCACTCATCAGAACTTGATCACTCTCAACAATACCTTATTGATCTAGTATGGATACGGTTTACTAACAACCAATAAAATACCAACTCAACCTCTTACCAAATTTCAAAATTGATTATTTTCACTAGCTAGGAGTTTTAAATACCCTCTCTTTCCACATTGGTCATCTAGTCACCTAAAACATCTATCCACCTAAAACATATAGCCACCTATGAATACAAAGTGTGTTTCCACACTTAGGTTTCATTCTCTCCTTTACTCTAGTGACTTAACTTAATTACATTAATAGAATAAATGGTGGGAAATGTAGACACCCAATTTTAATACAAGTTTATTCAAAACACATACTTTTATACAACTTTGCTTATTTATATGATTGTGTATTAATGAATGAACCATTGGCACATTATATTTCAAGTATTTTTTTTTATTTCTATTGATATATCTTTAAATTATCCTTATGTAGTTATATTTTTTTTATTCTCATACTTTGCCTAGGTGATACCCAAATTATTTATATATTATTTATGTTCATTTTAGTTATTTTGGACATGACCATGCTACTGAACAAGGATGTACTACAAACATATTATATAGTGTGGTCCTATCCCAACATAACTTGTGGAAGTTTTTTGAATTTATAAGCTAAAAACAATCTTTTTTATGACTATTAGTCCTTTCATGTGCCAAAGAGTCTAAAAATTAAAATACAAAGGTATATATAAAAAAATTATTTCAAATGAAAACTAAAAATTTTCTTAGTGATCAAAATATTAAAAAAAAAGTCTTATACATGTGCTTAATAATAGATTTTTATAAAGATTCTACGATCAATACGCTATTGGATTCTTGTGCCAAGGGTGTTTATAGGGGAAATGGCATATAGTCATGCATATAACATTGTTGAAACACATTTATGATGGATAAATACATTGACCTCAGGCCCATTTTGTATATGTAAGCAACACTCAATTACAAAGAGGTTTTTGAGGCTAGATCAACTATTACCTTAATGCTACAACATTGTTTTTACATTTAATGCCAATTTAGTTATTCTAAAAGAATTAGAAGTGTGGATTTATCTGTTATATTTATTTAAAATCATCCTGTGTTTTAAATCAAATCACATACAACCATAGGTAAACTGATCCAAATCTTTAGATCCCTTACACTACTTACTAGGGAAAATTTTCATTACATACACTATACTCCACTTGATCCTCATCCTATATTATGGCCTTGTCCTTGTATATATTGGCTTCCTATTTTCTGTAGTGACATAGTCAAATTTTTTATTCACGTAACATCATATAATAGATCATCTTGCATATTCAATCAAAATATCACATTACGAGCTAAGTATCCATTCCTTTTTGTAATATATTATTTTATAGCTAAATTTAAATTTTTTATCTCACTTTATTTCATTATTCCATTTTTCATTATTTTATATAGTTTATTTCTAATTTAATTGATTAATTCCAATTAATTATAGGTAAAAAATTTGGTGAACCCCCATATTGATGAACATTATCAAACTCTTACTCCTCACTAGGTGTTTCTTATTGATATATATGGCATTTCAACTTTATTTTCAAAAACACTTATATGTTTTTATCATTTATACACAAAAATAAAACAATTGTTTCTTTATTAAAAAATAGTTGCTTAAATTGCTCAAATTGTATTTTACTAAATTTAGTAAGTGCTTGCATAGGTACAAACAGATAAATATATTATGAAAATAAATTCCAAGATATGAAAATTCACTATTTTTTTACAAACACCTATTTTATATTTTAGAAATACCTAATAGTTTTGTTTTATTTAAAAACTTTACATTGCACTTATTCTATGTTTTAGTTGCGATTAGTTAAAAATCGTATCACTTTGTTTGATTTATAAATAATTCAAAATATCACATTATCAAAAGTGTTTTTTTTTTTTTTTTTTTTAATTAATATAAATTTTAATATAGACTAAATCAAAAGCTAAATTTAATTGGCACAATATTATATAAATTAATCAAAAATTATAAATAATGATTTCTAGTAAGTTTTTGATTAATTATTAAATGCTAATTCTGTTTTAAAATTAATTTATGGGTTCTATAAATTGATTTTTTCTACAAAAACCTCTTTCAGTTTTATATTATATCGTATAAATCTCTTACAATAGCTAGTTATTTATTATGCAATAGTATATTACTCGATGTTTATCAATTTTTATGTGGTCTAGGGTTTCAATTAAAATTATAATTTTTTAAAATTAAAAAAAAAATCATTCCTAAATAAAAATATTTTATTTTTTTTCTATTTATTTTTTATTACTTTTGCTTGTTTTATAAACTATATTCTCGTAGTTATGAAACTACTTAGTTACTATGATGAAGGGCATGATGGGTTTATCAAAATACTCATAACCATAGTATAAATATAAACATGTAATTTAGTTTCTATGTTCCTCATGGTATTTTTCAAAATCCCAAGATCCCTTGTTTATACCAATAGGAAGATTTTTTATCTATCTAGATTGTGGTGCACCTGAGAGGAGTGTATCAGCCAAAAAAATTACTCTCAAATTACCCTAAAAATTAGGGTTAGTGGGCTAAATTATTTTTACTACCTCTATATTTATTGATCATAAACATTAGGATGACATGAACCAATGAATGATCAACTATATTTTAGGGCCTAAAATTATTCAAGACCCTTTCCTAGCTTACCCATTAAACCTCATTTTTTAATTATGTAATAAATAGTTTATATACACATGCTAGATAACTTATTACTTTGTATACTTAAACTTGTTGAATTTCTCATTTTTCATTTCATTATGGGTAATCAAAATAGATTGTTTCCCATGCACATTATCCCCTTTTCTTATGATCAAGTTGAATGGACAAATAAAAGTGTAAAAAAAAACTTATGGAGTATGATTATATTGATGATTTTGATTTTGATATAATTTATAAATATAAACATTTGAATATGAAATAAAAAATTTACCTTCATCCCTGAGAAGGAAGAAGTGTCTTTTGATTCCTCCATAGGTGCATCAGTATAACATCATCTAGGCCCTATTTTAGTTCCTCCTTTAGAATATTCTATAGACACACCTATTGCTTTCTCCTTAGGCACATCTTTATATTCATTTATGGCTCACCTTTAGATATTATTTTGTGTTTATCTTTAGATTCTTCATTGGAAACATTTATCATATCATTATCAATTATTCTATTATTCTATAACATGAATGTAAACTTGGGTTCCACCCATCATATTCCCTTATATACTTCATTAGAATCCATTTTACAACCTACGGTGCCTTATAACTCTAATTATTTACTATCGCTTAGGTTAGAACCTATCCTAAGACATAAATAATCTTACCATTGCACACCCAACTTATATTTTTCCTTTGATAATGCCCTTCAATGCATTCACTCTTATAAATCTAGCTCCCATGGGTTATGATGTAAACAAAAAGATGTTCTTATAGATTCCTCTTTACTATCCCCTTTAGAGTCTTTGTTTGTTACATCTCTGTATTTTTATTTAGTACATCCCTTAGACACCCTTTCATGTCCCTCTTCAGAGTATCATTCAATCAATCCTAAAAAACCTTCCTTAAATTCTCTTTAAGAGTCTTCTTTACCTACACCTCTATATTACTTTCTAATACATCCTTTAATTTTCCTTTTGGGGTTTCCTTATAATTCATCTTTAGTCACACCTATAGTTACCTCTATAGCCACCCATTTACATTAACACTTAGATGTCACTCACTCTTTTTATTCACCATCTTACTTAGAAACTACCTTACCAATCAAACACCATAGTTGTTCTTATTATTTACCTTCTCTTAGTTTGTAACATACTCCCAAGGAGTGTGTTCTATATGAACAAATTCCCATCCATTATTTTTGTAAGGATCATGTTAACCCTATTATTAATTAAGATGTCTCTTTTTCTTTACATCCCATAGCTATTGAGATCACATGTCATAGTTTTATTTTTTCAATATTTCCACCTACAATAAAAATCAATAATATTCCTCCTTCTATACCTTTTGACCATCACAACTATAGTGAATATGATGAGGATTGGTATGATTTTGATTATATATTTAGTGATTATATAAATAATATATTAGAATAGGAATCAAAGAGTGCTAATAACAATAAATATCATCACCTAGAAATATTAGAATCTATAACATACCTTCAATTGGGAAAAGTAAGCACAAAGGACAAAACAAGAATAATTAAAATATGTAATCATATCTCAATCATGAAACTCGATATGTATTTAAATGTGAATGATGTGTTTGATTG
>JARHVA010008124.1:300000-415000 GCA_037957365.1 Torreya grandis
GGAATGAACTTGGGATTTACAAGGACCACACTATGTGGGAACCAAATGTTGAGTTGACCGAGTGCCTCTAGAAGGATATGCCAATATGTTTCCTAAACATGTCTCAAGAAATCATCAACTCCTTTATGAAGGTCAAGACAAAAATAATGGATTGACATAATTGGATTGGAATCATGATGGATAATGATGCTTACGATGGATATGATAGGTAAGTATAGCTAAAATGTGATGCAAATAACATTGAAGAGGGATTTTAGGATATGACTAGAGGTATGAAGTGTTATTTTTAACCCAAGTGTCAAGGTAAAAGTAGAAAACATATTATTTAACTATTATTTTAGAGACCATTTTTCATCATGGTAATTTCCCAAGGCACCAAAAAACTAGTTTTCACCATCAGATGAATGGTTTTTTATATTTTTCATTTTTTCAACTTTAAAAAAAAATTAACTTCATTTATCTTTTGGTGGCATATTTATATTTTAAAAGTGTATGAGAAGAAGTGATAAAAAAAATTTATATATATTTTCAAAAAATACCTATTCATAATAAGTGTGTCATTAGGAGTGTGTTGTGGATACAGGTTTCAAGGATACCATGGTGACCTTCATGGACTCTTAATTTATATTTCTTCAAACATATCAATTATGTGTCCTTGTATCCCCTATGAGAGATAATTCTACATAGGAATAAAATGAATGATATGGATGGGATTGGGACATGGATTTTATGATGCTATACATGACTTAGATGAAGGTTATGATCATGATGAGAGGTGTAACTATCATAGTAGAAGAAATTGGGATCAACAATCACATATTACATTAGATATATTAGATGTGTCATTCACATTTTATCCCATATAATAAGAATGTTTAAGAGATTCAATAATTTAACACTTATTTTCTCTTTGATTCAAATATTTATAATATTATCTACCATATTTGTATTGCTTATGATGTTGATTTATTTGACAATTGGTGCCATGAAATATTTTAGACTTATTGTCTTAATTTGACTTTAATTGACCCTAGTGCCTTTGAGAAGGTTTCATTAGTGTAATTTTATATTTGAATTTGATGATTATTGTTAAATATTGGATTTTTATGGTCCCCTAATGCCTCAATAAGGGTTTCACTAGGGTAAATCCTTTTTGACTTGGACAATGTTTTGACTTATCTTGATTTTGACATATAGTTGGATCAAAGCTAAATTTTTATTACTCTTGAAAATTTGAATAAGATCTTAGATCCTTATAGTTTCATTACATGACATTTTATTATGGTGGGAATCCAATTATGCATGCATTTTTTCACTCCCATTGAGGGTGGTGATGAAGTGGTTGTTGATAGGAGGATGAATGATGGATGAAGGTGAAAGGCATGGATTGGTTCTACTGATAAGTAGATGGTGGGAAGCATGATCCTCATGGAGGTTCCTAGGATACCCTATTTTTATGTCATAGAAATAAGACACAATATTTATAAAATTATCACTAAGGTTATCTATATAGCACACATCCAAATTTAAATCAAATTCACTATGATAATTGGTAGTTGACAAGGAATTTAAAAAATCTGTTATGACTTCATCATCCTAGAATATATCAAGATATATTCCTTGGTGTTGGTTGATATTTAAATCATAAATGTCTTCAAAGATGTAGGTATTGGCATGATCTTTCACATCTTGATAATTTTGATAATTTTTTATATGGATTGAAATTTTTATGTTGGACATGATCCTAATATAGATGACAGTGGCAATGATTTTGATGATGAATCAGATGTTGTATTTGATGTGGTTGTGATGTCAATGGTGTATGAAATTTTAATTATGCATAATAGGAGGGCCCATTGGATATAATTCTTGTCTACAAATACCTTCTTCAATTTTCATTTAATGATGGAGACTTTAGGACATAGGGACTTTAGTAAATGAGGGATATGATATAATGGGAAAAAAGCGTATGGTTGGTGGATGATGGTTCATTTTTTTGACCTTGGTTTTGAAGGGAAATAGTTTTATATTTATAAATAAGTGAATCTTATCATATCCTATATTGTTCACTTTCAGATGAGGACTCATTTGTTTCATTCTTTAATTAAATGTCACTACAATCAATTAGATATCAAACATAATATTTAAAATTATGGCATAAATTAATGTAATTCCATTGGGTTTGATTATATATAAATGATTGGTTTGTTGTATACCATGAGGGCTTGGGTTTAGTAGATATAGAGGTTTGATGTGATGGGCAAGCATGTTTATAGTGACTAGCTGGTGGTAGATGGATTCCAAAGAGATAGGGATAGGATTATATTGCCTCTCTTCATGAAATTTCTTATATGTGAAATATTTTGACTCAAAATAATATATTTGGTTAAGCTATAGTAATTCTATGATCCAACATGGTTGGTGTATGTGATGCATCTTAACGAATGAACTAGTAATGGATGAGGTTGTCATTATAGAATTACCTCTACTAATATGTCATGGAATGTCAATATTATAACTAATTTATAGATTTTTTTAATTTTATTGACTAGTGATAATGTTGGTAGTAAACTAAAACTAAGGGGGGAGGATGTGGGATGCTTACTTTTAAGTAAATTTATGATTTGTGGGGTCAAAATTTGTAGGTAGGATATAACCCATTTATAGGAGACATAAAAAGAGTGCATCCTTGTTGGTGAAGAGATGATTTTAAAACACCATATACAAACCTATTTGAGAGGCCATGGATTTCTTGAATTTGGGTTTAAGTTTGACTTAATGATTTGAGACATTTGATGGGGTATGATTAGTCCTAAATAGAATAGATTGAGTAAATTAATTTAGGACATGAGCTAGCTAATTTTTTGAAGATAGAATTTGATTTTATGTTTTGATGATAAGATAAAATGATATATAGTATTTCACTAAGATAGGAGCTCAATTTGGCTAGCTAAATAGACATGACTAGGTCATGAATGACCTTTAATGGGGCTTACTTAAATTTATTTAGACTAGATTATATGATTAAATGACATGCTAAAATTAGGATTAGATGATTTAGATGATGAAATTGGACTAAGTGGATGATAATATTTCATTATATGGATAACTCAATCTTGATTATGTTTAGATGTAAGCAATATTTTGATGTTGAATATGTGAAAAGGGGATGTTGCCAATGTGGACCTAGGTAAGTATATTATAGACTTGATGGAATTAGATATGATTGGTTGAAGGGTGTGGATATGAACAATTTCAAAATATAAGTGATGTCATTTTATGGGTTAATGATAATATTAGTCTTTCGCTTTAGGGATTTGGAAAATATGTCAATTGATGTATGATGGGACTAGGGGATACAAAGGGACGTTAAGACTAGTTAATGTTAAATGGATTAGATTATTTTGATAAGGTATAATAGATTAAGATTGGATTAAGGATGAGTGGTGTGATTTTAAATATGGTTGGGGTTATAATGGGGTGTGACCTTGATCAAGGAGTTTATAATATTAAATTTAGTATGATCCAATTAGAGAATAATAGGGTATACCTCCATACATTTTTACTAGGTTAGACCAGATTAATTTATGATTGTTAGTTGACAATAGGTATTATATTAAAACTAATGAAGTTAGAATAACTAGTGATATAAAAAAGGTGACAAGAGCCAATTTCAAATTAGTAGAGTAATGGGATAATGATAAGTGACTAGTTGTCCGTCTACATCAACTCCAAGTAAGAGCAAGTTGTTATTTAATCCACATCCATGTAATAAAATTTTGGATAATAATAATTATGATAGGATAATTACAAAGCTTCAATATTGTTATGGTAATTTTTTTGATGGTTTTTATGATGAAAATATTATGTTTGCATTGCCATTTATTGTTAGTGAATTCTGGAGTTATCAAGAAGCTAGTCAAAATAATGAATGGGTTGATGTTATGAAATTAGATATGGATTAAATTGAGAGAAAAAATATATTTTTTATTTCATCCTAATTTAACTAAATATTTCATTATAAAAAATTGGGTCTACAATACCAAAGTCAAGAGCACCAGTAGACTTAACAAGTTTAAAATTAGACTAGTTGGAAAAGGATTTACACAAACATATGAGGTTAAATATGATGAAACATATGCACTAGTATTATGTCAAGATATTATAAGACTAATTATTTTTTTATCTTATAATAAAGGATAGAAAATATATTTAATGGATGTAAACATTTCATTCCTAATGGAGTGATTGAAGAATTAGTATATGTGAAGTAGCCACAAGGTTTTGAGGTAAAGAGAATATAATTTTGGTATATAAGCTTAAAAATAGTCTTTATGCATTGAATAAAGAACCAAGATATCATTATTAAATAATTTATAGATTATTACTATATCAAATCTTTGTAATAAGTCAAAATGAACCACGTTTTTACATATAATCATTTAGTCATAATATTTTATATGTTTGTCTCTAAATAGATCATTTGATATTTATAGGTAGCTCTATGGATATGTTGAATAGCTTAAAAAAGATAAGAAATTAAAATTTGATATCTTTTATATTATACTTGTGAATTACTTTATTGGCATGGAAGTCAATCAAAATAAAATTGAAGTATTCATTTTTCAAGACAAGTATGCCCAAGTAATGTTAAATAAGTACAATTTTCTAGATCCAAAGCTCACAAGCACTCCAAGTACAAATGGAAAAAATATTATGAGAGGATGAAATTATTTCAACTCATGAAAATAATTTTAAAAGTATGGTTGGAGGTTTGATGTATATCACTCTAACAAGACCTGATATCAGTTATGGGGTTTCACAAGTTTATATATCAATGAACAAACTGTCACTCAAAAAAATTCAAGTAGTAAAGAGAATTTTTAGATATATAAGAGGTAACTATAAACATGTCATTAATTTTATATCATAAAGGTATTTATGTCTAATTAGATATACATATTTATACTAGGGAGGATATTTTGATCAAAAATATTAACTTGAGGGTATTGCTTCACATTGGAAAGTGTATTGGTTTATTTGTCTTCAATGAAACAAGTTATAATTACATTATCCTTAATTGAAGATATATATATATATCTTACATCATATTTCATGCAATAATTATGGTTGTGAACACTCTTAGATTATTTTAGAGAGGCTCAACTTGAGCCAACACAAATATTTTGTGATAATAATGGGGCAATACAATTTTTTAAGAATCTAATTTTGCATGCTAGAACCAAGAACATTAGTCTCAAACATCATTTTTTAAAATAATTGGTCAATGATAAACATATTTTTATTAAGTATGTGATAATTTAAGATCATTTTGATGATATTATCACTAAGGGATTGCATAAAAAAATTGATGGAATACTTAAGGAGACGATAGGTATTTCATCTCTTTGTATCAAAGGGGGAGAATGTTGAGTACGATACCAATTTTGAAACTTATATATATATATATATATATATATATATATATATATATATATATATATATATATATATATATATATATATATATTCCATAATTTTAAAATTATTTTTTTACTAAAATAACTTTAGATTTTATTTAATTAAACATTTAGTGAAATACAATGAATTGGACTCTAATTGACCCTTCTAGTTATTTTTTACAAAATTCCCCAAAATTGTCTAAAATTAACCAAACAACTAATTTATGACATAAATGAGTTAAATAACCTTCTTGAACACATAAAAATAAAATAACATAAAATAAAATAAAATAAAATTATATATATATATATATATATAGTCCAATTCATTGTCATTCACTAAATGTTTAATTAAATAAATATTAAACTTATTCTAGTAAAAAAACTAATTTTAAAATTATATTTTTATAATTTTGATTTTCTATTTTCTATTTTTAGAATTATATTTCTTAGAAATTCACTTGTCTAGTGTGCATGTTTGCTTAACTAATGAAGAGGTTTCTTGCAAGATGCCTATATATTATCATTTAGTTAAATTTTTCAATTTTTGTATATTTTTTTAATTTATTAGTGTTAATTAAATTTATTTATTTATATTTAACTTTTAAAATTAATTTGCGATGCAAGTTACCTTCTAATAGACTTATTTTACCCTTCTTTATTAGTAACAATTGCACACAAAGGTAGTTTGGTGAATTAATTTAATTGAGAATTGCTTTTCATGTTTAATATTTGATTTTGTTGTAGGTATATAGTAACATATACTAGTAAGTATATTTTTTTTAAGTTTTATGTTATTCAATACATGTTTTGATCAATAATCTCACTTACAATAGAACTAGTTTGACAACTAGTAATTCTAGACATGTTTGTTTAAATATAGATTTAATTTTAAATTGAATATAATTTTATTTAAATCTCTCCATAGATTAAAAACCTCTAAAAATACTATCCAAGATAATGATGTTCACACTCATCTATAATCAAACACATATTTTTTTAAGAATATTAAACAAAGAGCAATATGAATGAATTAAAGGTGAAAATAAAATGTAGAAAACACAACACAATAGAGACATAAATTTAATGTGATTCACCCAATATGGGGTACATATACATAGAAATAACTAGTCCTTCTTATTATTTATCTAATAAATGAAGGGAAAAAACTTGCAATACATCCACTGCCATATCTTCTTCAGTCAGTGTCACTATGATTAAAATTCCCTCATATCAAAAGAGGATTATATATTAGGACAAAAATATAAAAACATAATTTTTACCATTAGATATATGACCTAATAGTTAATGGTCCATATTTAAGAAGAAATTACAATATTTTACATTGCTTTTTTAATAAAATTTTACTTCGGGGGTGCTGCCCCTGAACCCCCACAAGAGGGGGCTTCCAAGTAGGTCATTGTCCCCTAAACCCCCAAGGAAACCATAGTGGAGGGATTTGACTCCCCCCATACAACCCCCCTGTTAGGAACTAGACATTATAATAAGATCATGTTCTACCATCCAACAATCTCCTACTTGGAGACTGACTGATGCAACTCCATCACTACAACTCTTCCTTGGAATTGTCTTTTAAATTTAACCCTGACATGTTTCTCATCTTCCTTATTATCCTTGAAGACCTATTGGAACTAAACAACTCTCTAGATTCTCCTTTATGACTATTTTTGTTAGCATATCTTTAATATTTTGACTTGTATGGATCTTTTCCATCTTTAGTTGACCATCTTCTAAAATTGAATGAATTAATTAATACCTTAGTTGTATATGTTTGGTTCTTAAGTGGAATGTTGAGTTTTTTATTAAATGAATCATACTCTAGCTATCATTGTACAACCTTTAATATTCTTGCTTATACCTCAAATATTCTATGAACCATTACATCCATATTATCTCCTTGCTAGCTTCTATACCTGAAACATACTCTACCACTGTAGTTGACAAAGCAACTATCTTCTACAATTTTGAAATCCAATTAACTGCTATATCACTAATAGCAAAAATATAACATGTGGTTCTCTTATTTCCATTTAATTCTTTATCCATATCTACATCAACATATCCTTGTAAGGTAACATATGAACCTTTATAACACAATCATATATCAATTGTCCCTCTCAAATACCTGATAATCCACTTAACTACATCCTAGTGTTCCTTTCTTGGATTATTCATAAATCTATTGACAAATCTTATTGCATGAGCAATATCTAGTATCATGCACGCCATAACATACATTAAATTTTGAATTGTTGAAGCATATGGAAATTTAGACATGTACTTGATTTTTTCCTAAGTTTTAGGACATTATTCCTTAATTTAAAGTTCCCTCTCAAAGGTGTACTTACAAGTTTTGCATCTTACATATTGAACCTAATTAACACCTTCTTGCTTTACTCCTTTTTAGATAATGCTGATTTTATATTTTCCCTTTTTCTTGTTATTCTCATACCAAAGATTTGCTTTGCATCACCCAAATCCTTCATTGCAAAATAATTTTCTAATTTTATTTTTAGATCATTTATATCCTACATGTTAGACCCTGGAAATAATATGTCATCTATATACAATAATAAGATAATATAGTTGTCATTATCTAATCTATTAAAATAGACACAATGGTCAGAATGAAATCAACTATAATCTTGTTCTATCATAAACATGTCAAATTTAAAATACCACTACCGTAGAGCTTGTTTTAGACCATACAAACTCTTCTCCAACCTACACACTATTTTATCATTACCTTTTACTTCATATCCTTATGGCTACTACATATATATTTCCTCCTCCAAATCACCATGAAGGAAAGCAATATTCACATTTAACTATTCAATATGTAAATTTTCTACTACTACCAAACTTATAATAGTTCTTATGGAAGTCATTTTTAGAAATGGAGAAAATATTTTGTCAAAATCAATACCTTTCTTTTGTGCAAACCCATTTACAACAAGTATAGTCTTGTACCCCTTTTTGCTTCCATATTATTCCTTTGACCTATAAACCCATTTATTCTAAAATTATCTTTTACCTACAGGCAACTAAACTAAATTCCATGTTTGGCTATGTACCAAGGAGTCCATCTCCTCTTTCATACCTTGCTCCCACTTCTTTCTAGTTTTTACTTGCATTGCTTCTTCATAGCTTTCTGGATCACCACCATCAGACAATAATAAATAATAAAGTGAAGGACATTATCATTTATGGAGTCTAATTACTCTAGTAGATCTTCTAACTACACTTTCAGGAGTTTGAAGTACTTGTTATTATAATTGTTTCACATTCTAATTTTTTGGCACTTTTGAAATTTTATTTCCTATGATTTCATCAAGTGCTACATATCTTGTATTTGGGTTTTATTGTTTCTTTCCCTGAAACTAATCTATGTACATGACCTTCTCACTAAATATCACATCTCTACTCCTAATGATTTTACAATTTTAAAAATCTCATAAATGGTAACCAAAATCATTAACTCTATATCTAATATAAATACATTTCTTGGATTTTCTTGCAATCTTGGTTCTATTTACTTTATCAATATGGATAAATGCTTCATAACTGAAAGTGTTTAAGAAGGAATAATCCATCTTTTTTTACTTATCCATGCTTTTTCTATAATGCCACCATCTAAAGGACTTGAAAGACCTCTATTTATTAAGTTAAAAAAAATATTCATAGCATCTACCCAAAAATGTAAGGGTAACCCTACATGTAATCTCATGCTCCTTGCACTCTCTATGATTGTCCTCTTCATCCTTTCTGACACACCATTTTAGTGTGGTGTTCTTGGAACCATCTTCTATCTATAAATCCCATGGGATGAATAATAATTATCAAATTCTTTGCTATAGTATTCACCTTTATTATTTGATCTGACACACTTCAGCTTATTTCCTATCTCATTCTCAACCAAAGATTTCCATTCTTAAATTTGTCAGAAGCATCAAATTTATTTGTATGCTATAAATCCAAATTTTTCTAGTTTCATCATCAATAAAAGTAACATAAGAACAAGATTCATTAGGAGATGATACCTGAGTTGGTCTCCATACATATATATACACAAACTTTAACTTTTCATCCTTATTTATTTTCTCAACTTTGAAAATTTTGACTCTTTTTTATTTTCCATACACACAATGATCACATAAATCCAAATCCACCTTCTTCAAATATGGAAACAAATTCTTTGAGTTGAGAACTTGCATCCCCTTCTCACTCATGTGCCCAAGTCTATGGTGCCATAATTTTATATCCACTTTTATAGAAGATAAAGGAATAAAAGAGTCAACATTTACATTAGATATATAGAATGTTCCTATAGATTTTAACTGATTTGTGACCATGTTAAATAAATTTAAATAATTAGCAACAGACCCACCTTATAAAAATTTTAGATTAAATAAATTCTTCATAGGAAATACCTTATTGGAGGCTAAGGTTTATTCATACACTCTATCTAATACCTTTATCACATCCATTTTTTTTATTTTTTATTTGTTAAATATTAATGGTCACCAATGCTTCTAGGCACATCCATATTGTTCCTAGTGCCTTTCTATTTATAACTTCCTAGTCTTTATCATTCATAGTTACCAACTTCTTTGTTATTCTACCCAATGGTAAGAAAATATCCTTTTGATATATATATATATATATATAGCTAAAGGTTTATCTCATAGATAAACTCATAAGAGAATAGGGTTCCTGGTTCAAGTGGTAGCAATGGTAGAAGAAGGCAAGTTTAAGGTCAAAACATTTAGTGGACAAAACTACTAGCTATAGAAAATGCAAATGGAGATATATATATATATATATATATATATATATATATCCATTTGCATTTTTTATAGCTAGTATTTTTGTCCACTGAATCTTTCGACCTTAAACTTGCCTTCTTCTACCATTGCTACCACTTGAAGCAGGAACCCTATTTTCTTATGAGTTTATCTATGAAATAAACCTTCAACTCTGATACTAGTTGTTAAGAATATTAAACAAATAATAATATTAATGAATTAAACAATGAAATAAAATGTAAAAAACACAATATGATAGAGAAACAAATTTAACATGGTTCACCTAATATGGGCTACGTCAACACAGAAATAGCTAGTCTTTCTTATCATTTAGTCCAACAAATAAAAGGAAAAAATTTACAATACATCCATTTCCATATCCTTTTCATTCACACACTATGTGCCACCATGATTACAATTCCCTCATATCAAAGGAGCATTAATTATTAAGACATAAATACACAAACATAATTTATACCATTAGATCTTATGACCTAATAGTGTATGGTCTAGATTTATTAGGAAATTATAATATTTTACAATACAATTCTAACAAAAAAAAAAATTGGGGTGTTTCACTCAAACCCCCATCATGGGGGGATTCTAATTAGGTCATTACCCCCCCCCCCCCTAAACCCCCATAGTGACCATAGTGGGGGGCCATTACCCCCCACACCCCCTATGGGTAACCAGGCATTATAGTAAGATCAGACTCCACCATCTAATAATCTCTCACTTGAAGATTAACTACTGCAACTCCACCACTAAAACTCTTCCTTGGACTTATTTGAACTTTGACCCAGACATGTTTCTCAACTTCTTTGTTAGCCTTGAAGACCTATTGAAGCTGAAAAACTCTTCAACTTTTCATTTGTGACTATTTTTGTTAACATATTTCTATAATTCTAACTTGTATGGATCTTTTCCAAATTTAGTTTATCATCCTCCAAAACTGAATGAATGAAGTGATACCTGAGTTGTATATATTTGATTCTTGAGTGGAATATTGAGTTCTTTGCTAAATGAATTTCACTCTAGCTATCACTATAAAACCTACAATATTCCTACTTATTTCTCAACTTTTTTATGAACCATTGCATCCATATCATCTTCTTGATAGCTTTTCTAGCTATAACATACTCTACCTCTATAGTTGACAAAAAAACTATCTTCTGCAATTTTAAAATCTAATTGTCGTATCACCAATGGTGAAAACATATCCTGTGGTGTTCCTTTTACCATCTAAATATTCATCCATGTTTGTATCAACATATCTTTGTAAGGTAACATATAAATCTTCATAACATTATTGTCTATCAATGGTCCCACTCAAGTAAATAAGAATCCACTTGACTGCATCCTAGTGCTCCTTTCCTAGATTATTCATAAACCTACTGATAACTCCCACTACATGAGAAATATCTAGTCTCATGCACACCATAGCATACATTAAACTTCCAAATGTTGAAGCATATGGAACTTTAGACATGTAGTTGATTTTTTCTTGATTTTTAGGATGCTATTCCTTGCTTAATTTAAAGTGCCCTTCCAAAGGTGTGCTTATAGGTTTTGCATCTTGCATATTAAACCTGACTAACACCTTGATTTACTCTTCTTGAGATAATGTCAGTTTTCTATTTTTACTTTCTCTTATTATTCTCATACTAAGGATTTGCTTTGCATCACCCATACCTTCATTGAAAATTAATTTTCTAATTTTATTTTGAGATCATTTATATTATGCATGTTAGACCCTACAACAAGAATGTCATCTACATACAATAAAAACATAATATAGTTGTCATTATATAATCTCTTAATATAGATACAATGGTAAGAATGACATTTACTATAACCTTGTTCTATCATAAACCTATCAAATATTAAATACCACTACCTTAGAGCTTGCTTTAGACCATACAAACTCTTCTTAAACTTGCACACCATTTTATCCTTACATTTTACTTAGTATCCCTATGGTTGTTCCATATATATTTCATCCTCCAAATCACCATGAAGAAAAGCAGTCTTCACATCTAACTTTTCAAGATGCAAATCTTCTACTGCTACCAAACTTAAAATAATTCTTATGGAAGTCATTTTTTTAATTGGATAAATTATTTCATCAAAGTCAATACCTTTCTTTTGTGAAAACCCCTTTACAAAAAGTCTAACCTTGTACCTCTTTTTGCTTCCATATTCTTCCTTTAACCTATAAACCCATTTATTCTATAATGTACTTTTACCTGTAGGTAACTAAACCAAATACCATGTTTGGCTATGTACCATGGAGTCCATCTCCTCTTGCATGCCTTGCTCCCACTTCTTTATAGTTTCTATGTACATTTCTTCTTTATAGCTTTCTAACTCACCACCATTAGACAATAATAAATAATAAAGTGAAGGAGAGTATCATTCAAGTAGTCTACTTACTCTGGTAGATCTTCTAACTACACTTTCATGAGTTTAAGGTACTTGTTTTTGTTGTTGCACATTTTGATTTTTTAGCACTTTGAGAATTTCATTTCCTATGATTTCATCAACTACTGCATATTTTGTATTTGATTTTTATTATTTCTTTCCTTGAAACTAATCTATGTACATGACCTTCTCATTAAAGATCACATCTCTACTCCTAATGATTTTGTGATTTTAAAAATCCCATAAATCATAACCAAAATCATTAACTTCATATTCAATAAAAGTACATTTCTTAGATTTTTCTTCAATTTTGGTTCTATTTTCTTTATCAATATGGATAAATACTTCAAAACCAAAAGTCATTAAGAAGGAATAATTTACCTTTTTACCTGTCCATGCTTCTTCTAGATTCCACCATTCAAAGGACTTAAAGGCCCTCTATTTATAATGTAAATATCATTATCCATAGCATCTACAAAAAATTGTAAGGGTAACCTTACATGTAATCGCATTCTCTTTGCACGCTCCATGATTGTCCTCTTCATCCTTTCTGACACACCATTTTGTTGTGGTGTTTTTGAAACTATCTTATCTCTAAGAATACTATGGGATGAATAATAATTATCAAATTCTTTGCAGCAGTATTCACCTACATTGTCTAATTTGACACACTTCAACTTATTTCCTATCTCATTCTCAATCAAATATTTCCATTTGTAAAATTTATCAAAAACATCTAATGTTTTTTGTATGCAATAAACCCAATTTTTTCTAGTTGTATCATTAATAAAAGTAACATAGTAATAAGAGCCTCCAAGGGATGATACTTGATTTGGTGTCCATACATTTATATGCATAACTCTAACCTTTCGTCCTTCTTTATCTTCCCAACTCTTAAAAATTTGACTCTTTTTTGCTTTCCATACACATAGTGATCACATAAATCCAAATCCACCTTATTCAAAATAGAAATAAATTCATTGAGTTGATAACTTGTATCCCCTTCTCACTCATGTGCCCAATTCTATGGTGCCATAATTTTATATCCACTTCTATATAAGATAAAGCAATAGAAGAGTCAACATTACCATTAGATATATAGAACATTCCTACCTTCTCTCCTTTTGTTATTACCAATGATCCCTTAGTGACCTTCCATGAATTTCATGCAAATATAACTATGGATCCCTCACTTCCCAACTACTCTATTGAAATTAGATTTCTTCTCAACTTAGGGAACATGTCTCACCTCTTTCAGCAACCATTTGTTTCTATTATGTAATTTTATTTGTATCTTACCATTTCCTACAATTTTATAGGGTTCACCATCACCCAAATAAACCTATATACAATCACCTTTAAACATAGTCTTGAAAATATTTCTTATGGGTTGTATTATGAAATGAAGCCCCTTAATCTAACACCTAAGAATAATTAATGTTATCTAAAGAAAGGATTAAAGTATATTTTAACCCATCACTACTACATTTGATTCTTGGTTTTTTATCCAATTGGTCCATCTCTTTTTTTTTCCTTTTTAAAAACCAATAATATTTCTTTAAGTGTCATTTCTTCCCATAAATCTAGCACATCAACATTCCTCTGGATTCAGATCTACCCTACCCTTTTTATACTTTCCATGATTTCCTGAGCCCTTTCCTCTATCCTTTTATCTTCCCTGATTCTTCATATTCAAAGTAATACCTGATGTCTCACCTATTTTTTTCCATCATGTTTCCTCATTAAGAACAACACTAATAACATCATCAAAATTTAATGTGTTTGAACTAGAAACATAATTACTCAAAGCCATGACCTAGCCATTTTAGCTTTCTCGCAATTAGCAGATAATCAAAAGAGCCCTAACCTAATCATAAAAATTTAATCCTATAAATCTTAACTGATTTGTGACCATGTTAAATTACTTTTAATGATCAGTAATAGACCCACGTTCTAAAAAAATTAGATTAAATAAATTCTTCATAAGAAATACCTTATTAGAGGTTGAGGATTTTTTATACACTCTATCTAATACCTTTTAACATCTCTTGTTGTCTTTTCTTTTGAAATATTAAAGTCCACCAATGCTTCTATGCACAACCATATTATTCCTAGTGTCTTTCTATCAAGAACCTCCCAGTCTTCATCCTTCATAGTCACTAACTTATTTTCTATTTTACCCAATGGTAGGAAAAGATCTTTCTAATATAGATGGTCCTCTATTTACATCTTCCATAGCTGATAGTTTTGGCCACTAAAAGTTTCAACCTTAAGCTTGCCTTCTTCTACCATTGCTCCCACTCAAACTAGGAACCCTCTTTTCCTATGAGTTTATCTACCAAATAAACCTTTGAATCTAATACTAGTTGTTAGGAATATTGAGCATAGAGAAATATTAATGAATTAAAGATGGAAATAAAATATAGAAAACACAACATAATAGAGACATAAATTTAAAGTGTTTTACCTAATATGGGCTATATCCACACAAAAATAGCAAGTCTTTCTTATTATTTAGTCCAGTAAATGAAGGGGAAAAACCTACAATACATCCACTGCCATATCCTCTTCACTCACACACTACATGCCACTATGATTACAATTCCCTCATATCAAAGGAGGGTTACATATTAAGAAAAAAATGCACAAACATAATTTATACCTTTAGATCTATGACCTAATAGTAAATGTTTTAGATTTACTATGAAATTATAATATTTTACATTGTATTTTTAACAAAATTTTGCTTTAGGGGTCCTGCCCCCAAACTCCCACCATAGGGGGATTTTAAGTAGGTCACAGCCCCCCAAACCCCCATGAAAACCATAGTGGGGGGGAATTTTTCCCCCCACACCCCCTGCCAGTAACTGAGCATTATAATAAGATCAGGCTCCACCATCCAACATATTTAGATGTATAAAGTTTCTAATTCCATAATTAAAAGGTACCCACCCAAGTATGGGTTTCAAAGCCAACACCATTACAATTAATAAAATGATAAATTATGTACACATGATAACTCAAAATATATAAACATAAATAATCAAACATTCAATCCATATGATGAATTTTTATATCCATCTAGATATAAAATCTACTAAAATTTTAAAATAAAACACTAGATTATAAATTATCTCAAGACAATAACCTAACATGTCAAATTCATATATCCATAAAAAACATACATATAAAAAAGTGTTCATATAACATGATTATTCCATAATCATCACTTGGCCACAAATATCTAAAGTCTAATCAACATTTTTATTAATATCATCACCCAAGAATGTGTGAGAAGTAGAAGCACCCATTGCATCACATTATCTAGCTTTAGATCTCCCTCGTGTGTCTTAGGTCACCAATGTCTCCTTAAGTGTCATATACCCACACTAAATTCAAATAGACTCAGAAAATATGTTCTTATTCAACTCTAAATATGTCACCAGTGGTGTTAATTATCATTGAGTTATCTTCCCTTGTAAATAATCTCATTAAATAACAAGTACATCTCTCTCCACTTGAATCTCCTCTACTATTCATGTAACATGCATAAATGCTATAGTAACAATGGATACTCTATGAAACATATATTCATGTGGCCCTACAACATTGGTCCATTCCATGAGACCATGGGGAATATAACTATTTAGTATATGCCTCATCAACAAATGAAGAGTCACATTTATCACCAATGGCTAGTAATAATCATCTCTTATATATATAACAAAGATTATTATTATCATGTTATTTATGATTCTATAAGAACATATAAACAAACATATAATACACATACTCACCACATATACCACCCACACTTAACTCAACTACTAAGGCAATCGCAATAAGAGCATGAAATAATTTTGGCCACATATGTTGTCACCACCATCACATGTACTCATATTTACATCCTACATCACCAACATCTATAATATATACTACATCATCTCTCTCATCTATCATAATGGGAGCTATATCATCGTCTGATTGCTGAGACCATTCACTTGCTAATGTTAGGGCTCTCATTGATCATGCTCACATAATCATTGTTAGGGGAAATCATTGTATAATGTCAAACTATCATGTCACATGCTCAAACTAAAACCAATGATATACAAAATTAAATTGATCATGGATATATAAACTAACATGAATCCATCATAGCTTTGTGGCATCCCCCTAACATCCCTCAAAACCTCAGTATGGTTTCCATATAATATCTGAGGATGTCATCTAATCTAATATACAATGATAATCCATTGTACTAAAACCTATAACCTAAATTTTATTCTAAATCTAGGCATACATATGAGGATGATCCCATCCAATAAGGGTTATAGTAATTATGTGCTCTTATACAAGTTTGATAGCAATTATGTGCTCTTATTCCCAATAGTAAAATAATATGTTTGAATCTAAGCCTCCACCATACCCTTCTCAAGTAAACTGTGCAAATCTCTATATAAATTAGCTAGCATGGTTCATAGCTGATAATAATCTATGACATGTTATTCAATATTGTGAATAATTTCAACCATATTATAATATATAAAAACACCTCCTCCATCCATAACCATTAAATCAACAAGTAAATCACATAAAAAATTTCATAGTTTAGGAACACTCAACATAATATTTTTTTATAAAATGATGGTATACTATTCTGCAACACACCTAACACCCCTCACATGCCCTAGAATATACTTTTCTCATCACCAATAATTACCCCTATATCTACCATAAATCAGACACCAACTATAGGAAAATGTAATATGCACAATATGTCTTCCAAATTCATAATAATCTCTTTTTTGGGAAGCCAAAATGTACATGTTTGAGTCCCATAACTCAAATAACACTATCATCATGTGCATATCATACAACATGAAATATATCCACCCAATATCACCTAACATAGATTCATCCATAATAGAAACCTTGACATCTAACAAATGTAGGTCACAAATAGTCTACATGGTGTGGCTGTGATAAAACCCTCATGTCCTTAGATCACTTTATAAACATAATATAATTTAAAACCCTAGCATTTTAGCCATAAATATATATCAAAACATACACTCATAAATAATTTCAGAAATAGACAATTTTGCATTACCAAAGACACCACCACAAACCACATTGAATTTAATTAGACATTGCCATGGACAAGTCCATAGTAGAAAGGACAACAATATAATGACCCTATAAAATATTAGTCATAGATAGATAGAACCTTAGAGAGATAAAAATAATTGAAATTTAAAAATTTATAAAAATGAGAATACTAAAGTCATTTAGGGCTTGTTACTTACCAAACCTAGCTCTGATTTGGTCTCCACAATGGCACAAACTTGATCAAATCATGTAGAAAGCATGATTATCCTTTCTGAAATTTTTACCATTTCTCAATAAAAATTTCAAAATTCTTACTATTGGTTTAAAGTGCAATTAACTATGATATTTTATTTTTAAACATATTTATATTTTCAACTTATAACCTAAAGTCACTCATGGAAGACATGATATCTCATTAATTATTTTATATCAAACTATCCATATGTTACATGTTTCTTATCCAAATAGCATATCATCAGATTCATTAGAATGTTGACAATATATATTATGTTGGAAAATATAATGCTTAAGTATTGTCTTTATTGGACCCTTAGCACATTATCATAAGTAAATAATAAATGGTTTGTTATTATTACTTAAAAATGGGTTAAATGATTGTGTAAATATAATAATAAAACATATTAATAATTATTGTTCATTTTATGTTTCTCAGGGAGAGTTTTGGACCCATTGGTTATAATTTTCCACCTTCACACCCTAATATAAAAAAGGGTTTTACCTCTTTGGTTATATACATTTTGTGTGATGATTTATTATCATGTCATTGTAATATTTGTGTGTGGAAAATATCACTACGAAGTGTTATGTGAAGATTAATTAGAGGAGAAATGAGAGGATTGTATTGGGAACTAAATGTTTCTCATTTAAAATAAAAATTAACCTATGGTTATTTACCTCTTTGAAGTTTTATCTATTAAATTCTCTATGTCAAATGTGTGTGTATTTGACATTTTTTACACATCTAGATCTATCTTGTACATTGTATATTCAGTATACATTTAAAATTATTTCATATTCCTAGATCTTATCACTTACGATCTATTTTAACCATTTTTAAATTCTTGATAATTTACAATATCATTATCCCAAGAAACATTTTCAAAATATATTACATCATTTTGAGGCATATACCTCATTTATTTCACCTTCCTCAAAATTGGGGAACACATCAATATCTATGCACTTAAAATTATCTTTATCATCTTAAAAAATATGATAATCATTAATTATAATATATGAAAAAACTCTAACAATTTAAAATAACTTGGGGCCAAAATATTCTCTCTCACAAATCAATTGATCTAAATATTAAAATCACTCAACACAAGTCTAATAAAAAACAAAATTGTTAGGGTAACAAAGTTGGTTCATGCTCTCCCTCTCATTATATAACAAAATATTTAATACCTACCATTTTAAATTAGTATTTTTTCAAATAAGTTGTAGATTGAGTCTATATATGATTGTAATGGTGTGATTCATACTTTTTTAAGGACCACATTTAGGCTTAATGATGTTCCATATCTTGGTTATAATTTATTTAACCATGTACTAGATCCCATTTATTCTTAATATCTTTTAGAAAGTAGGCCATGTTTGATCTTAGTAATCCTTCATGTCATGTCCATACTATAGTGCACCTTGTACTAGTTTCCATTATTTTCCCTTCTCCTATTAAATTTTAGTGACACTCGATGATAAAAGTTTTTGCGATTATGGAGTACTCCTCAAAAGTGGGAGCATATATATAGTCAAATCAAAAGCTTCAGTAATTGAGACTTGATAATTATTAACATAACCTTATCGATTTGGTACTATTATCATTTATAGACACACAATGACATACAAACTCAACATCTTAGCACTATATAGATTATTTGTTTTCCTTGCAAAGGAAACAAACAAATTTTAAATCACCCTATTTCAACTTGGTTTAGATATTCTCTCTCTCTCTCTCTCTCTCTCTCTCTCTCTCTCTCTCTCTCTCTCCTCTCTCTCTCTCTCTCTCTCTCTCTCTCTCTCTCTCTCTCTCTCTCTCTCTCTCTCTCTCTCTCTCTCACTCTCTCTCTCTCTCTCTCTCTCTCTCTCTCTCTCTCTCTCTCTCTCTCTCTCTCTCTCTCTCTCTCTCTCTCTAGTGACTTTACTTTGTTACATTAGTATAAAAAGGGGATAAAATATATACACCCAAATTTGGTAAAAATTTATTCAAAACAAAAATATTAATACAAATTTTATTATCTATATCATTATGGATTAATGAATGAATCATTAGTTCATTAAGCCTTATGTCTTATTTTTTTATATTGTTATCTCCTTAAATTCTCCTTGTGTACTTATGTGTTTATTTCCATACTCTATCTAGGGGATACACAAATTATATTTACATTTATCTATGTCCATTTCAGGTTTTTTGGATAAGACTACACTATTAAACAAAGATGCATTGAGGAACTATCTTGTCATGTCCTCATATCTCACCATAACTTTTGAAAGGTTTTAAAAAATTTATGACATAAACAGTCCTTTTTATGACAATTATTTTTATCAAGTCAGTTCTTTCACATGTGATCAAGTGCCTAAATTCAAATAATTTTTTATATATAAACAAATCTCTTGAGAATGAAAACTAAACATTCTCTTAGTGATCAAAATATATATAATAGTATTAAATATGTGATTAATAATTGATTTGTATATAGATTATATGTTAAATAGATTATTGCATACTTGTGCCAATGATATTCATAGGTGAAAGAGTATCTAATCTTGCATCATGATTACACACACACACATATTTAGGATGGATAAATACATCAACATGAGGCCCATTTGGGATATATAGGTAGTGTTTAGTTATAAAATGGGTCTATGAGTCCAACTTTACTATTTACATAACCCTACATGCCTAATTTTGCATTTAATGCCCATTTGGTTCATGTCAAAAACTAGAAGAGTGGATTTACAAGTTATCCACATATAAAATCAGGTTATGAGTAAAATAAAATGACATATAGGAAGAGGCAAACTGACCCATATATTTAGATCCCTCAAACTACTTAGGATGTAAAATCCATATTACAGAGACAAGATCGCATTGAGTCCTTATCCTCTATTACAACCTTGTCCATGTATATATTGGTTTCATGTTTTTAGTAGTGACAAAGTCACTAAGATTATTCACTTAATTTCGATCTTTGATAAAACTGTATATTTAACCAAAAGGTCATAATGTGAGCTAAGTATCCTTTCCCCATTTTAATCTACTATTCTACAACTTAATTTAAATTTTATACTTTATTGTATTTTATTATACCATTGTACATCAGTTTCTATGGTTTATTTCTAAGTTTTTTTATTAATTCCAATTACTTATAGGGTATAGATAGCCTATATATATATATATATATATATATATATATATATATATATATATATATATATATATCATAAGTAAATATTAGTATAACCAAAAATATATCTAGAATTGTTGTAAAAGCAATATATTCATTGTTTAAGTAGGATAAGCATCTACTTATTAGAAGATCATTTATATAAAGTATAAAATAAATACAAATCATTGTAGGATACCATCTACTAGAGGAAATCCTATGTTTTAATTTTGACACCAATGTTGTCTTCAATAAAAATAAGTGAAAAAAAAAAAAAAACTCATAACATAGTACCCATCTCCTAGATAAAAACTTCAGATCATATACTAATTAGGATACATGTATGATTAGATGAACATTCTAATCTTGAAATATTTACAATATGCATAGTCATTGTTTAAAAAAAGTGGTATGGGAGATGGCAATGAATCCATAACCTCCTAGTTTCGTCCAACCCCTAAGAGTGCTAACATAGCACCTCGAACCCTTGGTTACTCTCAAACATCAAAATAGTACACCTAATGTCAATATATATACATGTCATCAGAGTAATGACCAATAACACGTGTATCTGACAATGTTTTTTACTATTTTATTCATGCATGAATAATATGGAACCAACTCAATGGATCACATGATTATTCTATATAAGGTTAGATAACATATTAAGATAAATCATGTTCATAAATAATTATGATCAAATTCCATATAAGTGTGAATGATATCATCATGTAAGTTAATCATAGCACATTTATCTTACAAGCTTATGTCCATTCATCAATATAACTCAGTCCTCGATAATTATAACTATATATCAATCATATCACAATAATAAGAGAAAGAAAAAAAGGGAATCAGAGAGAATACACTTGTTATTATAGTCGACCAATTTTAAGTATAATATATATTTATAATTGTGAATAATATTTTTTTTTGTGACAACCTAATCAATGAACATAATCTATATGTAAATATATTAAAAACAATATGGCTACCTCAAAATGACAAAAAGTTGCATAATAATAAACTTAATGAATCATCTTGATAAGTATTGCAACACAGGCCTCAACATTATAGATCAACAAAACTTTTAATATAATAATTAGGGTAGACAATCAAAATTATATCAAAACCCTTGGCCACAAGGAAGTATCACTACTTAACACATCTAAAGAGCAACACCAAGTACATAACCCATTAGTGAACATATTTATCAAAAGTTACAAGATGAATAGTAACATAATTATAAGAGATGTTGAAAGAATGCATGAACCCAATAATGCAAGTTACATAAGCACATATGGGAAATAAAAATAAAATGGTCATGTTATATTCTTATCTCTAGACATAATCAGAAATGTTACTCTCCTTCCACATTCCATTTAATATATCAACCTTCTTAATTTAAGAATATAAAATATCAAGAAAAAGAGCTATGAATGCATTGTAAGAATCTATTAGTGTGTTGAACACATTAAGATATATAATTTGACATGACATGTATTGTAAGAATGTTGAAACCAAATATCCATTGCTATAATCATTGCCTTTGATAGATTAGAGATATATCTGATATAATTTATCATATAGAAAATACATATATAAGATAAATTATTATATTAATTATCCATATTTGGTCATTTGTAATTAATGAATACACTATAGAGGGAATGTTTTCTATGGAATTTCCAACAAACTCATAGAGAATCGCTATAGAGAAGAGTTAATAACTTTAAATTTTACATGTATGTAAAACATTTGATTAAATATCTCATGAAAGTAGATTTGGAAAGAGGCATGGGTTTTTATATTGTGTGTGTAATATAATTACGCACTATCATGATTAGACAACTAATACTCAAAAGTGTATAACAGACAATATACCTATATGTATTGAAAACTTTTATCAATCTAATTAGAGTTCTTGTGTCCTATCAGAGTAGTCTGACTAACATCCCTAAGACCAATATTCTTGAGTGTTCATCAAAGATACAAAGGTAGTATGAAACCTAGGCACCAACTTTACAAAGACAGTATAAAACCTGAGCACTTGGTGGTTTGCACTCACACCAGTCCCTACTTTACCAAAGCGGTGGGAGACTATTCTAAAATTGTAAAATGTAATGATCCCTCCTACATTCACAAAAAAAAAAAACATATAAAAGTATAAGTTGGATGGACAAATAATGTGTTTAATAGAAAAATTTTGTTTGAACTAAATTATATTGAAACATAAATCAAATTTAGCTAAAATATATGATTAAAAAATGGACGACCCCAATTCATGTTTTTACTCTAAGTGAAATAGACATAAAGTGGTTTGATTCACATGAAGTAATTCTTGGAGAACATTCAATACATGTGTCTAAAAGATAGAGATAGAGATTTGACAATGTGATTGAATATCATCATAATGTTGTAGCATATATGCATGAAATATTTCACAAAGAGGTTATGCATAAATTTTTTGATGTAAAGGATATTGGCATATGTTAATAATTTTTACACTACTCATTTCATAGTTATCTATATCTTTCCGTTGTTGTAAAAATATTATATTACAGGTTGGAATGGTAGCAGATGCAATCTCTTGCATATACATGGTTTTGTATGGCTGCTTGGTTCTCCTAACATGGAAATATTACATTGGAATTTATTTTTTGAAAGATATATAACTGTGTGAAATCTAGATGATAACAATCAAATCCATAAAATGATATGTTGTTTAAGGGAATATTATCTACACTTGATGAACACAACTAGATACTAACATGTGACCCGATGCATGATTGTGAATAAAGGGTCAGTTTTTTCGATCTTATATACTGATGAAAAACAACATAAGAAATATGACCTTTCCCTTAATGATGCAACATTGAATCTTCATTTGGCTCAATGAACATGCAATATGTTATTAAAACAACCTATGGTTCATTATAGTTTCCCCTTTGTATCTTTGAATTTTGGTCATAAGATCTTTCATAAGGTCAGTACTACAATTAAAACTAAAACTAAAACTACATGAAACTTACTTGTCCAACCCTGTAATTGGACGTGATTGGCGACGAGAAACTCTTCCAGATATTATTCGACGCGAGTTGCAGCGTTGATATAATAAATCTTTTCTACCAGTTTTTTTAGTACACATATATTCAAAGTTTGTTTACGTGCGGAATATATGAATTGATCATCTTCTATAACTCCGTATGAGTTTTATATAGAGAAATCAGTTGGCGAATAAATCAGTTTCAAACGCTGAAAAAATATTTCTTCCGTGACAGCTTTCAAGCAGTGAACGCGAAATTCACTGCAGAGTGTACAAAGCTAGCAATACTAGCAACTTTCAAATTTGCAGGAAAAATACTGTTTTAACAAATCCTAATCTTTTTTTTTGAAATCGTTACTGCTAGTGATTTTTACGTGAAACCTAAGAAGGATGAAGAGTTTCAACTGCAAGGGTGTGTACATTGTTGGCAAGAGGAGGAGATATGCACCCTAAAACAACCAAATAGTTTAGTTTCGGAGATATCCCGAAGCTAATAATAGTGCTGGAAATGTACAAAAGAACATGCTATAACACTAACACACGGGAGGCAGCTTTTTGAAAAAACACATATTTGCATATATATATATATTATATAGAAATAAAAATAGTATTAAAAACTGATATGAACTCCTAAACAAACATGGTTACAGTTGTTCTTTAAAACCCTTACAAAAGACCTTAAAAGCTCTTAAATGCTTGACTGTAAATTATGTCCTCCTCCTATACTATTGGCTGCTCTGTATACAGTTGTAGATCCTCTATTTTCTCATTCTACTATGTTGATTTTCTCATACCGATGTCTTCTTAACATTCCCTTTCTATTCTCTTTCTATTATGCCTCGTCTTTTTCTTCCCCAGATTGACTCCAAAGTCCAACAGTCCAGCTCGGGACTTGCTTACATCAAACATAGAAGCTTATAGGCAAATGAAAAGAAGTTACAGAGATGTTTTGACGTTTGAATAACACTCAGCAAAACATAGAAATAAGATAAAGAATAAGGGGTTGTTAAAATATTATTTTATTCTTGCCCTCCCACCTACTATAGTCTATGTGTGCCATGGCTCTGGTGTCACTCAACAGCTACCAAACAGAATTTAATACAGCTCTAAACTCACTGCCTGCTATCCGGAGCCAGGTCATACATACACTGTGGTAGGTAGGAAGGTCAGAATAAAACATTATTCTAACACTCCCCCTTATTTTTGACCACCTTTCTATGTTTTGTTGAGTGTTCTTTAATTCCCAAAACATCTCTGTAAGTTTTTCTCATTTTCCTATTTTCTTCTATGTTCATTATGAACAAGTCTGGGCCTGGACTATTGGAATCTAGAGCCACCTTGTTGGACAATGAATCTTTGTTGATGGACTCAGTAGCTTTATTGATGGACTCCAAAGCTTTGTTGATGGACTCTAGAGCTTCGTTGTAGATCTTCGAAGCTTCATTGTTGGACTCTGTAACTAGCATAAAATCTTTTAGAGCTAATTTCGTTCAATCTATTACTCTTGACCTATCTCTTAAATGACGAAACTATCTTTTGATAGAGGCTTAGTGAAAATATCTTGAAGCTACTACTCTGACTTGCAAAATTTAAGCTCTATCACTCTTTTTTCAAGTAATACTCTAATAAAATGATACTTGGTTGTAATATGTTTCATTCTACCATGAAAAATAAGATTCTTTGACAATGCAATGGAGAATATATTGTCACACAATATTGTTTTTGCTCCTTATCCCTCTTCATACAAATTTGAAAGGATTCTCTTGATCCATATGCCCTGACATGTTGATGCATTAGTTGTTATATATTCTACTTCAATTGTTGAAAGTGAAACTATAGGTTGATTTTTTTAAGAGTAATAAATCGCTCTTGACCCAAGATGAAAAACATACCAATTTTTTCTTTTTCTATATCAGGACTATCGACCCAATCACTATTTATGTAGCCAAACAAATGAAATTAATTTATTGCTACATACAAGACTCCATATTTTCTTGTGCCATTTACATACCTCAAAATCCTCTTGTCTACTTACCAATGTGTTTCTTTCGGTGCCTTCATGAATCTAGAGATGAGATTGACTAAATACATGTTGTTTAGTCTAGTTGCAATAAAATACATAAGACTTCCCACTAAACTCTTATACCATGTGGGGTTCACATTGTTGTTGTAACCTTGTGAAATTTCAATCTTGTTTCAATTGGGGTTGATACTGGTTTTCTATCTAGCATCCTAATCATCTCCAAAAACTTTTTTGCATACTTGGCTTGGTATATAAAGATGTCTTCATTCATTTCTTGACTTCTATATGAAAATACTTTAATAAACATATATCATTCATCTTAAACTCCTTCTTCATGATTGTTTTGAACTCTTTTATGGAATGATTTACATTTATGATGAAGATTAGATCATCCACATATAAAACAACAATCAAAATACTTTCTTTGTTTGGTTTCATATAGAGTGTGGGTTCACTACCACTTTTTGTAAAGTCATTGTTCAACAAGAGTGCATTTGATTGCACTACACCCTAGGTGCTTTCTTGAGCCCATGCAATGCTTTATTCAACTTATATACCTTGTTCTGATGCCCAAGAATATCATATCTAGGTAATTGTCCCACATAAACATCTTCTAACACTCCATTTAAAAAGGTTGACTTGACATCCATTTGATACACTTTCCATTTGTGTTGAGTAACTATTTTAATGATTATTCTCATTATTTTTAGCTTTGTTACATGTGTAAATGTGTCATTTTAGTCACATCCATGTCTTTGATTTTAGTCTTTAACAACTAGCCTTAATTTATGTCTCTCTACCTTTCCTTTGGGAGTAGTTTTTGTTTTATAAAACCACTTCAATGGTTTTATAAATCTCTTTTCCTACTAGAAGTTCTACTAAATCACAAATCTAATTTTTTTTCAATGGCATGCATTTCTTCAATCATTACATCACACCACTTGTTGTCCTTGATAGCTTCCTCAAAGTATATAGGATCAACTATTAAAAAGAGAGCATAATTAATTATTTCATCTTTATTTTATTCATACATTGATTATTTATATCTTGACTTTTTAAAAGCTTCTTATCATTGGTAAGCATTGGCTTGAGTTACAAGAGGATGAACTTGAAGCATGAGCTACTCCCTGACCTCCTTGTTGGTTGTTGCCACTAAATGAATAAGCATTTTTTGAAAAAAGGCTCCAATATGGTATATGGGTGGTTGTACCACCTATTGTTTTAGTTTCAAGAAAAGGTCCATTATCACTTGTTTGCACTTATTTTTCTTATTATCTCTCTTCCCAAGCTACATCCTTAATGGATTGAATATCCCAACTGATTATAAGGTCCTTGGAAACTAGATTGTATAATTGGTAAGCCTTAGATTGTTATCTATACCCAATCAATAAACACTTCTCTCCTTTATCATCCCAATGTATCCTTCTATGCTTTTGTACATGTACATATGCCACATATCAAAACACTCTAAATTATTCAAGACTTATTTTTTAGTCGATCCATGATTCTTGAGGGATCATATCCCTAACACTCTTACTTGGACAAATATTTATCAAGTATATGTTTTTAGCTACAGCCTTAGCCCAAAACTCATTAGACAATATTTTCACCTTAAGAATGATCCTTGCCATCTCTTGAATGGTTTGAGCCACACCATTTTATATTTTATTGTATGCCTAGATGCAAATTTCTTATTTATCCCATTATCTTTGAAAATTTTAATAAACTCATTTGATATGTATTCTTCCCCTCTATCCATTCTCAAAATCTTTATGTAATGGCCACTTTATCTCTCAACCAAGGCCTTGAATTCTTGAATGTATAAAATGACTCTAATGTGTTATTCAATAAGTACATCCATATCTTATGATTGAAGTTATCTATGAATTTCATGAAATAAAAAAAAAATAGATAAAGATGTATTTCTCAAGGGACGACATAAGTCTGAATGGATCAGTTCTAAAGGAGCTCTATTTCTCTATGACTTACCCATGGGAAATGCACTCGTACATTGATTCCCAAATTGCATCCTTCACATAATTTGTTCAGTTATTCTATTAGGGTAAATACACCCACCGTTTAACTCTTATCAAGAAGTTTCAACCCTTCAAAACATAAATGTTCATATCTAAGGTTCCAAAGTATAGATTCATCCATGACCACTGATTTAAATATTTTTTCAAGTTCAGTTTGGTTTCTTATGGAAAACATCCTATTATTTGTCATCTTGAATTCTATAATTTGCTTATTTCAACCACTCCTATCAAATATGATACACTCTACATCTTTATATATCACCCAATATTCTTTTTGAACAATCTTCCCAACGTTAATTAGGTTATGTTTCAACCCCAACACATAGTATACATCTTGAATTTATATTTTGTCAACTTTCCTAATGTGGATAGAAATGTTACCTTTTCCCATGACTAGAACTTTCTCATTATTTCCCATCTTTACCTATTATTTTATTGTCTCATCAACATTAATGAACATCTCTTTGTTCCTACTCATGTGGTTTCTACAACCATTATCCAAATACCATATCTATCTACTACTTTGCTTAGAAATATTACATATTATAAACAAATTTCCACCTTTCTCTTTCCTATTAGGTTCATCCTCTTGTGTATTGAAAAAAATTGAGTTTTACCTATTCATATAATACTCTTTATTTTTACACTCATGAGCAAAGTACCCATAATTCTTAAAATAATAGCATTAGACATTTGACTTGTCATACCTTTGTGTAGATCCACCTATAGAACTGTTGTCAAACCTTCATCTTCCTCTTCCAAGTAATGCTTTATGATTTTATCTTCCACCCTCTTAACTACTAAAAATTATTCATCTACCTTTATTTTTTCCTTTTCTTCCCTTGCCTCTTACATTCACATTAAACATGAAGGTTTGTTCATTGGATGAGGTTCTTGACTTATTCAACCTTTGTTCATGGGTTTTCAAGGAACCAATTAGCTCATTTATTATCATTTTTATCAAGTAATTATACCCTTCTATTACAACCATTATAAGGTCAAATCTGATTGGAAGTCTTCTCAATGATTCTATGATCTTCAACAGTGTCACCATTTGTCTTGATTTGATTCACTATACTCATTGTCTTTGTGAAGAAGACATTAATTAACTAATTTTCCTTCATAATTTGGGTCTAAAATTACCTTATCCATATCTACAACTTGATAAGCTTTACTTTATCAATACCTTGATAGGTATTTTTAAAAATATCAAGCTTTCTTTCGATAGATAGTTGTTTATATCCTTGGAAAAATTGAATCATATAATGTCATTGAAATGTAGCTAAGTTCCTTAGCATACTTTCTTATATTATCTTTGAATGCATTATTTTATGCTTGGGATATTTATTTGAAGGTTATTTATTAAGTAACCTTTATGTATCCACCCTCTACATGTTCCCATAGTTGTTGCAAGTAAAAGATAGTCTTCATTTCAATACACAATACATCATAATTTTTCACTTAAAACATAGGAGGATTATGTCATGAACTACTAATTGTTTCCATGTCTAAAACACCCTATTGACCTAAGGTATCTAATACAAGTTGTTGGAAAGAGGAGGAGATATGCACCCTAAAATAACTAAATAGATTAGCTTTGAAGATATCTCGAAGCTTTCTGAAATTATAAAAAATAACATGTTAAAACACTCTAAGATAGGGGAGGTAGCATTTAAACCAAACACACATTTTCATATGTGTGTGTGTCTATATATGTATGTGTGTGTGTGTGTGTGTGTGTGTGTGTGTGTGTGTGTGTGTGTGTGTGTGTGTGTGTGTGTGTGTGTGTGTGTGTGTGTGTGTGTGTGTGTGTGTGTGTGTGTGTGTGTGTGTGTGTGTGTGTGTGTGTGTGTGTGTGTGTGTGTGTGTGTGTCCACGTGCATGCACGTGGACACACACACACACACACACACACACACACACACACACACACACACACACACACACACACACACACACACACACACACACACACACACACACACACACACACACACACACACACACACACACACACACACACACACACACACACACACACACACACACACACACACACACACACGCACGCACGCACACACGCACGCACGCACACGCACACACGCACGCGCACACACACACACGCACGCACACACACGCACGCACGCGCGCGCACACACACACACACACACACACACACACACACACACACACACACACACACACACACACATCTTAAGTCCTAAACAAAATGCACGCACGCGCACACACACACACACACACACACACACACACACACACACACACACACACACACACACACACACACACACACACACACACACACACACACACACACACACACACACACACACACACACATCTTAAGTCCTAAACAAACACAACTATAACTATTTTTTAAAACTATTAGAAAAAAACCTTCAAAACATTTAAATACATGATTATAAATTGTGCCTTTATTCTTTGCTATTGGATTATACTTATATAGTTTTTTATCATATATTTTCTCCTTATACTATGTCTATTTACTAATATTAATGTCTTCCTAACATCTTCTATTGTTCTCTTTTTATTGTACCTTGTATTTTTCTTCTCTAAGTTAATGTTGCTACTCTAAACGCACTATCTACTACTACTACTTATTATCTACCTCTTCTCCTTCTAACTTGTATCATTATTTTTTTATTATATTTTTTGACTTCTAACTTACCTCATTTTTATTTTAACCTAGATAAACGACTCAAGAAATTCCAAACACAAAATAGTTAAGCATTAAATTTGTTTAGTGTGTACTGAGTGATCTAAGAGATAAAACACACATAGACTATGGTAGGTGGGAGAGAAATAATAAAAAAAATTAACATGTATTATATTTAATGTCCTACTAAAATCCCTTAGGCCACCTATTCATCAAATTTTTTTACTTGATACGAAATTTCCCAAAAACTATCAAAGTCCCTTATTTTAGTTGTTTTATAATAACTTTATAAAAGGCACTAAATTGGTGAATTTTTTTGATAATATTGAACCTTTTAATATATTTATCAACTATATTTATTCTTCATATATCTTGAAGATATAAAATTAAATACATGACTTCATTGGGTTGATGCCTACTCACCTATTTTTATGTACTAAAATATTTATGTCTAACATCAAAAATCTTTAAAATGCACATAAATTACAACACGTAGATATAAGTAGTGGGTTGAATGAGTCTATCTACAAACAATATTTTATTATTATAAATGACCCTTTTTGGAATAACATAATGCTTCAATAAATGGTTTTATATAATATTTTTTACTCTTATCATTATAGTTCTCCTAGTAAATCTCAATTTTATGTGGGGTTGTAGAAATCTATAGGTAATTTGAAGAACTTATGTTACACAATGAGGTGTTGGTTGTTAGTATGAATTGCATGGGGGGGAAAAGACTTTCATTGGCTCACTTATATTATCCTCAAATTACAAGCTTTTCTCTTATTTTATTATTTTATCAAAAATCATACCACTTTGAAATTTTAGAGTCCCCTATTAAATTTTAGGAATTTGGGTTGTTTATGAGATAAATTTTAAAGTGCCCAAGATCAAATCGATTTATATATCTTATAAAAATTAAAACTATATCTACTTTTTTATGTATTAAATCCCTATAAAACTATTATTATGTGTATTTTGTGAGGCAATCTAAGATTAAGGAAGAGGAAGCGCAACATAATTGCCCATCTAAGGTAACCAAACATAGAATAAGAGGGAGTAGTATGGGTAAAACCATTGATAATGGATAGCCTGAGAGTGGATATGAAGAGACAAGGAATGTGAAATAATCACCAATATAAGGCAATCAAGTGAAGAAGCATATTCAAAAAAAAATTATTTAGCAAAATATGCAAAATAAATCATAAATCTCTAGTCCATCAAATGCAAATGGCTAGAGAATGAAAAGTGGAAGAAAAGACTCAATTTATTCATCAAGGAAGGGCATGTATATAAGAGATAGCACAAATAAATATGTAGGTTCTATATAATATAACACCAAAGGAATGAGAAGACCCATAAAGGAAGAGGAAGCAAGTCAAAGATGTAGAGCACTATTTCACACTAAAGAATGTAGGGGACTCTACAGAGGTGAAAATTTCATAGAGAATAATTTGGAGTGGTGTACTAAGGAAATGTAAATAATTTAAGTAAAAAATGATGTGGTAAGGATAAGAAGTTAAAATTTTGGTTTTTACTATCAATTAGTGCATGCATAAACCCACATGTAAATAGAGTGAAGTCTCTCAAGCACATGATAAAGTGTAGAGGTCATAGATCCAAGGGTGGTGGTTATGGATCCAACTCTAAAATTATGTATTAAGATATCTAGGAAGCCAACTCTAAAAAATATGGGTGAAAAAATGAAGGTCATGCAAAAATATGCATCTAGGAAGGAGTGGAAAAGGAGACCTAGTTTTAAAGGAGTGAAACTAATGAATACAAGGTGGATATCATTATACCAAGGTTAAAATAACAAAATATAATGTGTAAGATGCAAGTATATTTTCTGAAAATGATATGGATACATATGGTGAAAGTCCCAAATATGAGTAAAATATCATAAGTGTTCTTATGTGTGGTATGAAGGAAAGTCTGAGGCTTTTCTAGGACATCAATTAGTGGTTACCAAGAGTATTAGGAAGAGGGTGAAATACAATGATATTGAACTGAAGAACTAAGTCCAAAAATTAAAAGGTGATGAGGTCAACCTAAATCTAAATATAAGGCATGCATATGAGGACACAAAGTATTTAGAGGAAGGAGTCGGCATGAGAGCATAAGGTATCTATAAGAGGATTAAAGGTCAATGATAAGAGATCAACTAAAATGGATAAGTGTCTAGGTGAACGAATGAGGTATGAAATATTAGAGGAAAATCCTAATATTTAGTGGTAGATATGGTCATGGAACTACACGACTGTATAATTATTTATTGTGAAAAATTTAGTAGGGGTGTGTTGAGAAACAAAAGCATAAAGTAGATGGTACAGACATAATTTGTTTCAAGAGAGGGTATTAAGGATATAGATTTGTCTGAATGTAACTAGAAACTATCCATAAATAAAACCATTGAGGTAAATAGAAGAATAAAATAAAGGGATGAAGAGTTTCCTAAGTTTAGGTAAGGTTAACTTATCACCAAACATGAGGTAGTTAGTAGGAGCACAATAAAGAAGGTGTGATTGGATCAAGGGGGGTGGTAAATAAGTTAAACACATATAAGAACTATCATATCATAAAAAAATTAGGTATTTAGTAAAGGAAAAATTTACAATGCACACTATAGGATAAAAATGTAGATTTTTTAATGCACAACTAGAGACTAGTAGATCATCCAAATTTGAAGTGGATGGAAAATGAATAAGAAAGTAGAAAAGTTGTGTGAGAGAAACTAAAGCTAGTGATATCATAACCATTGAGGTAGCCAATACAGGAAACAAAAGGATAAATATTTTCCTAATCGTAGCTAATACTAGCAAATCACCAAATAATGAGTTAGCTAGTAAGAGGAGATGCAAATCAGAGGATTCATAGAAAGAGTAAAAGGATAAGTAGACTAGAGTGAAATAATAATATAACATATCACCAAATGTAGATGGAGATAAAATAAAGATAATATATGGCAAAGACATAAAAATAGAACTTTTGAAGGAAAAACTATAGGTTAAAAAATCTTTGAACATTGAGGTAGTTTTCAAGAATGGGATTTAAAAACTATGTCAAGAGGAAAGAAAGAGGAATTAAATTTGAGTGTATATATAAATTGGTCAATCTCTACACTTGAGGTAGCTACAACAAAGGTGTGTATTTTAGGAGATGCACTAAGAAGAAGAGAGGAATTATCAAGATTAGTATGGCTAGGGCTAGCATAGCACCAAACCTTGAGGTAAAAAATAAAAGGCAAAGAGGTTTGAGATGCACCAAGGAAGTAGAGTGTGGGGAAGATAAGTTATGTAAGAATAAACCTAGTTGGAATATTATCAAACCATTGAGAAAGCTAACAAATATCTCTAGATTTGAGTTATAAATATGCATGAAGAAGAAAAAGGGTTAGAAGAAAAACCTACCAAATGAGGATGTCATGAAAAAACATTATACAAGGGGTATAAGATTAGGTGTAACATTCCAAGTATAATTCATGAAGGAAGAGAAAGTAAGGTCATAAGGTTTGAGGTCTATGATGCACAAGATTGAATCATCAAGGATTAAATGTAAATAGACCGTCAACCCATAGATGGGCTAAAGTTTAGAATTCCACCTAAAATAACATGCAAGGGAGAAGGAGATAAAATTAAAAGAGACATCTACCCAAAATTAAGGACTAGAAACATGCACAAGAGAGTGAAATATGAATAAAGACAAACATTGGAAGTGTCACACAAATGGGAAGAATAAAATTATGTTGCCCCAAAGATGGAGGTTAGATATGCACCTGAATAAGTGTGAAATATAATAATCTCGTGCATGTATGTTTAGGAAGTAATAATATATGATCCTAAAGATAATGAAATATAGTAAAACATTCATAATTAAAAATAGGGAGAAACTACTGTATAAAATAGTAGATTAAGATCATCCTAAAGCTCATAATGAGGGCATACCTATGATTTCACATGCCATTGATAAAATGGAATAATTATATGTATAGGTAGTTACTAATAAATGAGAGTATTTGAAAGAGAATATAGCAAAGGAGAGTGCATAGAGTATCCTTGAGAATAAAGTACATAAATAGCATTATCAACCCTATATGAAAGTATATATCTAAAGGTTGATGCAAGTCCACTATAGAAAGAAAGGGAGATAATGAATAATAAGTGTGAAAAGAAGAGTATAAGGCATGTGCATAAGAAGAGAAAGGAAGGAAAAGGAGAAGGATAGACAAGAATAATAAAGAGAAGAAGAGGAGGAAGATATGTAAGATCACAAAAGTATCAAGTGAAGGGGAAAATCATGGTTGAGGATGTTGATTAGATGAGTGGTTCTACCACTTAGTCCTAATGTAATCATGTGTTGACATTTGAATTACATAGAGAGTCTGATCCATGAGAATCCTAGGTAAATTGAAATCTTACAATTTTTTGGCCATGCAAGTGAAGAATAATAAGATTTGGAACCATTGAATGATGTGAAGAAACTATATGAAGCATGTATGGGGAAAGACAATTCATAAATTAACAATTCATAAAAAAGAAGCGAGGCATGCATGAATCATGTGAAAAACCAAAATAAATATGAGTCAGACTAAACAAAGAATGTGTAGGGAGACTAAAAGAGAATGAAAATTAAGTATACAAGTGCATGTGTGTTTAAATCATATAGGAACTAGAGAGAATTAGTGTGATACTCAAATAAATAGATGATTGTGCATAAAGAGTCCCCTATAACATGGAAGTAAGGAAGAAAAGCATAAGCATGAAATGACATAAAAAAATCTTGAGGATAAAAAATAACAAAGATTCAAACATCTATCTATAAGGGTGACATTTAGAAAATGAATATCAAAGGAAGGAAAAAGAAAATTGATCTATGAGCATTAAAGATTAACTTATCTACCTTATACTAGTGTAGGCCTTTGAAATTGGTAACCAAACCTAGTAATTGACATATGTTAAACTCCTATCATCGACCCCAAAAACTATAAATACAAATGTTGGATCTAGGATAGTTAGATGGTGGAGTTTTTACATGTTGGTCATCAAAAATTAGCTAAGAGGTGAGAGAGATGGAAATGTCTTAAGGCTCAATGGTTGACAAATGTGAAATGAGATAGTGTGTGAGAGAGAACAAATCCATGATCCATAGAAATGGATCTAAATATCCTCTCATTTAAAGTTGGGGAGCTCATAATACCATGTACCCTTGCTATGAATTCATAAAATGAGTTTGTGTAGATCCATTTTATTGAATTGTTGGATATGTGGTGACACATCCCTTCACTGGGAACCCTCGTCATGACTCAATCAAAACTCATGTCAAATTTAGGTAAAATATATTATTAAAAAGTGAAGGGTCACAACTCATGTTTTTACTCTCACACATAGTTGTTTGATTCATAACAAGTAATTCCTAGAAAAAATTTGATATATGTATCCAAAATATAAAGATACATGATTGACAATGTGATTCAATATCCTCATATTCTTGTAGTATATATGCATGAAATCTTTAAAATATTTCACAAAAAGTTTATTCATAATTTTTTTGATGTAAAGGACTATTGGTACATGTTAGTAATTTCAACGCTTATCATTTCATAATTATCTTGATCTTTCACTTGCTTTAACAATATTATTTTTTAGGATAGAATGGTAGTATATGATATTTCCACATATTCATGGTTTTGTATGGTTGCATGGTTCTCCCAACATGGAAACATTACATTGTAATAATTGGAATGATGTTACAATTTTAAATTCATTTATTGAAAGATATATAACTATGTGAAATCTACTTGATAGCAATCGAATCCATAAAATGACATGTTATTCAAGTGAATATTATCTACACTTGATGAACACAAACTAAATACTAATATGTGGCCCAATACATGATTCTAAGGTTAATTGTGTTCAATCTTTCCCTTAATATTGATTTTATATTGATGATAAAAAAACATAATAAATATGATATTTCCATTAATGATGAAAAATTAAATCTTCATGTCACAATAAACATGTCATATATTATTAAAACTACCTATGGTTCATTGTAGTTTCTCCTTTATATCTTTGAATGTTGGTAATAAGGCTAATATTAAAATTAAAACTAAAGATATAGTAAACTAATGTCCATCCCTACAGTTGTACATGTTTGGCCATGAGAATCCCTTCTAGACGTTACAAGCAATGTAAGACATCTTTTGATGTGAATGGCTTGTGCATGCTGTGAACCTTAAATCTAATAAATCTTTCCTGCCAGTTTTTTAGGACAGAGAGTATGACATTTTTCAATAGATATATTCAAAAAAAAATTACATGTGGAGATTATTAAAAATTTAGATGCAAAAAATTGGTTTCTTAACATTAGATCTTAGATAAACCTATAAATTTAACCAAAAGGTCACATCCAATCTATGTATCCATTCCCCTTTGTAATTTATTGTTCTATAGATTAATTTCAACTTATTATTAATTTTGTATTTTATATTTTATATTTTATATATATATATTTTTTACTTCATTGTACATCAATTTTTTTAATTTTAATTAATTTATTAATTCTAATTAATTATAAGGTAAGTGATCCAAACACATAATTAGAAGAGATATTGATAGCATGCATGGACTTCATAATGCTAATTAGGTATGCACATATGGAGAAAGAAAAATAAAATAGTCATTCTTATTCTTCTCTCTAGACATAAGTGCAAATTTTACTCTACTTCCACATATACATTGAAGACATCAACTTCTAATTATAAGATGACCAAATACTGAAAATAAAAGAGCTATGAATGCATTGTTAGAATATACTAGTATGTTGAATAAACTAAGATGTATAGTTTGACATGACATGCATTGTAGGGATGTCAAAACCAAATTTCAATCCCTATAATAAATTATTTTGATGGATTGGAGATATATCTAATATAATTTATTGTATAGAATCTAATATACAAGATGATACATCAAATAGGGCAAAAATAATTTATTATTATTTTCTCTAATATTACCTAATGCACATAGTTGTTTGAAAATATTATATATTTTTGTTGAAAATTAATATATAATATAATTTTATAATATTAATTATCCATATATTTGGTCAATCCTAATTAATGAATACAATATGGAGGGAATGTTTTCTATGGAATTTCCAATTCATATAAACTAGTTATAAAGAAAATAACTTGTAATTTTACATAAAAATAGATTAAAAAAGAAGTATAGGTTTTTATATTGTGTATGAAATATAATTATGCTACATTATATCTACATAACTACTAGTTATAAGTGTATGGTGGAAAATATACATAAAATTATTGAACACCTTTATCAACACCTATATAATATAATAGAGAAAAAGATAAATGAATAATTAATGTCTTTAGTAGAAAATATTTATTCAAACTAAATGGTAATGTAATTTATGTCAAATATAACTAAAATATTTGATTAAAAATTGAAGGATACTAACTTATAGTTTTACTCAAAGTGAAATGTACACAAAGTGTTTTGATTCACAACAGATAGTTTTAGAGTCCATTATTTAATGTTAAGATTTTGGGGCATTCATGATATAACTTTTCAAATACCCAAGATCAAATTGATCTATATGTCTTATCAAAATTCAAACTATATCTTCTTCTATATTTCTTATATTACAATAAAAGTATTATTGTGTTTATTTTATGAGGGGTTCTAAGATCAAGGAAGAGGAGGCATAACATAATTACCAATATAAGGTAGTCAAACATTGAAGAAGAGTGAGTAGTATGGGTAGAATCATAGATAAGAGGCACCCTTAGAGAGGAGGTGAAGGGACAAGGTGTGTGACAGAACGGTTGATCTAAGCTAATCAATTGAAGAATCATATTCTAATAAAATTATTTAGCAAAAGATTAAAAAAAAATCTCGAATCCATCAAGCACATATGGATAGAGAATGAGGAGTGAAAGAGGAGACTCAATGGAGATTTAATTTATTCATCAAGAATATGTAAGTAGAGAATATAAAGTACAAAGACATATGTAGTCATTTCATAAAATAACACCTTATCAAATAGAAGAGCCATAAAGGATGAGGGATTAGATTAAATATGTAGAGCACAATTTCATGTTGAAGAATGTAAAGAACTCCACAGAGGTGAAGATTACATAAATAAGAATATGGATTAGTGAACCAAGGAAATTGAGAGATTTTAAGGAAAATAAGAGATGGCAAGGATAAGAAATGAAACTTTTTGTTTCTATTATCAAGGATTGCATCCATAGACTGACATAAAAATAAAGAGAAGTCTCTCAAGCACAGGATAAGGTGTGGATGTCATGGAGCCAAGGGTGGTGGTCATGGAGACAACTTTGAAAACATGGCTTAGGATAATTAAGAAGACAAATTTGGAGAATAAGGGTGCATAGATGGAGGTCATGTGAAGAAGGCATGTAGGCAAGAGCAGATAAAGATACCTAGTTTCAAAGGAATACAATTAGTGAATATAAAGTGGATACCATTCTACCAAGGTAGAAAAAATGTAGGATAATGTGTTAGGTGCAAGGATAGTTTCCATATAGGATAGGGATATAGAGGATGAAGGCCTCAAACAAGAGTAAAATATCATAGGTTTTATTGTTTACGGTGTGAAGGAAGATCTAAGGAATTTTACGAGAGAAAAAATTAGATACCAAACACAATAGAAAGAGGGTGAAATACAATCACCTTGAAGTGAGGAGCTGAGGACAACAAAGATAAGATGACAAAGTTAGTCTAAAGCTAAATTAAATGCATGTGAAAATGAAAAGAACTCAAGGGAAGGAGTCGGTATGAGAGAATAAATGTTTTAAAAAAGGAGGAAAGGTCAATGAAAATAGATTGACTAAAATAGAAAATTCTCTAGGTGAATGAATGAGGTGTAAAGTATTAGAGGATAAATCTAATAGTTATGGGTGGACATGGTCTTAGAACTACTTAAACTATGATGAATTATTGCAAAAGAGTTTAGTATGTGTGTTTTGAGAAACAAAAGTGTAGAGAGGATGGGGTAGATAGAAGGTGTTGTGAGAGAGAGTACTAAGGAGGTAAAGTTTTCTAACCATAGCTAGAAGTTGGCTAAACATTAGACTATTAACGCATCTATTAGAAGAAAAAAAGGGATGGAGAGTTTCCTAAGAATAACTAAGGTTAATAGATCACCAAACAAGAGGTAATTATTTGGGGTGCAACATAAAATATATGTTTGGTGTAGACACCAAAAATCTGCACACCATGATTTCAAATGTTGAAATTCCCCTAGACTAAGTTATGACCCCCTTGGGACCAATTTAACCCTTTCACCCCTAGCTGAGCTTAACCATTGTCAATTTGATCAACTGATTTAACCTACCCTTTTACCCACCCTTTGCCTTCACCATTGACCATCGATGGTTATGATGATTTCCAATGGTCACCTTGACCATTGATGGTTAGGGTCCACTATCCCAAAGCCAACATGCAAGTCACATTCTTTGCTTTTCTAAAAATAGCTCTTCTAAATCTACATGTGATACATTACATGAACAAGTTAAAATTAGAAGGCCTAGTTGACATCTTGTTACAGCTCTCCTTCCTTGCCTATAAGAATAGAAAAGTAGGGAGGTGAAAATAATATGAAATTATTATCAAGAGCTTGTGCATCTATAGTTCCCTTTTTTCATGTCAATCATCATCCACAATATAGTGATTTAGCTATCATGTCAGAGATCCTACTTATTGACAATCCTCTATGAATAGCCAATCACCATTAATCTATCACAATCACATCAGACTCCACCAATGAGTCAACCACCTAAAGCACCGACCCAATCAAGCTTATATAAGATGAGTATTTGTTTTTAGTATTCAATTACTTTATTTTCATTTCACACTCAACCTAGCACCAACCCATCTCTCAAAATCCAACTTTATGATCCTATTAATTTGACCAGTTACCAACCCAAACCTACACATAATAACCACCAATGGTTTGTCCAACCACTGACAGTTGCCTCAATTGTTGATAGTTGCCTCAACTACCGACAGTTGCCTCAGCCGTTGATGGTCACCCCAACTGCCAATGTTCATTGTCACAAAAAATAATAGCAATCTATTTTCACCTACCTAACACCAATAAAATCTAGTTTTCTTTGTCCTTTCTTATTCACAAACCCTTAGTTGATTTTCTAAAATAGACCCAAGCCATTTAGGACTAGTATTGACTTGTTTATTACTATATTAGTCATTTTTAGTCTATTTTTTTAGTAATCATTTCTTGTGTTCAATTTTAATACCTTTTGATTATTGATGCAAGTACTTTATCATTCTATAAATAAACTTAACTATTTAAAATGTGTGGATTGACAGTCCTAAGGAAGCTCTTGCTTATGGGATCTAGCTAATGTTAAGCAATCTATTCAGTTATCTATCTAACCAACCATTTACTTTAGTACTATCTTATTTTCTAAAATAGACCCAAGCCATTTAGGACTAGTATTGACTTGTTTATTACCATATTAGTCATTTTTAGTCTATTTTTTTAGTAATCATTTCTTGTGTTCAATTTTAATACCTTTTGATTATTGATGCAAGTAATTTATCATTCTATAAATAAACTTAACTATTTAAAATGTGTGGATTGACAGTCCCAAGGAAGCTCTTGCTTATGGGATCTAGCTAATGTTAAGCAATCTATTCAGTTATCTATCTAACCAACCATTTACTTTAGTACTATCTTATTTACAGGTCATCCTCCCAACCTAAAGAGGAGTTCTTCATAATCTTCTAATTCAACATGTGCACAATCAAATAGGTTTTTCAACCATACCCATATTTAGTTTCTTATTCTTCCCTTTCTTAAAATATAGTTAAAATTCACTGAAACATTACGGCATGCCTGATGGGACCCTTGTATCCTTACCTAGGTTTATTTTGTTTGCAACTATATATTATTCTCTCTATTCTATGCTCATAAATGAAATCAAAAGTTTATTTTGGGCTTAAAATTAAGTACATGCATCAATTTTCTTGCAAGTTTAGCTCACATAGTTTAGCTTAAAATAAATTAATTCTATTGTAGCATCATCTTTTGTTGTACATACTAAACCAAACCACTTTCATCAATTAAACATCAAACAAACCTGAGACAAGACCTGACTAGGATTTCATCACCTAGTGGTCACCTTACCCTTTGTTGATAATCCTACTTGGAGGTCATTACCAAGGGGAGAAAAAACTTAGCTCTCTTGTTTAGTATAAACTCTAGAAATTGGTATATATTGCCTAAGCACCTGACACCCTTATCACTACTATGTATGAAGTGAGGGGGTAGGCCCTAATATGAAGCCATGTATTGATTCCCAATACATATTCTTTTTTAGTGCCTAAAACAACCTGAAACCAACCATAAACTTCCTTTCTCGTACCTATTTTATAGGCCAAATTTCAATCACATGATTTCTTAAAAGCTTAAGGCATAATCCAAAATAGAAACTAAAAAGAAACTTTAGGACTTAACATGATTTTTGAGAGTGTGATTTGTTTTCTTTGATCATTTCTTGTCTTCTCTCTATTTGAGTGGTGAGATTGTTTGTGCATTCTCTCTTCCTTACCTTGTATGGTTCTAACTTACCAGCAATGAAAGAACCTAACAAAACAAAACCTATCATCATATCGATTGACCTCTTCTGCCTCCTCATCCATGTATTATGTCTCTGAACTAGTAGACTGTCCTCACCCTTCAAGAATTCCTCCTTTCCCTTGAGAATTTCCCCAAGGAGTATAGACTTTTCCACCTTCCTAGACAACAACCATATGGCCCTTCAACATTACCTTAACACCATGCCTCATCATACCCCTAATTTGGTTTTTCCTATGGACCCACCTTATGGCATGCCTTCCTACATTATGGGAAACAATTTTATTGACACAATCAATACCCAACCATTGATTACTCAAGCCTCTTTATTCACCAATAATCCCTTTTGATACTATTATGTAAAACAAACCTACCTAACCTAAAAACGCCCTTATACCTTCCACCCATACCAACAGCTCCTCAACCTTAGGAGTAACCCAATTGTGAGCCATGTATACTCCCATCACCATGGGATTACCTAAAACTAACATTTTAAACCTTCCATTGACTACCTCTAATCTACTAACCACTACCCAACTTCAAAATCTTATGGTTCCCATACCTTCTACCTTACCCCATATTAGCACAAACGTCACTACCCTTCCTTTGATCACCAACCTAACCCCCACTCCTACCTAATAGGTGCCCATTGCACTAAACCTAGGTTACATCATAACCCACAAGGTCATTTACCCCTACCTACTACCCAACTTACATATCTTCCACCCAACCACTGGTCTCCACATACTAATATAGGAAGGATTACCAACTTCTAACCAATTAACAATATGTCACCCAACTACCACAAAAGTATGCACCTTACAAACTTTTGGGTAAACAAACCCAAGAAGAACTAATGAATATGATTATGGCTAAGATGACTACCTTATATTCATCTATTTTTGAGGCTCACAACATCTTATCATATGATTAGATCTATTATGAACCCATTCACCGATCTGTCCCTATCCACCCTAGTGGTAATTTTCTAAGTTATCCAAGTTTTAAAGTAAGTAGGATCCCCAATAGAACCTTAGGGAATTTAGGTACTCATGTTATTTTAGTACCTATGATGATGCCCTCCTCCCCTCTTTTCCTATGTCTTTTTCAGGACTGGCATTGGATTTGTATAATGCCTTAAAAAAGCATTCCCTCTTCTCCCTCACCTAGCTAGATCAAACTTTCTTGGATCACTTTTTGATAAATATCTCCAATAAGGTTTTCATCATTGACATATACTCCAATAAAAAAATTTATGATGAATCCATTGCTGATTTTATAGCTTGTTGGAGGAGCCTAATCAACCAACTTTCCTTTTCCTTACCCAACTCAAATTAATCAAACTATTTGCTCGGGTATGTGACAAACACATCTCTTCCACATTGCATGTTTATAACTTCCAAACCTTTGATGAGGATTTTACCATGGTGTGTAAATTAGAGAATAGAACCAGTGATGAAGGAAAGCTAAAATTAAAAATTAAGAACTTCACCTATAAAACCAATGAGGCTTCCTCTTCCAAACCAAGAAACCAAACCAACACTAAGACCAAAAGCAAGGGAACTATAAATTAAGTTTTTATTAAATATAATTCTCCATTATCCATAAACCAACCAAATTCCTCTATTTCTTGAAAACAAAAAATGAGGAGCCAAAATAGGAACAGTAAGAAGTAATTCACCCTACTAGGAAAATATTATTCTTTAATCCTAGAGAAGTTATTAAAGGCCAACATCATACAACTTCCTCCTATCAAAACACCTCAACAATTTTATTCTTCTCACCCCACACCTAGTTGGTATAATGATAATAATCTATGCACATTCCACTAAGTAGTTGGCCATGATGTTAATAGGTGTAATACCTTCAAGAGCATTATCCAGTCTCTCATTGACAAGGAGGAGCTTGTGTTGGATAATCCAAATGCACCTCAAAACCTAGCCCTTGACATCCTTAAGAAACCTTTCCCCAATCATGCACCTACCAAAAATGAGAGCAATAATTTTGATTATTCTCATGAGGCACATACTGTTCACACAGTTCTTGGTGCACTTGTTGCTAAAGAACCTACCACCCAACCTATATGTTGCTCACCCTCTCCCTTTGTTGATGTACTTGAGTTACCTTCTCCTCTTTTGGAGACCCAAACCAAGGAAGCACCCCTTTATCCTCCTCCACTTACTAAGGTATTGGAGTCATCAACCCCTCCTTCCACTAACATAATAAAATAACCACCCATTTTACCTTCTCTGTCAACCACCAAGCAATTTACATCCCCTTTAGAGATCATTCTCGAAGAGGAGGCCCCCATGTCTATATCTCCCATTGAGGAGTCACCCATCCAAATATTGCATCCTTTGATTGAGTAAAAAGATGAGGTTACCATCCCTCTATCTCAACTTATAGGCTTATCTTTCAAATCCACTATCTAGGGACCAAAGTAGTGAATATAAATCATTCTCTAGGTTAGTACAAAAATTGGAATTCGTCTCTAACCCTGACATGGATCGAACCACTTTTTGGAAGTAATTGGGGATCCTTTATATTTCAAAACAAGAACCTCAAATCACACCATTGGTAGACCAACCTACCCATGCCATTATCCACACTCCTATCTTACCAACCAAATAGACTAAAGCAACCAAAAACCTTGGCACCTTCCCTACATAGAGCCTTAATCACCCATCTATGAAAGTAGAGATTACCTCACCAAACCTAACAACCAATCACAAAACCAAATTGACCAAGGAAGTGAAGCCACCATAGTGTCAGATGTCCAAACTCCTACCTCCCTCAATATTTCCCTCTATCTTAGGGCCTCATCCCTCCACTCTAAGTAGGAAGCTAGTTGTCCCAACCAAAACCTGACTATTGTTGCTAGTTACATTGGCACACATTTTTTAGACATACCTATCTTTAATGAACTAGTAATGACTAAGATACCTACCTTGAAACCTCCTACCTCTTCCTTACCAAAACTAAAACCACTAACCAAACATACCACCTTATCCAAATGTTTTGTCACCAAATCCACTCCCAAAAGGACTTTCACCTTACCAACCAAGACTAAAACCCCTAAACCTACTCCACCTTTAGATGAGTCCTACTTGACTATTTTTCAAAGGTTATTACAAGATTCTTACTTAACCTTACCCCCTATCAATTTTTTCAACCCTCTCGACTCAAAACCCATATATTATAATGACTACCAAGTGTGTTCCTATCATAGGACACTAGGCCATGACATGAAGAACTGTAAGGCTCTTCAAACCATTATACATAGGCTCTATGATGAGGATGATTTATTAATAGAATAACTTCCCATGGCCCCATTATTAATCCAACAACAAACAATCACTATCCAAAACCCGCATATTCCCCAACTCATACCTAAGAGTGATGATGAAGCAAACAACTCTCCTACCCCAATTCATCCCTCTATCCATACCATCCAAGTGGTCACAAGAACATGAAAGAAGGATAAGGGGAATACCAAAGTGTCCATTTTATATACATATCCATCTTGCACCTCCTAACCAAACCAAAATCAAACACCTTCACCTTCAACTAGACCCAATGTATCTATCTTGGGTACCTCCCAATCCAACCCCTCTGAATCCATCAAAAGAGTGGTGTTCAAAAAACTTCACCAAACCTTGATGAATATGAGCTTGTATTAGTTGATTACTACTTCATCTCATCATCACTAATCAATGATTGAGGCATTGTAGTCGATAGATCTTCTAACTTGAAGACCTTCAACCTCTAGAAGCCTTTGTTAATGCTCTAAAAATTTCTAACCTTGTCACCTTTAAGGATTTGCAAATACTGTATATCTATCTTGACAACCTAGATTGCCTCTCTTTATTACTATTAACATCAACCAAAGCTACATCAAATGTGTCATTATTAATGGGGGATCTTTTATTAATATCATCTCCTCACATGCTTATAACAAACTCAACATTTCAAACAATGTCATGTCTAAAACTTTGGTTGTCCTCCAATCCTTCAATGACACCATGACCACTACCCTAGAAACTAATATCCTTCATATCTGTGTAGGACCTCACACACTCCCCAAACTCTTTTACATGGTGGAAGGCATATTCCAATACAATGCTTTACTTCAGTGATCTTGGATTTGCTCCATGGGTTAAATTCACTGTACCCTTCACCGTTGCATTAATTTTGACCATGAATGCCATGTCATCACCATCCAAGCTGACCCAAGTCCCTTCTCAACTAGCTCATCTATCACACCCTCCTTAACCAAAAACAAGACCTCCACTATGAAAGAGGAATTCTTACCTCCTTCTACTAATGAGGCATCAACTAGCTCATCTATCCTCTTCAATTAAATCCCCACCTCAGACCACTAGGAATCCACATTACAATGTCTTTCACTAGGGGAATATCACTTCCTTGCCCTTGTTGCTTTCTCTACTCCCCAAGAGTATGAAAAACTTGACCACCATCCTAAATATGACCCTAATGTCAGAGCCATCATTCCATTTGGACCTTCACACTATCAAACCCATTTCATCTATAGGGGACTTAACAAACCACTTGGTGCTTCTACCACCTACTCTTCACCTTGACCATTCACATCTAGCTTCTCCTATCTAGACAAGCTAAGTTTTCCCAAGACATACTTTCATAGGTGTGCTTGGAAAGGATTTCATCATGGATGATATGAAAATGGCCCACATGAGTTTATTTCAATTGGGACAAGAAATCCTCATGAGAAACACATCTTTGATTTCATTCTACCTACCAAGAAGTAAACCAAACCACCTACCACCACCATTATCAAGGAAGACACCCCTTCCTCACCAACCATTCCTCCACTTGCATGTGAGGATGATGACATCATCCCACCTAACTTTTTTTTTTCAACATGATCATCTAGGACCCTTGAATTATCAAAATTAGGGGGAAATTGTAATTGTCCCTTTGATCCATCTTGAATTGATATGAGATGACTCTCCTACCATTAAAACTATTAAATAATAGGATGATGATTCCATTCTCACCTAATTTGGTGCCCCAGATTATGCCATCCATAAATCCCTTCCTCTTGAGACCTTGACCATGTTGAACTAATTCACCATGGATATCAACTTGGCCACTCCACACAACCCCCACATTGTCAAAATTGGCCAATTGCTAAATTCTGAGGAACTTCAAGACTTCCCCTCCTTCCTCCAAAATGGTAGTATAGAATTTTCTTTTTCTTATAGTAACATGCCTATAATTGACCCTACCATTATTACCGATAACATAGTAACCAACTATGATGTCAAGCTCATGAAGTAAAAACTTTGACACATACACCCTCACATAACCCTTCTTATTAAAGAAAAGCTTCAGTGCCTTATATCTATCAACTTCATTCAACCCATTGACTATCCCCACTGGGTCTCAAATGTCATGCTTATTACCAAATCCACATGGGGACTACACATTTGTGTGGTCTTTCATGACCTCAACCTCACTTACTCCAAAGATGACTTTCTTATACTGAGCATTGAACAACTAGTTGATCTTATAGTCAGCTACAAGATGTAATCTCTCATGGATGGATTCTCAAGTTACAATGAGATCCTAATTACACCTAAATATTGGCACAAGATCGCCTTTACCACCTGATGGGAAACTTTCTATGATAAATTCATTCTTTTTAGATTAAAAAATATTGGTGCCACCTACCAATGTGTCATGACTTATATCTTCCATGACCTTATCCCACAAGATTGTAGAGGACTATGTGGATGACCTTCTTATAAAATATAAACTCTAAAAGGATCATTTGGCCAATCTCAAGATTATATTTTAGTGGCTCATCCATTACTATGTTTGCCTCAACCCCAAAAAGTGCATTTTTGGTGTCTTATCATGAAAGGTTCTTGGTTTTATTGTCTCCTTTCATAGAATCAAATTTGACCAAGCTAAATTCAAATAAATACTTGACATGCTTCCTCTAGTAAACCTTAAGAAAATCTATAATTTGTAGGGGAAACTCCAATCCATTCATCACTTTATCTCCCAGCTCTTAGACTGATGTCAACCCTTCCATCACCTTATGAAGAAGGATGTATCTTTCAAGTGCAATAGAAAATGTCAAAATGCATTTGATTCACACAAAAAGTACCTTTTGTCTCTACCTATTCTCACCCCTCCAAAGTATGACCAACCTTTCTACCTTTGTATCTCCACCACTAATCACTCCCTAAGGGAAATGCTTACTCATCAAGATGAACAACACAGAGAGTAAGTTGTATACTATATTAGTTTCATGAATGTAGATTACAAGACTCACTATACCCATATCTAGAAGCTTTGATTAACTTTAGTCTTTATGGTCGCCAAACTTCATCATTACCTTATTAACCATAAAACCTATGTCATAACCAATACTAACCCACTCAAGTACGTGCACTCCAAGCCACACCCAAACAAGCACATGGATAAGTGGATCATGTTTTTAGTAGATTTTAACCTTGATTTCCTTTAGCAAAATTTAATTAAGAGGCAATCTATTTTTTACCAATTGGTTGAAGCATCATTAGTAGAAAATCAACCTCCTCTGCTTGAGTTCCCTAATGATTCCATCATAATCCTCTCTCAAGTGAACTTTACCTATCAAGTCACCACGTTCTTTGATGGATAAAAATGTCAATATGTTAGGGGAGTTGGTATCATCCTTATTCCCTTTGACGGTGAGCTTCTTCCTTTGTCCTTCAATCTTGATTTTGAATGTACTAATAATATAGATGAATATGAAGCCCTAGTCATAGGCCTTTCTTTTATTTTAGCCTTGGGAGTCAAAATAATCAATATCTTTGGTGACTTCTAACTTGTGGTCAATCAAATAAATGTCTCTTACTAGTGTAAGAATGATGTTTTTCAATAGTAAAAACAACTAGTTGATGAAATCTTAGCATAATTTAAATACTACCACATCTAGTAAACCCTATGATCGAACAATATGTTCATCGACAGCATGGCTTCCCTCACCTCTCAAATCCTATTTTCACCCTTTGACTCTAACCTATATATCATTATCCATAGACTTACCCAACCTTCCTATGTTAAATCAGATTCTCCCATCATTTTCAATGTGGAGGAGACCCAACCTAACCTTTGGTATTAGTAGAACTTTGACTATCTCAACCTTACCATTGTTCTTTTTGGACTCTCTAGGAATGTTCAAAGATAATTTATCCAAATTACCTCATGTGATACCATTATGGGAGGAAATATTTATAAACATGGATTTGATGGCCTCCTTTTTATTACCTACACAGTCATGAAGCCTCTCATGGTATCAAGGAAATGCATGATAAGATCTATTAGGGACATTTTGGTGGCCTTGTTGTAGCTAAATGCATCCTTCATCTCAGCTGTTAATGGCCTAACCTTAACCAAGATTGTTGTAATTATGTGAAAAAGTGTGTTAAATACCAATAACATGCCAATTTACATCATGCACCTAGCCATAGTCTTCATGTTTCCACTGACTTTTGGATTTTTTCATAATGGGGTATAGAACTTATTATTGAAATTAATCCCCACTATTCATAGTGACATCATTATATCATCACTATGACTAAGTATTTTACCAAATGGGTAGAGGATGTTCCTATAGCCTCAACCAAAGTGGAGAAGATTATCGACTTTATCAACTATCACATCATCTACTGTTTCAATGTTCCTCACAATATTATCATCTACAATGGTAAATATTTTAAGAAAAATCAAGTCTAAGGTCTATGTGATGCATTTTGCATTAATTTAAGCTTCTCTTTTCCCTATCACCCTTAAGTGAATGGATAGGTTGAGGCCTCTAACAAAACTCTTAATAACATTCTCACTAAAATGGTCAATGCGTATAGTCAGGATTGGCATTCATGCATCCCCTTCTCCTTATGGGCATATCATACTATCATTAGAAACCCTATGGGTTTTATCCCTTTATCTCTTATGTTTAGAATGGAGGTCATCTTACCTCTTGAATTTTGAATTCCCTGTCTTCACATATCTTTGTAATATCTTGTGTCTGAGGATGATTATCATCAACACCACTTAGCCTAGATTGAGGTAATTTATTAGCATCACTTAGCAGCCCTTACTCATCTTCACATCTATCAAGAACATGTCAAGCATGCATATAATAAAAACCTTTGAGTGCAAGAATTCAACATTAGAGACCTCTTCTTAAATTAAAATCAACATGTCACCAATATGGAAAAAACAAGCAGGGCAAGTTTGATTTCAATTAGATTGGACCCTATATCATAACCCACAAGTATGGATCAGGAGATTACTAGTTGTCCTCTCATGAAGGCAACCCAGAACCTAAGCCCCTCAATGCTTTGTATTTGCATTTGTTCTTTTGTTAAGAAGGATCAAGTTTACCTTTTATTTTAACTTAAGCTTATCCTTTATTTTCAACACATTCATCTCCTTATTTTAGTGGCAACTGATTAAAATTGAATCGTGTGATTATCTATCATAGTCATAACCTAATCTTGAACAATGGGTACCATGGCTCTACCCATGGCATGATTCTCATGGTATTTTCTACCCCTTTCCTAAGATGGATTTCCATGAACATTGTCATTTAAACCTCTTTAAACCTAATCAATATTTTTGTGATTTTAGTTTTACCTTCATAAAGGTGAACCCTTAAGCCTATATAAGTATTTTTATGTCAAGCAAGCTCAAGCACAAAAAAAAAGTAAAATACAAACCAATATAAATCACGGGTCTTTCCTAAGCATTCACAGATTGCTCCCTCAAAGGACAACTACATAAGCATACTAAAATTTCACAAATATAAGGTAGACCGATCCATTAAAGGATAACTATCACAAATCCTTAAACAAATCAAATAAACTTAGACCATTCCCTTGAAGGATGGCTGAGTAAAGCATTTGTCAAAAGCATAGAAATTTATTGGAAGCTTCCCATATTGATTAGCTTCCCATATAAAGCAAAAAAGAAAAAGACCCATTTTCAAAATCATAACAAAAGAAAACTAATCTTGAAAGTCACAATTGACTCTCACACAACAAAATAAGGTGGAAGCCACAATTAGCTTTTACAAGTAAACTTCTTGCATTGATCTATCTACACCTTGTATGGCATAGACTTATTATATTGGCTCTTCAGAAAACTAAAAAAGAGGCATGTTAGTATCACAATAAAGTTCCATTTTCATCCATCTCCCCTTTATACACTATACGTAAGGGATTTTGAGATTAAATAACATTATATGGTCAAGACACATTTTTCACCAACTAGCAAACACTAATTCAAAGCATTCGAAGGGCTTATGTTCATTAAGCCAATCTAACTTTGGTTTTATTTTTATTCCTTGCCAAAATAGAATCATCATGTCATCTTCCTATCCTATCATAACTAGTTATTATTTCCATTACAACATTTATCTCTTGATTATATTGTTTATTCTCCCATCTAGTGTTGTTAACTAGCATACCTCATGTGTTTTATCTTTAAAATTGGCAACAAGCATATGCACATGTGTCATAAGCAAATGTATAACCATAATCATAACCATAACAATCATAATAACATCATAACATCCATGATCAATAAATCAACCAACCATTTTCATCACATGTCTAAATATAAATAATGAATCATATACTCATTAAGATTGAGCATGTCATAAGCAAATAGGAAGCATAGCCATAAATAAAATCCATCTCATACCTATCTATGTGAGTATACATCAGTGTATAACACCCATAACATAAGCATAATCCATAAGTAATATAAACTTCAAGTCATACACATTAACATCAAATCATATACCATGAGCATGAGCAATAAATAATGACCATATATAACTCATGAGTCAAATAGCATCATAATGTATACAATATATATACATGTTTCTCCATCTTAGAATGTACATCTCACCACATCAGCTCATAGGTCAAAATAAAAATGATATACAACAATATATAAATATATCTAAACTATGTCATGGCTATGCCCCAAGGGCAACACTATCTCTTGGAGTACTACTAGATCCTAGTGCTTACCCTCATGTAGTACCTACCTATCCTCCAAATGTACCTATCTATATATCTGTAGTCACTTCCCACTAACTTGGAATAGCCACACTGGCACCACCTATCAATCTAGCTCTATACTCACCCCATTAGGGCTCCACTAGGTAGTGAGTGAAGACTATAACCTTATAATATTGTAACTCTTAGATGGTGATTATGTACCTTTGCATATCAATGGTCTTTATTGGACCTATTGGTGTTACTACTACTTCTCTGGCCTATCATAGAGCATCTCACTCATGGGTGACCTAGGCTAGTATAGCTATATCCTAGTCTCTTTCACCTATCACAGTGGCTATCTGACCCTATAGTATATCCACCAAACCTTGTAATGCTACCACCTATGCATGTGATATAACTATCACCTCTCATGTCTATTCTCTCTTACCCACTCTCCTAGTTGGGTCCACATCCATCAGTCTCCTACCACTATCACCATCACCAAAATCTACAACTACATATAAAGCCTAATACCATTCCATGTAACCATTTGCAAAATTGCCATCATCTATCTATGGCCTAGCTAGAAACTCTTCATGATCTTGCAAGGTTGGTATTAGATGTGGCTTAGGCAATAGAACCTTTGAATCCTTGTGCATGTATCTATGGAATGTGCCTTGAATACCTTAAACTAGGCTGAATTATATACACACCCTATCAAATGGGATAATATCTACCTCCCCATCCTTCTTACCAAATATCCATCTATAAATATGTAGAGATAGGGTCTACCTCTTATAGCTAGCCAATAATATAAATTAGACATATGGTCTCTAGACAATCTCTTTAATCACTAGTGCATCTAGTGCACCTCTGAACAAATCTATTTTGGCCCAACTAGTGTGTATTTTATGACAACTTTTTTTTGGTCCTTTAACCATAATAACAACATTACCATGTTGACTACATTTTACACCTACACCACATAATTCATACCAAACCCACTTGTGTCTTCTCAAGAGCACTTCCTATCTTGGATACCTATGACACTTGACCAGTTTGTATTTTCATTGGGATCACTTCCTACCTTGGATACCCATCAAATCACAAACATTACCTAAGATACTCACATTTATGAGTGTACCCAGTTACCACACCTAAATAAGGTCACATAGTCCACTTTTCACTTATCCTCCTAGCACCTACCCTTTATTTTTACTAGTTATGACAACCTAGTCTATATGTGATCTCGGTTATCAACCTTTTTATCATAATTATTTATGCTTCTTTACCCAACCTATCACCCAACCTCATGGCATTCACCTATCATCATCAAACTCCACCTTATCAAACTCATACCTGATTTTATTTTACCTCATCAACTCCTAATTTGAGGGGGAACACCTCATCCTATACTCGAGACAACTAGACCTTCAACCAGTAATTAATTTTTATTTTGTGGCTTGTTGATTCAAAGTTGCATAACAAAAAGGGGTAAAAGTTAGATACTGTAAATCTGCATACCATGATTAAAAAATTTTAAATTCTTTTGGACCACTTTAGGACCCCCTTGGGACCAATTTAACCCTTTCACTACTAGTTGAGCTTAACCATGCTTAGTTTGACCAAATGACTTAGCTTACCCTTTTACCCACTATTTGACTTCATCAACTATTGATGGTTAGGATGACCATCGATAGTCAGGGTCCACCATCCCAAAGCCAACATGAAATTTTCCTTCCTTGATTTTTTAAAAATAGTTCATCTAAATCCACATGCAAGCCATTGCATGCATGAGTCAAAATTATAAGGCCTAGTTAATGTCTTTTTACAACTCTCCTTATTTGCCTATAAAAAGAGAAGAGAAAAGAGGTAAAAATCAACTATAATTATTATCTAGAGCTTATGCATTCAGAGTTCCATTTTTTTATTTCAATCATCATCAAAACTATAGTGATTGAGTTATCACATCAAATAAGCTACTTATTTCCATTCCTCCATGAATAGACAAGCATCATTACTCTATTAGAATCATTTCAAACTCCACCAATGAGTCAACAAACTCAATCACCCACCCAATCAGCCTTCTATAAGATAAGTATTATTTTTCTAGTATTTAATTACTTTATTTTCCTTTTGCACTTAGCTTAGTAACAACCCATCTCTTAGAATACAACTTTGTGATCCTATCAGGCTGACCATTTACCAACCCAAACCTACACATAATAATTATTAATGGTTAGCTTGATTGTCAATGGTTTTTCCAACTGTTGATGGTTGCCTCAACTATCGATAGTCACCTTAAATACTGATGGTCACCCTTACCACTAATAGTCACTATGGTATCAAATAATAACAAGCTATTTCCACCTACCTACCCCTAATCAAATCTAGTTTTTTGTGTCCTTGCCTATTCACATATCCCTACCTTATTTTTTGAAATAGACCCAAGCCATTTAACATTAGTATTTACTTATTTATTACCATATTAGTCATTTTTAGTCTATTTCTTTAGCAAGCATTTCCTGTGTTTAATTTTAGTACCTTTTGATTATTTATGCAAGTACTTTATCATTCTATTTATAAACTTAATTTTTTAAAATATGTAGATTATAAACCCCTAAGGAAGCTCTTTCTTCATAGATCTAGCTAATGTTAGGCAATCTACTTAGCTATCTATCTAACCAACCATTTTATTTATTATTTTTTATTTACAAGTCATCCTCCCAAGCCAAAGAGTAGTTATTCACAATCTTCTTATTAAATGTGTGCACAATCAAACAAGTTTTTCAACCATACCCATATTTAGTTTCTTCTTCTTCCCTTTCTCAAAATATAAGATGAAATTCATTGAAACACTTGGATTAAGGGAGGTGGATTTTATATTGAGCATTGTTAGGAACTAGTTGATTGTCAAATATTAAGGTAGCTAGTAAATTCATTAGTTATAGGGTACACTAGAGGAGAAGAATTTAGAGTTGTCAATGTACAATTGGAGACTAGCATATCAACAAAATTTGAAGCATCTATGAAATGAAGAAGAAAGCAACAAAATTGTGTAAGATAAACTAAATATATCAAAAAGTAGAATCATTGAGGTAGCCAACAAAGGAAATAAAAGGATACATATTTGTTTGAGATTAGTTAAGGCTAGAAAATCACCAATTACTGAGGCATATAGTAATAGGGGATGTAAATTAGAAGATGCATCAAAAGAGGAAATGACTGAGTAGAGTAGATAAAAATAGGAATCTATGATATCAACAAACATTGAGGTATTTATTATAAGTGCAAGATGTACCAAAGCCATAAAAATAGAGTTTCCTTAGGAGAATTTAGAGGTTAAAAAATAATAGAACATTGAGGTAGTTAGAAAGAGTGTGATCTAAAATATGTGACAAAAGGAAGGAAGGATGAATTAAGGTTGATCATAGATAAAAATTGGTTGATCTCCAAACATGAGGTAGATAGAGCAAGTTGTGAATTTTAGGAGACACACCAAGAAGAAGAGAGTAAGTACTAATCCTAGAATGATTAGGGCTCACATAGAACCAAAATTTGAGGCAATTGGTAAAAGGTAAGGATATTTGAGATGTAGAAATAATAGTGTGAAGACAATAAATTATGCAAGAAAAAACTAAATTGAAATATCATTTAACCATTGAGGAAGATAGAATATATCTCTAGGTTTAAATTCAAAAGATTCATGAAGAATAAATAGGGTTACAAGAAGCACCTTCCAAATATAGATGTCATGAAAAAATATGGTGTGAGTGGTAGAATAATAGGTGTAACATGCTGATTATAATTCATGAAGTAAATTAATGAAAGGATAAAAGGTTGGAGTTTAATGATGCACAAGATTGAATCCTCAAGGAAGAAATGTAAAGAGAAGGCTAGTTCGCAGATCGACTGAAGTGAAAATTTTCACCTACAATAGCATGCAATGGATAAGGAGATAAAAAAATATACATATTCCCAAAGGTAAGGACTATAAACACATAAAAGAGTGAAATATGAATAAATACAAACACTAATAGTGTCACATAAATAAAAGGAATAAAGTGATGTTACCCTGAAGATGAAGGCTAGATATACACCTAGAGAAATGTGAAGTACAATAATCTCCTCCATGTATGTTGAGTAAGTAACATATATAATCTTAAAGCTAATGATAGAGAGCACAAAATTCATTATTAAAATTAGGGAAAGTTGTTAGATAAAATAGGAGAGGAAGATCAACTTGAAGCTCATAAAGAGGGCACAATTTACATGACACAAAGAAGAAGATGGAATAAATAAAAATAAACCTACTTACTAATAAATAATACTTTATGTGAAGCAAAAGAGATAAAGGGAGAGTGAATAAATCATCGTTGAGAGGTATGTGCATAATAAGTAGTGTTATCAACCCTAGGTGAAGGTATACATCAAATTTTACTGTAAACCCACTATAGAAATAAGAAGGTGAGATCAGGAATAAGAAGTGTGTGAGGAAGAGTGTAAGGTAAGTGAAGATTAAGATAAAGGTGGAATAAGGAAAAGGGTAGGGAAGAATAAAATGAATAATAGGAGTAATATCTAAAAGAGCAAAAAAGTCTCAAGTGAAGAGGGAAACTATGGTCGAAGGGGTCGACCAGATGGGTGGTTCTACCGTTTAGACCCAAAGTAATTAAGGGTTTATATTTTAGATAAATGGGGAGTATAATCTAATATAATCCCAAGCGAACTTAAATCTTATAAATTTTGGGCCATGCAAGTGAAGAAGAATAATATCAGGCATCGAAAGATAATGCAAATAAAATGGTGAAGCATGTAAGGATAAAGACAAGTTGATAAATTAGCAATGCATAAACAAGAAGCAAGGCATGCATGAATCACATGTAGAAATAAAAGAAATAAGATTCAGAATAAATAAATAATGCATAGGGAGACTATGAGGGGTGATATTTAAGTAGATAAGTGCCTATTATGACATGTACAAGAATATGAGATAATAAGTGTGAGACAAAAATAAATAGATAGGCATGTGTATAAAGAGGCACCTACATGAGCATTAGATGATTATAAAAGTGTGAGGAAAAAATAACAAAGGGTCAAATAAATAATCATAATGGTGACACTTAGAAAATGAATATCAAAGGAATGTGAAGGATAATATATCTATGAGGAAGATCAATAATAAGTATTGTTAAAACTATGAGGATCAAGGACTGACTAATCCACCCAATACTAGCATAGGACTTTGAAATTAGGCACCAAACCTAGTCTGTGACATCTGTCAATCTCATAACTTGACATGTTGGTCATTGATCCCAAAAACTATAAATATAAGTGTTGGATCCATAGAATAGGTTTTTTCTATCATATTTAGATGGTGGATTGGTTGCATGCTAATCGTTTTAAAGTAGCCAAGTAGTGAGAGAGAGAATGGTAAATGTCCTAAGGCTTAAGCCTTACCAAAATTTCATATGATTTGGTGTGTGAGAGAACAAAGATATGAGATCTAGAAAATGAGCCAAGGATACCCTCATGTAAATTTATGGAGATCATAATATCATGTACCCTTGTTATGAATTAATAAAATGAGTTCTTGGAAATATGTTGTTTTGAGTTGTTTAGTATGTGGTGAGTTGCCCCTTCACTAGGAACCCCAGTCATGACTGCATCAAAACTCATGTCAAATTTAGGTAAAATATATTATTAAAATATGAAGGATCCTAACTAATGTTTTTAATATCACATAGATTTGTTTTATTCACAAAAAGTAATTCCTAGAATACCTTTGATTTATTGTCCAAAATATAGAGATAGAGGATTTACAATGTGATTAAATATCCTCATATTGTTGTATCATATATGCATGAAATATTTGAAATATTATATAAATAGGTTATGAATAATTTTTTGATGCTAAGGACTCTTGGTACATGTTAGTAATTTTTACACGTCTCATTTCATAATTACATATATCTTTTTGCTTGTTATAACATTATTATTTTTTAGGTTGGAATGGAACGTATGTGATCTCTTCATATTAATGGTTTTGTATGGTCGCATGGTTTTCGTAACATGGAAACATTACATTGGAATAATGGGAATGATGCTACATTTTTAAATTAATTTTTTGAAATATATATAAGATAAAAATTATATCCATACAATGATGTGTTATTCAAGTTAATATTATCTACAATTTATTAGCACAAAGTAAATACTGAAATGCAATCCAATGCATGATTATAAGGGAAATTATGTTTGATATTATATATCAATGATAAAAAACATAATAAATATGATATTTCCCTTAATGATGCAAAATTAAGTCTTCATATGTCTCAATAAATGTGTCATATGTTATTAGTTCTGAAGGGAGACTTATGGATCCATTTAACTTTCACTTGGAATTTTTTCCTGATCTACTAGCCAATTATATTCCATTGATTGGCATGCCAAAATAATATATAATCCTTTTACAAATTTAAATGGAAGGTTTTTATGGGGTAGATAAAATAATGTTATTTGGTGCAAGTTGATTGGCTAAATTTTTTCTATGTTATTGACTACTTCACTTGTTAGAACTACCTAGGTTTCATTATAAATTCCCATTTATATCTTTTAATGTTTGTCGTAATGTCAATAGTACAAATAAAAATAAATATATATAAATGTTTTAGTGTATAAAAATTGCTCTAACATCATGGAAATATAATCGATAATAAGAAAAAAGAATGAGGTAGAAGACAATGTCCATCCCTATATTTGACAGAAGTGGATTGTGCACCTTACATCTAATAAATCTTTTCTAATAGTTTTTTAGGAATCATTGTGAAACACCTTTGAATGGATATAGTCATTTTTTTACGTTCAGATATTATTCAAACTTTAGATGCGTAGTAAGAAAATTAGATCTTAGATAAACCTATATATTCAGCCAAAAGGTCATAATGCAAGCTAAGTATCCATTCCATTTTGTATTTTACTTTTATATTACTTAATTTAATTTGTTTACTTTATTATATTTCATTTTACTGAGTTAATTCAATTTCTACAATTTATTTATAAATTAATTGATTAAATCTGATTGATAATTGGGTAAACAGATCCAAGCATAATTAGAAGAGATATTGATAATAGGCATGAACCTAATAATGTTAATTAAATATTCACACATGGATAAATTAAAATAAAATGTTCATGTTATATTCTTCTCTCTAGGCATAAGTGAAAATGTTACTCTCCTTCCACATCTACATAAAAGACCTTCTAATTCTAATAAGACAAAATACTGAAAAGGAAAGATATGAATGCATTGTTGGAGTCTATTAGTTTGTTTAATACATTAATATATATAGTTTTACACAACATGCATTTCCATAATTTCAAAACCAAATTTACCTCCCTATAATCAATTAATTTGATAGATTGGAGATATAACTAATATAATTTATCATGTAGAAGCTAATATACAAGATGATAAATCAAATAAGGCAAGATGAAATGGTTATTACTTTATCTAAGATTACCTAATGCACATAGATTATTTTAAAAAAAATAGTTTTTTTTGTTGAAAACACATATATAATATGAATTTATTATATTAATTGTCCATATATTTGGTCATCCCCAATTAATGAATAGAATATGGATGGAATATTTTCTATGGAATTTACAACTCATAGAGACTTTCTATAGATAAAACTTAATAAGTTATATAATTTTACATATATTCAAAACATTTGATTAAATATCATAAAAATAGATTTTTAATGAAGCACATGTTTTTATATTATGTGTGAAATATAGTTATGCTCCACCATACCCAAACAACTACTACTTAGAAGTATATTGAAGATAATATACGTATAATTATTGAAGACATTTATCAATACCTACATAATCTAATAGTTAATAAATTGGATGAGCAAGTACTATTTTTAGTTAAAAAAATTGAAACTAAATTGTAATGGAACTTATGGAAGCGCATTAACTAATAGGATCTTTTGCATTTCTTTTTTATGTGTCCACATGGCCAACCAAATTATTCAAAGTATAACGCTCACATTTGGTCTAATATCCATTAATAACATGTCAAGCCAAACAATAATGGTTAAGGCAAACAACAATGGTTAAGTAAAATTACAGTGGTTAAGGCAAATGTTAGTGGTTAAGAAAAATGATAGGGGTTAAGGTAAATGCTAGTTGAAAAATAATTTCCAATGTCATTTGAAATCTGACTTGTTGTTTATGTGCCTTCCCCTAATCAAAAAGTATATCGGTTCTCATTCTCCATTACCTAATTCCATAATGGTGAACTATAGGAACATCCTTGGGGAGGCATTTTACTATAAAGGTTGATTAGCTACAATGAAATTCATTCTATGCCTTGTTGAATCCCCAACCCTTAAGCATGATATTGGTTCAACATCTTATAATCACATATCATTTTATATTTCATAGAATATTTGGGTTTATTTTATGTTGAATCTCTTGTTGACTACTTGAAGGATTTAGGGCATAATCATTCATGCAATGCATAGTTTTTTTAATAGTTTGTGTAATTAGGATATGATACATATAATTTAGTGACCACAAATGAATTCAATGAATAATAATTGTTTAATATTATATAAATAAAGGAATTTTAACTTTATACCTTTATATTCTAGATTTATATTATAAAGAAATTTAAATGTTTGTAAATTTGACCACTATTGTGTACATACATTCAAGTATAGTTATAACCACCAATAACATGAACTTATAAATAGAATATATATGCACATTTTAGTACAGAATAGGTTAAGATCCTAAAACCATTCCCAAATAAGAATACCTTCAATGATTAAAGTAGTTAACAATACATTCAATGCCTTATTGTAAGAACTAGAGTATATGAGTGTGAGTTCTGTTTGAAGTAGAAAATAGCATTGAATAAATTATGCCTTCAATGAATCCTATGTAGAATATTCTAATTACACAAATTATTTAATAAATTATGAATTTAATGAATGATTATGTCATAACTAACCATTAATTCCTTCAACCATTCAATAATACAATCAACATAATACTCCATAGTTATTTAGTGATAATTGTGTTAATGTGAAGGATGGACATGTATAAATGTTTATTGTGTGCTTGAAAAGCACTTATTATTCTCATTTTTATTGATAACTCAATCAATTTAATAATAAAAGGCTCATGAAAAGCCATTGATTATATTATTGACTTCTTGACATATGTGACAGAGGAATGGATGTTTCTAATGATTAATTTCTTATTGATAATGGAAAGAGTGACATAGGTGGTGGATAACTTAGTACTATGTTTCTCTCAATGTCATGTTCTTATTAACTTAGTACTCAATATTAGTATTTCTTATGAGTTTGTAAAACACTTATTGTGTCCTTTATAATTCATAACTCTATCAAGTTAATAATAAAAGGATCATGGAAACCCATTAACTATACTCATGACTTCTTGAACTTGATGGTATGCTTATTTGGAAATGATATTAAGATATTACCTTTTTTTCTCTTTAAACATGCATCTATCCTTTATGAATTAGCTCATGCTGAGGATGGTTATAATTATCCCTTAAATAGTGAGATGAATGGATGTTTCTAATATTTAATTTCCTATTGCTAATAGAAAGAGTTACATGGGAGGTGGATAACTTATTACTATGTTTATCTTAATTTTATGTTTTTATTAACTTACTAATCAATATTAGTGTTTCTCATGAGCTTTAAAAACACTTATTATGTTTGTTTTTGTTCATAACTCTATCAAGTTAGTAATATAAGGATCATGGAATCCAATTGACTGTATTCATGACTGCTTGAACCTAATGGTATGCTTATTTGGGAATGATATTAGTATCTTACCATGTTTTTTATTTAAACTTGTGTCTATCTTTCATGACTCAGTTCATGCTGAGGGTGGTTATAATGATTCCCTTAAAGGGTGATATGAATGGATGCTTCTAATCTTAGATTTCATGTTGTTAATGAAAAGAGTGACATAATGTATTATTAATTGGCATTGGAAAATTTTAATGTGTGGCCTTATATGCAATCTATTAATGAAATGTATGGTAAATATGTACATTTTCAATTTTTTATTTGATCACATTCTCTAAGGATAACCCTATGAATGTGTCAAGGTTAGAGTGTCCTAACTTCTTTTCAATAACATTGGATATGATTATATGAAGCTTGAATATTCTTATGTTTGGAATTTTTTTTTCATAGGATTATGGATAACATATGTGTCTTACATATTGTTTCTTGATATGACACAAGAAAAGTGTGTTTCAAATATGTGTATATTATTTATGGTTAGAGGAAATAAGTGATAACCTTTAATTCTACTCTACTTACTGAAGGTAGTAAATTGAATTATTCATACTATGTAGATATTATTCATGGTATTATGCCTCTTTATGATCAGAATGTAGAGAATGTGGTTTTTGAAAGAAAATCTAAATTAATGTGTAACCAAATGTTTGGTAAGTTTTTCATAAGAGATGATAATCTAGACACACTTAATAGATATGTAGATTCACTTGTGTGGTAGTTTTTCATTTTGAAGATCAAATATATACAATATGTTGGAGATGTGAAAACAATGCCAAGGTGGTATAGATAAAGTAGTGGTGGTGCTTCATCCATCGGTACTAGTGTGTTTTCTCCACCTATGTAGTTATAAGAAACTATTAATGAGACCTTTTTCCCACTTTATAAGTTAGAGTTGAATTTAAATGAATAATTACATACACCATCATTGGCACTACAAACATGACATGTTACCAATGATTCTAGATCAAATATATTGTGAGATGTCCAACATATAACTCTAGTTTAGTGTTTAGGGGATTTGTGAGGGGATATGTGTTTGTTTATGTCATATTTTATATTTATTTTTAGTATTTACATCATATGTATTATTTTTATAATATTGGGGTATTTCTTGGGGAGTATGAAAGACCAAAATAATGAATGCAGAATCAAAAAATTGAGGGTTCTCTCTTGGTAGAGAGTAATTACCATGTCAATATTTAATCAATATTTTAAATAAATTAAAGTTTAATTATTCTCTTAAAATATTTTTCATGATACATAAATGTTACAAGTGATATTAGTATGTCTTATTACATTCGGGTAAGGTAATAATGGTTGAAAATCTAAATTGATGCTAATGAGTGTATCATCACCAAGTGTTTCCATTGATAAGAAATTCTTTTTTGTAAAGTTAACTTGTATGGGCCTTACATCAAGGATGTAATAAATTAGCACATAAATATTAGAAGCATCATTTTACACATTTATAAGAATCCCCAATTTGGGCTTCACTCTGTTATTTCCAAACCAATTAAGAGTTCCAACAAGTTATAATATGATTCAATGTTTTTATAGATTTTATATTACCATTATTAATAAATTGACAAAATATATATATATATATATATATATATATATATATATTAACTTTGTAATTAAATCATCCATTCTAAATATCACATGTGTTAATAATAAATATATACTTAATTTAACAATTTTAATACACTGGTGTTAGGAAACTTTTCAAATTTCACATTCTTGTGAGGCATGCATATTCATAATTTACAAATTTCAAAAACTATAATAATTACAAAGTTAACAAATACTATTAAATGAACCATATATATTTAAAAATCATTAACTATAGTGAAATTAACCATATCAAAGGAACACACTTATTATGATCATTATTATTGGCATTATAGTTAGGAAGCATAGATGCGGTGGGAGTTATTTTAGTACAAGTCATAAGATGGATAGAAAAGTTTGTCCAAACTTTGATCTATTCCTTATAAATATTATTTTATATTACATTCCTATAATTATCTACTTCCAAATTAATATCCCTATATCTTAACACATCTTTATATAATCCTAGCAATGTAATTTGATCATCGAGCCATATTTGAGCCTATGGTTTTTCTTTCTTTACATGTTCAATACAAATAGTTTGCTTATTGTTCTCATTTTTAGAGATGATATGGTTTTATTAATTCCTTAAATGCTTTCCTCAAATTTTTCCTTACTTTATTTTCTAACCTTTTCTCATTCCTCCTATACATCCAACCTAGTCTTCAAATGCTGTAGTTGGAATTCTCGAAGGTCATCATCCACCTTTGCATTGATTTATTCAAGAATTTTAGATTGGTCCAAAAAATTACTTGGGGGATTAGAATTGGGATTCTTGGAAGCTACATAGAAGTAAAATCATGGATATTTAGTAAGTATATGGCACTAATATAAGGAATGTCACCTAAAATTTGATTGTTGGGATCATGATCTACACTCAAAATGTCCATCAATTTCCTCTTGATAGCTTCATTGCTTCCTTTCCTTTTATCTTTATTTTTATCCATTATTTAACAAAAAAAACATTGTAATATAATTATATGTAGCTTCATTCATTTTTAAATATTTTGTAGCAAAATTAAAAACAATAGACTATTATACAAAATGTGAAGGGTATTATACTTAAAAGTAAGATGTAGGGCATTATATAAAATATAATAAGATGGAAAAAAAATACACCATTATATAGACCGATATTTTATTGGTTCCTTTCCTTTATGTATCAAGATGGACCAAAATAGACCATTACACATAATGTAAAGGGTATTATATATAAAAGCAATATGTAGGGAGTAATATAGATTACACTAATATGGAAAACAATAGACCATTATACATATTGATCTTTAATTTATTCCTTTCATTGTGTAATAAGATAAAAAATAGTATATCATTACACATAATTTTAAGGGTATTATATAGACAAGTAAGATGCCAAACATTATAAATATTATAATAAATGGTGTTATATAAGTAGTAAGTATGTATACTTTATCTGTGCATACCATTATAAAGAATGTAAAGGTTGTGAGTTTTCTCTTACCTCCAATAAAGTGGGTAAATGTCCCTATAGCTTTGATGATGTTGTTATATAAAGTTATAGTGTGACTCTATACTGAGAGTAAATGTTGAAATAAGGAAATCTAGATGATGTCTTATGGAGGGAGCAAAGGATCATATGCCATGATCCCTTTCTTATTGTTATTTAATTTTATAATAATACATTTTCATGAAGACTTTCAAATTTAGCCTTTGAGTATGAATATAATAACTAATTGGCACATGACATGATGAATGAAGCCACATTACATTTCATTATAAGCCATCCACACATGGCACTTGTAGATGGTACAATCCACCTAGCATAGAACATGTGAAAGGCACAAGGTAAATTAATATTTGATTTAGAAAAAAATATGTCAATACAATTCATTGTCCCTATAATATTACATGGTTGTATGCATCATGGAATGGTAGTAAAGATAGGATGGAACAAATAGGACTCTCAATTAATGAATAATTTATTATATGCATTAGAGACTTTATAATGCTCTAGATGGATATGAAACATGTTGGCATAGATGCAAAGACACAGGAAATTTTGTGTGTTTTTCCTTTTTGTGATAATTTTTTATGTAAAATATAGTGGGTAGTGTCAAAATCTTAAGGATGTGTGTTTTTCCTTTTATCATACTTACCAATATATAGAGTAATAAAACATGTAATCCACGCTTAAGACTGATTCCATTACAATGTAGAGTTCATCATACTAATAAATAAGGTATTCTTATAATTGATTCAAATAAATTTATAAAATGTAAACCATCATAACACATGATGTTGCCATTTATCCTTCAACTAATTCAGTAAGGTCAAGATATATAAATAGCATATAAATTCACATTCCAAGACATAATTACATTTGTGACCCTTATTTTCATGTTAAAATCATATTAAAGTTTATCTCAGTATTTATAATCCAATGATAAACCTAACTTAAAATACAAATTAACCAACCTCATATTATTCATATGAAATAAGAATACTATTTAGTTCTTCATAATATACTAAGAGCTTTTTCATCCCCTTCATATTATACTCAATTATCAATGGTGAGATGGAAATTTGTTTTCATATTTTAGTCTAAAATTATTTTTTAATGTAAGGGAGTGTTGCATGTTTCAATTCCATTCATCCATTGAGGAAAAAACTGAAAACATGTTTATTGTTTAGGCGTGCATGTTTGGATACACTATTATTCTAGAATAAAGGCACAGTGTAGTGAAACCTTGGGTTCAAATTGAAGATATGTGATATGTATAAAATAACATGATGTTATATAAGAAAATTATACCCATTAAAATGATGATAAAAACCTAAATTTTAATATGCCGTGTGAGGGAATCATCTATGAAAAATCCCATAACACATAATTATCAATGATGTAGGGTGAAAATCTAAAAAAAGACATTGTTACATAGCATTATTTCTAATCATGGGAAATTACATAATGATGGCCAATATTGATTTGAGTTGGATAATGTTATGGTCTTCAATGACTTAACAGGTCATACATGTTTTATAGTTACAAATGATATCCAAATAGGGTTTTGAAAGAGACATAATTAAAATAAAAAAACACTCAACTTGGTTTAAATAACATTATCTCATTAATAAAAAAACTTAGTCAATAGACCAAATACACAAGTATGAGCAAGACCCAAATAAACACACTGAAAGATTAAAAATAAATCATAATACATAGATGGAACTTGTAGCTATTAGGCATGTGAGAAAGACCCTATAAAAACAACAAATAAATTCAAAAGACTCATAATATGTTCCCTTATTGATGACCTATCTATTGCAAAGAATATAACAAATGTGGAAACATTTTATGATATTATTCTTGAGCTTGAATTGGAATTCTTTCACTTTTTGGGTACATTTTATATATTGAAGATAAATATATACATATAGTTCCATTATGTGAAAATTCTTATTGTAGGATCCAAGATCACATTTATGCCCTCTTGAGTATGTCATAAAGTTTGACATGACATATCCCAAAAACATACTGAATCTCCACAAACTAAATAAGCCATCAAACATAAAACATTTATTCAAGTATTTATTCTCCTCTTTTGTTCCTTATTTTGTACTAAATCATCCTTGTCCTACTATAACAAAAAAAAATAATACAATTAATTTCATAAATAAAAAATAAAGTTATTTGATTTAAGAGAAAGAGTGATTGAAAAATCGAGGATAAGAAAATCTACCTTCTCCTTCAACTCTCATATTCTCCCCTTCACATTATTATTTGCAACCAATGAATTTTATTTTTCCTATAAATTTTCATAACTCGTGTGGAATTACAACATGAAAATGTATTGGTGAAGAAATGAATATAATGGAAAACACAATGTATCAATTACTATCACAAACTACCTCCAACTTAAAATTTCTTGCCTCATTTTCTCTTTATTTTATTTAAAATTATAAATATGTAATTATTATTATATTATTTCCAACCCTTTAGGGATCAAATAATTGGAGTTATAAATAATTTATTCTGTTTAAATAAACTTTCTTCCATCCACACATCTCATATAGTTGTTGCTAAAAATTGCATTCCACAAACCCCCATTGTCTTATCTTTGTTGGATGCCTTTCTCCTTGACAATATATAATGGGAGGTAGCATGTGAATTTAAACATGGTGTGAATTAAATTTTGGTTTTGACCATAATTTTTTCCCACCTTTGTACAATGCAGTACATTGTGGTTTAATATAATATAATTTGTCCATGTCTCCAAACTCCTCAATAATCTTGTAACCATGTTCCTTATACTCAAAGATAATTTACATGCATCAAAATGCTCAAATTAAACAATCATATTCAATTTAAAATTCTTAGGATATGCATCTAAATTGAGAATATAAAAACATGAGATAATTACCCTTGTATAATGCATAGATCATGGCATGTCACTGTGGAAATCCTATTCTAGCTAAAATTCAACATTGTCTTCATGCTCACATGAAAAATTTGAGTCTATTTCTTGCTCAGATATGGTAAAATATTCCTATGAAAGTAAAATAACAAAACTAAGACCATAATATTATTTCATAGCACTTTTAAGAACTCATATTTTACCACATTATACCTTATCCTTCGAAGGATTCTTGTGTGCACCCAAAGAGGTTGAATAGGTAATTCATTCCATTCATTTGATCTTCTATTGACCTAAATTTTAAAAAATAAAATATGCCTATGTAAGTGAAATCAATAAGAAAATATCAAAATCATGTTTCATATGACTTAAATAAACACATACAAATCTCAACATATTACCTTATCCTTCTACCTAAGCCCATGTCCATGCAAAGATGTTGTAGAGGTAATTTGTTCCATTCTTTTCCTCTTCCCATGAGGGAGGATAATAGGTTCCTATGAAATTAAAATCAATAAAAATAATTTCACAATTAGGTTTCATAAAACTTAAAAAAACACTCCGAAATTCCAACATATTTCTTTGTTCTTCTAGCTAGGCGCATGTGCATGAAGAGAGGTTGTCGATGAATCCTTTGGTAGATTAAATTTTGTAAAGTCTTCAACCTAAAATGGAGTAGATGTGAAACCCTCCTCACTACCATTGTCTACCTGAAAAATAAATGTAATAGTTATAAATCTCAAAAATGTATACAATAAGATATATGTGTGAATTGAAAATGGAAGAATGTGAAAGAAGAATTACCCTTGTATCATGGGAATCTTTCAAAATGTTTTAATATGTATCATCCTCATCCTCTTATGAAATAGGTTATTTTTTAATTCCTCGGAGATAATTACATGTTACTTTGTAGGCAAAATCAAAAGGCAACAATCATAATAAAATTTCATATCAACTTCATAAACTCATAAACCACACATATTCCCTTCTCCCATATTACCTTATTCATGGGAGGAGGTTGTCCATGTGCATGTAAAGAGGTTTAAAATCATGGTTTCATCCATTCAATTATTCTACTCTTCCTATGAATGGGATCAGTGCATCCATCCTCCCTACCATTATTTCACTACAAAAGTAATGAACTAGTTATAATTTGAATTTATAATTGAATAAAAGAATATTAAAATTTGAATATAAATATTTTTTTAAAACTTACCACCTTCCTTTATTGTTCCCTTTTTCACTAATGTTTTTGGATGAACTTAGGGAAGCTTCTCCTAGGTTTAGCATGCTCATCTTGCTCCACATTACCATTAAAAGGTTAAACAACAAATGGACCAATTAAAATTTGAAAGCATGATTGATCATGGGAATATATTATTTAAAATTTGATTACCATCAATTCACGGTACTAATATTTTCAATTGGGGGAGATTGAGGTCCAAGTTCAATAGCATTAACATCTTACATTGCTTGTAAAACACCAAGGATTTTTTATGTCCAAGTTCAAATCAGAAAGATAAATGGGTTTCATTGCATACAATTATAATCAAGGTAAGTTAAAAAAGTTGGGGGGCTAAAAAGGTGCCTACCCATGGACATGATTTTCCTAAAATTTTAGAAATCTATACTTCTATAGATCATTTGATATGGCTACACTCAAAATTTTAAGATAGTATAAGAAAATGAATTGTATCATTTTGAGTCTAGTTTCCAAAACAATATTATTTTCCCAAAATGATTAAGTAAAACTAGGTCAAACATCTAAAATTTCAAGAACTCCTTTTTTAAAAGAAAAATAGAGTAGATAGATGACTATGGGCCCACCATTTTTTTAGCATTGTTTAATATTGTTTTAAACCCTTTTGTGAATATTTAGATACGATCATCTATTTTTTGACCTAGATTTTTTTCCATGATTTTTTTTATTAATTTTAAAATTAAATAGATGCTAAAAATTGACAAAAAAAAATGTATAGCCAGCCATGTGCCCCCCCCCCCACCTTAAGCACCTCAAAAAAATGAAAAAATGATTTTTTTTAATTGTGTGTAGAATCAGACCTAGTTTGCGACCATATAATCTTTTATTCACTTGGATCAATGAAATAAAAATTACATAAACATGAATATGTAGGTATATTTATGGCATGTCATTGCCTAAAAGGGGTATAGTTAGAAATCAACATAGTTTGAACCCTTAAAATACTCCAAAAATTATAAAAAAGATATATTTGGAAAGAGGAGAGTATGATCACTATCATGGTAATAATTTTTTGATTTTTTTATTGAAATCCATAGTGTATTTGGAAATAGAAGTTAAAATTTATTATTTTCCATCAAAACTCTCAGACTCAGCTGTATATTGATAGGTCCAAGCCTTTGGCTCAGTAATCCAAGCCATTTTTGAGCCATAAGGATTGATTTTTTGAAGTCAAATTTCAATAATGCATATGCATTATTAGGAATGCATATGCATTCCTTCTGTATTTCACTCAAAAACACAAAAACATCTACAAAAAGGTAATATTTACTAAATTAAATGTTATGTACAAGTTTACATTTATATTTTGACTTATAGTAACAATATAAATGTAAATGTATAATTTAATTTTCTTTTATTAAATATAATAAATTAGGGTCACTCTGCATATAACTGGGTTGATCTCATAGCTACATGCCTTATGATGTGGAAATTAGTATTTTAAAATATAATCTTGTTAGTACTTAGGTATTTTGAAGGGCTTAGTATTGAACATAAGGATTTCAAGGCATAAATTTTGCAATTGTTGTCTATTTTTGGTAAATATATAGTCATTTTTTAGGTTTTTATGCCTTCTAGATTTCTTCCTCACATTTATAGAAGTATTAGGTTTCTCAAAATTAAAATTTTCAAGCCATTTACTTTTAACTAGATCTAAAGTGGTGTGATTAGGGAATCATAGGTGTTATTAGGACAAACATACCCCATTTTTTTTGCTTTACAAAATGGGGACCCTTGTAAAAGTTTTAAAACCTTTGTATCCTAGTCTAATTTTCATGAGGTTATTATTTTTAGAATGGGATAGGCCCTTGTGTGTTTAATTATTCTTTATGAGATAACCCTACTGATGATTACCCTTGGGTGGCTAAGTGTAGGTTTCATGGAGGAAGGAAAGGTTTCTGAGCAAAAACCCTGAGGGTTCAAATTCAAATTTTCATAGGAGAAAATTTAGTGGGAATTGGTCCTTAAAAGAGAAAAGACCCTAAGTCTAATTTTACATTAAGGCTCAGTTATGTTTTTAAACATGGTTGATCCTTGACATAAAATTATACTTAGGTCCCCTTTAATGTTCCTTCCCCCTTTTAAATCCCTCCTAACCTTGTTAAATGTTATGTCCACAAGCCCCTATTCATCCTAGACTAAGAAATTATCAACATTTAGCCTAAGTTTTAATCTTGAAATTTTTTGGTGTTTATTCAATATAGATGATGCCTCGAGGATCCTAAACTTTAGTTTTAATTACTACATGTATCATGCTCTAATTTAATTTTTTAACTTAGATGCATATCTAATGGTCCTCACTTCCTTGGATCTTGATCCAATGACATGAGATCATCCTTGGATGAATTATGCACTAAACCTCGTTCACTATAAAAGTTTCTATGACATTCATTTTGATGACCTCACTCCTATAATTTGATGTTTTTGAGGACATATTTGATGTTAGTGAGGCCTTCAAAATAAACCCATCCAAACTTTTATCCTTAATCCAAAGGGGACCTTCTAAACATTTAAACCTTAGGCTTATCACAGTAAAACTTAGATCAGAATGATTTATAATACTATTAATCTAAGGTTAACCCCTATGCATCATGAAATAACTTAATGTTCATGCATCTTATATGATATAACTATCCATGTTCACTTGGTGACCTTGATCTAATGACATGAGATCAAAGAGCCCCAAAGCTAGGCCAATTGGAGAAGCCTCTCGAATCATGATCAATGGTTCACGTTCATCACCTAGCTTAATCTAACAGATCACATCAACCCTAAAGTCTTGAGAGAATTGAGAATGCAATGCATGACATGTTATCATTTGGACAAAGGAACCTCATAAGCTTAAATTTGATAGTCTCACTCCCATGATTTAACTTTCAAGAGGATATCTTTGACATTAGTGAAACTATTAAATTTAACCATAGCTGACCTCTCAACCAAAAAACTTTGACCTCATGGATCATGATCAAAATTTATCACTCCATTGATGATCTTGATCCAATGATGTAAATTGAAGGTGTAATTTTCAACCAAGGACCCTAGAGCTTGATAGATCAACATGTGGATGAACCACATCTAATAATTTCCCAAGAAATCTAGAAAGCATCACTTGGAATAACCAAGTCATCCAGGATCTATGTGACCAATCAAAAAGGACCCCCAAGATCTTAATCAAATGCTCTTGTTCATCTTAGAATCATAATATAATAGAGTGATGTAAAATGGCTTTATTTAAAAGCCAATGGCTAATTTTCAAAGGGATTTCCATGAGAGTGCCATGAGAACAATCTTAAGGAGGTCCATATAAGTGCCATGTAATCACTAAAGGACAATCCTAAGATTTGGTGAACCCAAAAAAATAGGATTTGCATAAGTGGTGCCATCCATAAAATTAGAAACCTTACCAGACTAGCTTAAATCCCTAAACCTTTACTTAATGCCTCAAAACTTGATTGTTAAGGACACAACCGCATTAAGCAAGATTGAAGTGTCATCTTAAGCATCAAGACAAGTCATATTCTAAGGTAATTGAGATCATGTAAATAGCAAGGAAAGAATTTAAATAATATATAGACATGTATATATCTACAGACCATGAAGGGAGATGCTTTAGAGATACTAAATTGGACATAGGAGCATTGGTTAATGACATGAAGAATTTGTCTAAGATTTTTTTCACAATTGAGGAACTGAAACCTCTATCATCCAGTGATCAAAGGGTGGTAGTCACCAAGAGAAATATCGAGGACCTAGTTACAATCCAAATGATAGGTCTTCATCAAGCTATTGCTAAACCCAAGGTATTACATTGTAATAACATCCTTGCACCCCTATTTATTGATTGTAAAATAGACAATGACTAGATCATCAAAGAAGGAGGGTTGAGTATAATTTCTTACATTTCCATAGTAGATTTTAAAGGCTAGTACAAGATCCCTAAAGCTCATATAGGCCTTCCCTCCATCAAATAATGGACTACCCATCATATTTTGCATGTTATCCTAAGACCTTGGTTAATCCAAAGAACTCATGTAGCCAAGAACCATGATGGTAAAATCCTTTTCATTCAATTTAGAGAAGGGATTAAGATCATTATGACCCTATTGTGTAAATCTTTATGAGTAGTCACCACAACTTGTGTCAACCCCAGATGGGTTTCCTACATATATTTCATCATGGAAGAGAAGCAAACTCTACTATTGGAGAGTTGATTAGCATCTACTTGGGGAGACAATTTTATGGCATTAAGAAAAAGAAAAACCAAAAATTCACCATGATGTCCTATCTATTGGACTCATTAATGACATCCACTCATATTCTTGGTGTTAATAATTAATCCTCTCATAGAAAATTTACCATTTCCCATCAATATGTAGATTTACACATCTTTAAGTATAGAGCTTATATGTAGTTCATTTGTCATTGCATATACCCCACTTCGGTCAAGAATATCACAAAGAACCCCATGCCCAGGATGCACCCTCTTTTCAGGAAGTATGTTAAATTCATGGGAGATATTTGGTATTAATTAGACTAAATGATTATCATAATAGAAGGGATCATGACCCAACAATTTAGGTCACCTATTTATGTCCCTGTTAAGTTGGTGAAGCAAGAAATTGCTCACCAAATCTTCCAAGGAATTATAATGTTTATAGGGAGAAGAGGAAGGGAATTATGTATCCCTTCTAATTCTTGATTGGGAGAACTTTGATTCAAGACTGGAAACAATTGGATTTCATGTCTAGACATAAGGATGTCTTCTACTTTTACAAGGATGACCTAAAGGAATGGGACCCTAATATTAAGGTTGTCCCTCATTTACAGTAAAAAAACTAACCAAAGTAACCTATGAACATAGGATTGGTCTATATGATAATTTTTACACCAAAACTACAGACTTTCAGGAAGTCCTTGCTATGTGTAGGTAGCATGGTTTCAAGCTTGAACAAATAGTAAAAAGAGAGGAGAAACTAGTTGGGGAGAGATGGAAAATGAACCCAGTATAGTATCATATATTGCCTTATACTTCTAATGTACCTCCAAGTTAGCCACAATAGAAATCACCCCAATTTTAAGGACCTAGTGAGAATAATCTAGAAGAAAAGCTAGGAGAAGGCCCTTCATCATCATCCCAACCTCCAAATCTATCTTCTCCAATGGAGCACTTTGACATGGTTGCCCTAGAACCATATGAGATGGTGGAATAATTATTCAAGTAACTTGTAGAGACCTATCAGTATGATCAAGAGGATAAGGGAGCCAAAACTAAGGTGGCATAAATTGAAAGACCCCAAATAGGCGAGGAATAAAATGGAAAAGAAGTGGCATTGGAATTGGTCCCTGTCACACAAAAGAAGAGGGAGGATGATTTGGCCCTTGTACCTAGGTCCTCTAAAAGACCAAAGGTGAGATGGACCCATCCCACCAATGAAGTAAATTTTTTTAGTGATGAGTTCCCCATACATAGACTTATCATTCTTCACTGGTTCATGTATGGGAAACTCCAAAAGGTTCCTTCCCAATCACACTCATTGGTAATTACCAAATTTGAAGGTGGAGATCCCCTTGATAATGTTAAACCCTAGATCAAAGAGGTCATGAAGGAGAAAGAAGAAAGAATAATTGTTTAAGCAGCTAAAGAAAGTGGAAACAAAATAAAAGACACACGAGTATTGAGTGGAATTGGAATTTAAACCATAGAGATACCCAAACCCTCTAAACTAGTAACCACTATCATGCATAATCCAAATACAATAGGGTTTGAAAGGGTGACAACCAAGAAAACTACCATTCGTACTGAGGAGTTCACCTTTCAAAAGGTGGAACCTTTTATAGGCCTAAATCATATGCAAGGGTAGGCAACATGGGAGCATCCCATCCATCAAGAGGATGTGGAATGTTTGGTGGTGGCCCAATCAACAATGACCTTGGTTGGAATTTAGGGGATGTAATAGAGCATCACCAATCTAGAAAAGGAGAAGAAAGACATGGAAGCACATGTTACATTTTTAGTCCTTGAGGATATAATGAAACTATTGAATAAGTCCTTATTTGACACATTTGAATGGTTGAAGGATCTGAGGCTTAGATTAAATTCCTTAACCCATTAAATCTGGAAAATATAGGCTTTAATCACTCAGTGGTAGAACTGTAGAGATCAGGTAATTGAATTGATTAATGTCCATAACACCAAGCAGTTTCAAGGTATCAAGATCATCAAGTTGAAGCATTTACATGGCCTCCTAGGAGTCATTAAAGATAATATATTAGACCTAAAAAACTGGTGTGATAGTGTCAATAGCTTCATGGAAGAAGACAAAGGCCTGATAGCAAGATTGGAGAAGCTATTAAAGGCACTATTGGTAAAACCTTCTAATACCAATGCCACAAGCCTAATGGATGATGAAGAGTTCAAGCAAAGGGTCAATACTTTTGTCTAAAACATCAAGAACAACTAAGGCTAGCTTGTCAAGGATAATCAAAAGGTCTTTGATAGCATAATTACATTAGGGAAGAAGATTTTAGAGGCCCAATGCATTCACAAACTTAACACCAAGAGTGACAAAGAATATTACACATTGGTAGGTCAAGAAGAGGATTGTTTGATGAAGCCTATAGTAGAGTTTGAGATAATTAGAGAATAATATACTAAGGTGAAAAACATCCTCAAGTAGTAACCAAGGGACACACCAATGTAACATAAAAGAACATTCTTTTGTAATATATATGCTAGTCTATTAGCATATATTAGTCTTTTTGTCAAAATTGGTGTAGAAAGCCTTTTGCATTGTAATCTTTGTATTAAGGACAATTGTCCTTATCATACCATGGATACTTTGAAAAGATAACCGTTATATCACCTATGTTTCTTATAAATAGGCAAAGGTTACCATTTTGTAAAGGGAGAGACTCCAAGTAATTTGTATACAAAAGAGCCTTTAATACAACTAAGGAAATTTGAAAATATTGTCTGAATAGTCTGTTGAAAGCCAATGTCATCTCTCAGTTGCATGTTATTGTCTTAAATTTGAATAGTTATCTATATTTTGAGCTACATTTTATGTCATAGGGCTATTAATTTAGGCTAATTCTAGATTAACTAAAAATATCTTAGTTATACTTAATTTTATTTGCTCTATATTTGGATGTGCATATGTTATTTAGGTTATAGTAGAAAACTTTTAAATTAATCTTGGTTCTTACTTGTGGTTTATATATATTCTTTAAAGCTTGCCTAGTTTGTGATGAAATCTGAGTTTATACTATTTTACACCACAAATTGGTTCATGTATGTTCAAGGTAATTATAACTTTGTCATAATATTTGAGAGAGGAATTTGAAATCATGTTCTGTTTTCTGCCTTATCTTTCCTTCTTTCTATTTTCTTTATCAAAACTCACTTAGTTTAAAGATCATTATTAATATCCATTTAGATTAATTTTTAGGCTAGGAATTATCAAAAATATCTAGACCTTGGTGGCTCCCAATCACCAAATTAAATAAATATTGTGAATATTTCCCATACTCTACTTTTATTCCACCACAGACATCATAGAATTGTCACAAAATGTAACTCATGCCTTAGTTTCTTTGAATCCCAAAATGAGAAGTGTTCATCAACACTGAAGAGCACCTATGAGGTAATTAGAAGCATCAATAGGGAGCTCCCACTCGCACTAGAAGGAGGGTACACTTGATTAATTAAATTAATTCTTGCAGTAGATTTAAAGGATTCTTAACCCTTATGACTGATTATTCACTCTAAGTGCAAATATCCTTGATCTAGGTGGTTTCTCACCTATCTTTTCACTTTGTTAGGAAAATATCTTAGTTATTTGCAAGGAAATAATCAAATGATGGTAAAGATAGCTTTAAAATTTAAGAATTCATAGTATTTGAAATTAAAACTATTTATTTTGGTTGAAGATTGATAATTTGTGGTGAATCTTGAGTTTATTTGAGTCAAAAGTTGCAAAGAATGGCCATCTTTGCATAATTCAGCACATCTTTGATTTTACTTAGTCAAAGATCGATGTCCGTTGTCCCTTTACAAGCAAATCTTCAAAAAAATAGGTTTATTGTGTAGGTTGATTGTAGTTCTTTATGAATTCTAACTTGTTACACCATATTTTAAATAGGATCCTTAATCTTCAAGCTAGAATTGCCAAGGATTAGGACCAGATCACATTTAGAGAAAAGAGAGCCCTTGATCAAGCTAGAGACCCCTAGAAGAACTAAGAAAGATAGAGGGACATGTAGGCATTCCAAGTCTCTAACATCTTCACCCTTACAAGGGGTTCTTACATTCAATTTTCATCTAAATATGGCATGGCTTGGAAATTCCCCCATCAATGTACCAAGTGTAGTTTTTAACTTGCCTCATAATCCTAAAAAGTACTTACCAATATTTAGTCCAACTGGTGTTGTAATTACAGAAGAACAAGTTAAATCTTTCAAGGCTGCCTTAAGGTTATTAAATGTCATCCATGAAGATTTAATTTTTATATTATTTTCTTTTACATCCAAAGATGTTGCATATGAATGGTTCCTCAATTTTCTTGATAGTTGTATTACCTCATGGAATAATTTTGACACTATATTTATTGATCAATTTGGGAGGATCATAAGCCCCTATATCATTTATCACCAATTTACAACCATTAAGAGAGATGCAAATGAGCCCATTAGATCTTTCAATGCCAAGTTCCAAAAGATGTTGAGTCAGACCATAGATCCATACAAACCTAATGATGCTTTAGCCCTAGAAGTTTACAAAGATGCAGTAGACCCCATGACTTCTATGTTTCTCAAAAGAGCTTTCCCAACTATCAACGAATTGGCCCAAGCTTATTTCAATGTAGTGGTTATTAGTGACCAAATTAATCCTCAAGGATAAATGGCTTATTCTATCCCAAATGTTAATCCTTAGATACCTGCATTAAACATTTTCCCAAATAATAACTAAAATGCTCCAGCATTAAACTAGCTCCTTGCTTTGAATGTATTACCTACTAGCCGTGCTACTCCTAATCATAACCTAAGTTTCTTGAGTCATTAAGTTACTAATATATTTCACACCAATGACCAAAAGGATTTATTACCAGTCAATGACACTAATAATAACCAAGTCTAAAATTATGAGACCCCAAATAATGAGAATGAATCTATACTAAAGATGGTCCAGAAGCTCATCATAGATTTCTTGCAATTGAAAAAGCAAGTTGGTAATGCTAATGATAACTCTGGGAGGAACTTCACCTTTTAAAAGTTCATTGAGCCTATAAATAGATTTTAGAATGATAGTTTCTAAAATAATAAAATCAATTAGCCTTCCTCTAGTAATAAGACCATGGATATTTATCTCACTAATATTGCCTTGCCAAACTATTATACGGTACATGCTACCTCTAAACATGGTGAGATTAATTGAATTAATTTTTGAAATGCCTTTGAAGCTTTCCAAAAAGAACTTGACACATTTGAAGTAGTCCCAAACAAAGATACTACTGCAAGTCCTTATGCATCCCATCCATCTGACCAAGTACACAAGGTAGAGACATTTCAATTCCCTTTCCAAGAGGATAATGAGCCTGAGAATATCCCTAAAGAGATTCAAGCATTTTATAAATTTTTGAAGACATACCCTCTAAGAAATAGAGAATAAAAGTAGCCATTGACTACTTCCACTCCCCCTAACAATTATAGGACTCCTCCAGACACTACATCAAGGAATGACCCTGAACCACCTAAGGGTAGTTCTTCCAAACCTTCTACTAAACCTTCATCCAAAACTAGTTACAACATTATGGAAGATATGAAAAATATCAAATCTAATATTACTCTACATGAGCTAACTCTAATTACAAAATAAAGATATTTACTCTTGGAATCCTTGTCCAAGAAACATGGGAATCCTTCTAAGAGTGATAGTGCAAATGTGACTATGCAAGTAACCAAAGCAGAGTCCCCACCCTTCTTGCTTATAGTTAAGATATTTGGGAAGAATGTGTATACTTGTGTTTTATATTCTAGAGTCTCAACCAAAATCATGCCTGATAGGATATGTGAATAACTTGGGTTGACCCCAATCAAGTCTAATAGGGTGGTCACACAATTGGACAAGTTAAGAATCAAATTCATTGGGGAGTTATTGAATGCACATATGCAGTTGGATAATGAACCAAGGTTTTAACAATTCATTGACATACAAGTGGTGGGTATTCCTAGTTCTTATGGGTTGATCTTGAGTAAAGAATGGACTAAGGCCTTAAATGGATACATGTCTACTGATTGTTCTCACTTATGGTTGCCTTGAAAAGGTGTGCCAAAAAAAATAAGGGTAGAAAGAGAACCAATGATGAGACACATGATAATATAATACAATATTTTCAATGAAAGAGTAAACTTCCTTGATTCTGATCAAGGAGTTTTCACTTTAGAGACTACAAAAGAGCCTAGTTCCAAAGACCCTCCTTTGTACTTGGCCTATGAAAGTTGTATTTTGATGGTGCCAGGTGTAAATCAAGATTAGGGGCTAGTATTGTATTGATAGACCATATAGAAAAGTAATATCATGCATCATATAGGTTACAATTCCCATGCACTAACAATTTGGCTGAGTATGAAGCTCTCATTTTAGGATTTTAACTTGTTATTAAGCATAAATCTAGGGAAGTTCTTGTTTATGGGTATTTTGAATTGGTGGTCAATCAAGTAAGGATAAAGCACCAATGCAAGTTATCTTACCTTAAGAGGTATAATTTTAGAGTTTAAAACTTGATGTCTTTTGATGCTTTCAACATAATGTATATCCCTAGGGAAGAAAATAAAATTGCTGATGAATTGGCCTCTGCTATAGCAAACTGTATGCACAATCATGATTCCCCTAACCTTAGTATTGAGCTAATGTTATGCCCCTCATTCTCAGATAATGTGAATCATTTTCAAGTATTCAATTATGATTAACAAATTCTATAATTTTTGACCAATTCTAGGGCCTTTAAAGTTCACATCATTGATGACACTGATGAAATTTCTTCTGAAAGGAAGCTTAATGATAAAATCATCCAACTAAATGACAATAAGATACCTAAAGGGATGATCTCATTAGAAAGTTTGTTTTATCATTACAAGATTATTTAAATACTTAAGGTGCCCAAGATAAATGGTAAGGACTATCATGTAATAGATCTCAACTCAAATGATCAACCTGAGCAAGTAAACATAGGAAAGGCTTGAACTAAAATGGAAAATAAAAAGGCTAGGGAGATGCTTATAAAGTATAAAGATATAATTGTTTGGTCTTATGAAGATCTAAAATTATTTGATCCAGGGGTTATTACTCATACTATACCTCTCAAAGAGAGTTACAAACCCTTTAGATAGAAATAAATGTTAGTCATCACTATCTTAGAACCCATGATATTTAAAGAGGTCAGAAAGTTTTTAGATGCAAGGATTGTGTTTCCTATTAGGCACTCCACTTGGGTTTCCATCTCAATCCCAGTTAGAAAGAAGAATGGGGAAATAATATTGTGCATAGACTTTAGAAATCTGAATAGAGAATCTAAAAATGACAATTACCCCTACCTTCTCTTGAACAAGTCATCTAGGTTGTTTCAGGATCATGCATGATATCCTTTTTGGATGGTTTTTCTAGATACAACCAAGTGCTTGTTGCTTAGGAAGATATTATGAAGATAGATTTCACTACCAAGCGGGGAACATATGCTTACCAAAGAATTCCATTGATTTATTAATGTAGGATCCACCTTTCAGAGGGCCATGGACCATGATTTCTAAGGTCTAGAGGGAAAATCCATCATCATATACATGGATGATCTTGTAGTGTTTTCCAAGAATAGAGAGGACCATTTCATACACTTAAAGAAAGTGTTTGAAAGGTGTAGGAAGTATGGTATATCTCTTAACCCCAAGAAAAGCATATTCTATGTCACTAAAGGAAAAAATTTAGGGTGTGTCATCACCAAATAAGGGATTTCCAAAGATCCTGAGAGAGTGGAATCCATTTCCAAGATTGAGCTACCCAACAATAAAAAGAAACTAAAGTCATTCTTTGGTAAAATTAACTTTGTGAGGAAGTTCATCTTAGGCTTTGCTAAGATTGTCAAACCTCTAAATGATATGCTTAAGAAAGATGCTAAAATTTATTCAGATGAAGAATCCAAGAAAGCTTTTATTAACGTCAAAAAGGTAATCAGCCAAGCCCTAGTATTGATAATTCTTGACTTCCTAAAGGACTTTTACTTGTATTCATGTGCTTCTGACCACACCATAGCTATAGTCTTGACTCCAAAGGTTGATGGACATGACCAACCTATAGCCTTCATGAGCATCAATTTCAAAAATGTAGAGGTAAACTATTCCTTGATTGATAAGTAGGCCTATGCACTAATGAAGGCAGTGAAAAAATTTAAGCATTACATATTTATAAATAAGGTGCATGCCATCTTACCAGACCCAACTAAAAAGCTTATGTTAAGTTAAAATGAGCTTGGGGAAAGAAGAGGCAAGTGGATGGCAATCCTACAAGAGTATGATATATAGATGAAGATTACCAAATTGGTGAAATGTTAAGGCCTAGTCTAGATGATTGTCAATGCTAAACCCAAACCTCATGTCATGAAAATGGATCAACAAAACTCCTAGCCTAATGAATGGTATGACTCTTTAACACATCTTCTCAATAGAGGTAGTTGTCCCTCAGGACTCACCAAAGAACAAAGAATAGCCTTAAGTCTCAAAGCATCCCATTACCTTATAAAAGATGGATTTATTTATAAGAATAACTTTGAAGGGATATATTTAAGGTGTGTTTCCAAAAAAGAGGCTTCTCAAATCATGTCTACTTTTCATGAAAAGTTAGGCAATGGACATCCTTTAGGGAGAACCATAGCCCACACAATTCTTAGGGATGACTACTATTGGCCCACCATTTTCAAGGATGATCATAAACATGTGAGAGAGTGCCACTCATGCCATATTTTTAGCACAAAAGAGCCCAAGGAAACCATGCCTTTACAACCTGTGATGGTAGACAAACCTTTTGCATAGTGGGGATTAGACTTTGTAGGAGTTATTAATCTCAATTCTTCTAAAGTCCATAAGTATGTCCTAATAGCTATATATTATTGCACAAGGTGGATTGAAGCTATAGCCACCAAATATTGTAAGATAGAGGAGGTGATCAACTTCATGGAAGAAAATATTTTCACCAAATTTGGAACCCCAATTTCCTTAGTTTGTGATAATGGATCTCCATTCATATCCATTGAAATGACTAAATGGGCTTATGATAATGACATCTCTTTGTATTTTTCCTCTAATAATTATCCTCAAGGAAATGGAGTTTATTTATCCACCAACAATAATATTATGAAGGCCATCAAAAATTCTACTACAAACAAGCCTATAACATAGCATAAGCTCCTCAAGTATGCATTTTGGGCTGATAGAATAAGGATCAAGTAGGAACACAAGACTTCAACATTTTTTTTGGTGTATGGTCAAGAACCTATCTTCCCCATCACCTTTAATATTCCTACATTCACATTCATGCAATAATACATGGAGGAAATCCAAGAGTTTGCTAATTCTAGGCTATTGGACATCATTTAGATGGAAGATGCTAGAGAAAAAGCATTTGTAAACTTTAGTAGGCATCAAGAAACTATGAAAAGATGGTTTGACAAAAGGTATAAGGTGAAGGTATTCAGATAGGGAGACCTGGTCCTCCTTTGGGATGAGGTATTAGAGCTTAAGGCTAAGCATGGTAAGTTTGCCCAGACTAAATTGTAGAGACATTGGGAAATAACACTTACAAGCTGAAAGACCTTCAAGGACAAGAATTCACATTTCCCACTAATGGGAAATACCTCAAGCATTACTTTGCTACTACTCCACCAGGGGTCTTCATGTAATAACATATGTAATATTTCTTAGAGTTAGATTAGGTAGGCTAGTTAGTTTCCTTTCTTGATTTGTTTTTCTATTTGGATTTTATATATTTATTTGCTTATGTTTGTTTGTTTCTTATTGTCTATTTTTTTGCATTTTTCCCTTTATGCTTGGTTGTGATCCTCTGTTTTAATAAATTATTGTAGACTATCCTTGCTCATAATTATTCAAACTTCAAGTATTCCAAGTGAGGGCATGAATCTTACACAAGAGGACCTAAGGCTATAATATATAATTGTATTACAATATAAAGAATTTCAAAAGACTCACATGGAAATCATTTACCCCCACCAAGAACCCAATATATTACCTAATATAAAAGCTTTTTTGTAATAAGAATCATGTATGTGGAAGGAGAGTTCAAAAGTTAAGGCATATGCATGCTTACACTTAAAACACATCCTTGTCTAAGATTAAGGTTTCAACTAAATATGATTATCCTGAGGTCAAAACATTTGAAAAAATCCTTAAACCTAGCTATCCTAGCTCCCAACCTTTGTTAAAAAATCAAAAGGACACAAAAAGAGACTTAATGCTAAATCAAAGGATGTAAAGTCAAAGGTGATTTAGGCAACCTCCACCAAGGCTATGGATGAATAGATGGTAGGGAAGCAAGGCCATGAGTAAATCCAAAGGTATCTTTGTCAAGGATATGGACACATGGCTAGTAGTAGATCAATGCCCAAGCCTCCCCTAAACTAAGAACAATTATTCCTAAAAGAATATTTGAATATGCTCAAAGTTAGATGCAATGGTTAAGAGCATATGAACCTAGATGTTGTTCCATGAAGTCTCATGACAAATAGTAAGTGGAATCAAAGCACATACACATCATGTTTAGGCTCTGACATGAGGATTTAAATTAAACACATTTGAATCTTGTTTCAACATTGAATTGACCTAAGTAATGATATGTGGATCATAGGAGATAAAGGGCTTATGTGTTGGTTTAAACTAGAGTTTCTATGTTATAACATATTGATATGTTTCCCTTGTAAGTCACCATTGCTTTTGGGATAGACACACCCCATTTTTTTCTACTTTTAAAAATGGGGACCCTTGTAAATGTTTCTAAAAATTTGTATCCTGGTCTAGCTTTCATGAGGTTATTCTTTTTAGAATTTGAATATCATCCACCTAAAAAGGGATAGGTCCTTGCATGTTTAATTGTGATATATGAGCTAACCCTAATGATGATTACCCTTGGATGGCTAAGTGAAAGTTTCATGGAGGAAGGTAGTGATCTTGACAAAAAACCCTAAGGGTTCAAATTCAATTTTTTATCGAAGCAAATTTAGCCAAAATTGGTCCTTAAAAGAGAAAAGACCCTAAGCCTAACTTTACATTAAGGCTCAGTTATGTTCATAAACATGCCCAAACCTTGACATAAAATTATACTTAAGTCCCCTTTTATATTTCTTCCCCCTTTTAAATCCCTCCTAACCTTGTTAAATGTTATGTCCACAAAGCCCCTGTTCATCCTAGACTAAGACTTTATCAATGTTGAGCCTAAGTTTTAATCTTAAAATGTCTTGGTGTTTGTTCAACATAAATGACACCTCAAGGATCCTAAACTTTAGTCTAAATTATGACATGTATCTTGCTCTAATTTTATGTTTTAACTTGTATGTATATCTAATAGTGTTGCTTTCATGGACCTTGATCTAACGGTAGAAGATCATCTTAGGATGAACTATGCACTAAACCCCACTCACTATAAAAGTTTCTAAAACATTTATTTTGATGACCTTGCTCCCATCATTTGAAATTTGAAAGGATGTATTTGATGTTAATGAGGCCTTCAAAATAGACCCCATCCAAAGTTTTATCCTTGTTCTAAAAGGGGACCTTCTAAACATTTAAACCTTAGGCTTATCACATTAAAACTTAGATCATAGTATTTTTTAATACTATTAATCTAAGGTTAACCCCTCAACTTAAGTCTATGTTCATCATGAACTAACTTAATATTCATACATAGTATAGGATTTGACTATCCACATTCACTCAATGACCTTGATCCAACAGTGTAAGATCAAAGAGATCCAAAACTAGGCCAATTAGAGAAGCCTCTCTGATCATGACCAATAGTTCATGTTCATTACCTAGCTTGATCCAATGGATCACGTCAAACCCAAAGTCTTGAGAGAATCAAGAATTTGATGGATGGTATACTATCATTTGTCTAAAGGAACCTCATGAGATTAAATTTCATAGTCTCTCTCCCATCATTTGACATTTGCAAGGATATTTTTTACGTTAGTAAAATTATCAAATTTAACCACATTTGACCTCTCAACCAACCAAATTCAACCTCATGAATCATGATTGATAGTTCTTGATCCATCACTAATCTTGATCCAATGGCATAAAGTGAAGGTTTAATTTTCAACCAAAGACCCCAAATCTTGATAACTTGATAAGTGGATGAACCGCATTCAATCATTTCTCAAGGAAGCTAGAATGCACCACTTGGTATAACTGGGTCATTTAGGATCTAAGTGACCAATAAAAAAGGACCCTTGAGATTTTAATCAAAGTCTCACATTCATATTAGAATCCTAATCCAATGGATTGATGTAAAATGGCTTTATTTAAAAGTCAATAGCTAATTTTCAAAGGGATTCCCATAAGAGTACCATGGGAACAAGCTTAACGAGGTCCATGCAAGCACCATGTAAGCACTAAAAGACAATCCTAATATTTGGCATGCCAAAAAAATTAGGATTTTCATAAGTTGTGCCATCCATAAAATTAGAAACCCTACCAGATTAGCTTAAAGCCCTAAACCTCAACTTAAAGCCTCAAAACTTGACTGTTAAGGACACAACTGCATTAAACAAGCTCAAAGTGTCATCCTAAGCATTAAGACCAATCATATTCCAAGTAAATTTAGATCATGGTAGTGGAAAGGTAACAATGGAAAGAAGATACATACATGTATCTATCTATAGGCCATGAAAGGAGATGCTTGGAGATACTAAATTGGACACAAGAGCACTAACCAATGGAATGAAGAATTGGTTTGAGATTTTACTCACAATTGAGGAATTGCAACCTCTATCATCTATTAATCAAAGGGTATCAACCATAAAGATAAATTTTAAGGACCTGGTTGCAATCCAAATGATAGGTCTTCATCAAGCTACTACTAGACTCGAGGTATTACATTGCATTGACATCCTTATACCCCTATTTGTTGATTGTAGAATAGACAATGACTAGATCATCAAAGAAGGAGGGTTAAGTATAATTTCCTATATTACTCAAGTAAATTTTGAAGGCTACTACAAGCCCCATAGATCTCACATATACCTCCCCTCCATCAAATAATGGACTACCCAACATAATCTAGATGTTATCATGTGACCTTGGTTAATCCAAGAAACTCATGTAGCTAGGAACCATGATGGTAAAATCCATGTCATTCAATTTAGAGAAGGGATTAGGATCATTATGACCCTATTGTTTAGGGATTTATGGGAAACCACCACAACCTATGTTGACCCTATATGGATTTCCTACATATATTTCATGGTGGAAGAGAAGCTAACTCCACCTATTAGAGAGTTGATTAGCATCCACTTGGGGAGATAATTTTATGACATTAAGAAAAATATAATCCAATAATTCACCATGATGTCCTATCTATTTGACTCATTAATTTCATCCACTTATATTCCTAGTGTCAATAATTGGTCCTCCCATAGCAAAATTACCATTTCCTATCACTATGCGAAGTTGCACATCTTCAAGTAAAGAGTTCATATGCAGTTGATTTGTGATCACATATAACCCACTTTTATCAATTATATCATAGGTAAACCCATGCCCATGATGCACCCACTTATCAATAAGTATGTTGAAATCATGGGAGTTATTTGGTAATTGTAGACATCCAATTCTTAACACCATTCGTGTTGAAATTGTCAATCTTACTCAAATTGCACTCAAATGCACATTTTAGGTCAAAATCCATAAAACATGATAAATGGTTTGAAATTTTCATTTACAAGTGCCAATTTAGGTCAAATTATACCTAAATAAGGCAATGCAATTTATGGGTTAGCTAACTTTGATCAATTCATTTTGAGTCAAAATGATGATTTCACCTTTTGTGTTCTAGATCACTATTTTCTCCTAAATTCATTGGTACACACCATGTACCTTGGTTATTTTGTATTGGAAACATACTAAATATAAATATGATCCTGGCTCATCTAACATCACCTTCTAATTCTTCTTGAGTCAAATTACAACTCAGTAATATGACTTTATGACCATTTTGATTAGTTAAAGGCTAATTTTCAAATAATTGCACAAATGTTGATTAACCTTGTTTAAGGCTAATTAATCCAAATCAAGAGCTTAAGTGGATTTTCCATTATAATTGTTGAATATTTCTTTTTGAATTCCTATTATCTACATCATTAGGTGACATCATTTCTTGGGAATACATCTCTAGGCCATAAATTCCACAAATATCAAGATTATGGGTCACCCATGCCTAGTTAATGCCTCCCATGACTCTTCAATGCCCCTTCTTCCAAGGTCATGATGAAAATAATTATAGATTTAATTATAAATATTAGGATTATCCATGGCTACAAATCTCAATATTGAGATGGATGGTCATGGTTGATCCTGACCAATTTGAAAAATCTATAAATAGAGAGGCCATGAACATGAGATTTAAGCTTGAATATTACAAAGTTATAATGTTAAATTGTTTCCACAATCCTTTGCATTTGATAATTTTATTTTGTTTTCAATCTTCATTGATAATATAGTTTAGTTATTTGGAATCATGAGCCTAGGTTTTATAGATTTTTATTGAAGCATTGGAGGATCTTACCACCATTGTTGACAAATACAAGGATGCTTGATCAAGGGATGACATGCTTTTGAGCCACATGGGTATGGTGAATCCATTTGGGAAGGTAATATTTTCATTTGTTTTTTGTTATCCTTTATAATTCCCATATGAATAGATAGGCTTAGTTAATTAGTTATTTATGCATGTTTCATTATTTATGGACTAATGCTTGACTAACTTGCTTTGTAATCCTCTCTACATCTTGGCACATTTAGTGTGACTATATGCATCTCACACCTAAAGAAGATCATTTTGTAACTCTAAAACATTTATTTGGATCCTTAAAACTTGTACAAATTGATTTTCTAACTTTATTTTTCCATTTTTGTTTGCCACAATTTTACATAGTACTCGACATTAGTTAGCAAAACTGACATTGGTTAGATACCTGTCAAGATGGTCATATTGGTATAACCGATGTCAGTTAGATAACTAACATCGGTTATCCAAAGTAGCCATTGTCATTTTTATATAACCAACCTATCAAGATGATCATATTGGTATAACTGATGTCAGTTAGATAACCAACATTAGTTATCCAAAGTAACCATCGTCAGTTATATATAACTGACGTCAGTCACTATGTTTTTCTTCAAACATAGACTCGAGATCTATTTTTATAAATTTTATTATTTCAAACCAAAAATATCTTCAAAGCTAAAGGACATGTTAACATTTTTTTTATAGGACCAAGCTTGACATTTTCTACAAACATGTTTTAGATCACCTTTTACATGCTTAAAAATCAATTAGGAACTTTTTTTTGGTGTTAAATGAAAAATTTAGATGCTTAAATGAATGTTTTCAAAGTTCACAATCTTAAGACCAAGGGGTCAAATGAACACCACCAAATTTTTAATTTGGACTTAAAATTGAACACACTTGTCAATTTTTGTTTGAAATAGTTGTTTAATTAGATTTTGTTTGGCAAAAAGAAGAATGTTGCATGTATGATCTTCCATTTGTCCCCTTTAGGGAACCCTTGGAATCAAAAGTGCCATTCCTATTACAAATAGCCTAGTCTAAGGATTAGAAATAACATCATCCAAAGCACTCCCCAAAAACTCGCCAAAGTTTAGGTGATCTTGAAAATGACCCTAAAGTCTTTCTATTCCATGATTTATTTATTTTTATGCAAAATTGGCTTGTGAGGGGGACATCATTACCTCCCATGAGTTATTTAGGGAAGATTTGTCCTAGGGTTTCACCTTCTAACATTGACTTCATTTGAATCCTTTGAAATTGTACATGGGATGTATCTGTATTTGGAGATTGCACTACAATGAGTGAATAGTAGGATGTAGTGGTTGTAAAAAGGACTAAACCTTTTTATAACTAGCTAATGCCATGGTCACCCAATTTTTGTGCTTATCTTTTGCATCACTTGATGTGAAAGTCATTATGCAATTGATGCCCCTAGAATAATCAAAACCTTTCTAGTTTAGTAGACCCCACTTTGCCATACCTTGTTAGATTAGACTTAAGACTTTTTTTTTTGTCATTAGCTTACTTGGTCTTGATTTATGTCTAAAAACTACTTGTTAACTCAATGAACTTAACCAAAACACATTGTCCTCAATTTTCTTGAGCAAGGGAGGCATTACGCTATCCAAATGGAAAATTCATATTTTCCTTGTTCAAATTATTATCAAAAATTATGTCATGTCATCTACTTTAGCATAGTCATGCTACCCAATTGAGTCCAGATATTTTACCCAATTTTTTTAAATCCTTCATTTATAATCCACATTTAAAATTGAACCTTTCTATGTTCTAAGGGTTGGTGTGTCAAAGTGGGTTCGCCATTTATGCAATAAGCTTGTTTTAACTTGGGTTCAATTTTCCATTTAGATTGAAGGTCATTTATTAAGACTCAAAATCACATTATCATTTTGGTGGACTCATGTAATCTTATGTATCACTCACACTTTGCATCTTAGAACATATTTTATCCTACTGGAATCATGTGGTGGCATTGTGATGCCTATTTAGTCCTAGCTTTATACTTAGTGCTTCATGTATGTTTTTACATCTTGAATTTCTTAGTCTATTTTGTCTTCTTCATAATCCAGAGAGTTTTCCTCTAAACTTCTAGGGCTAACTTGTCAAATTTAGAATTAGATTTTACAGTACAGGCATATCATAAAGATCTATACTTTGTTGTACTACTTTTCACCTTAGATCTTTGAGTTACCTTACTCTCTTCCAATCTATACAATTTCAACTTTACCAAAGGCTGAGTAAAACTCGTGAACCAAATCTTCTAAAAATTGTGTATGGTTTCAAACCACCCTCCCTTATAGTCTCACTGGTACCTTGGTTATTTATTTAAAAGAGTTCCAAAGCATACTTTGTTTGGTTTCCAAGCGTTGGTCCAAAGTTATTCAAGCACATAGAATAACTCTTTTAGACATGACTAAAAGGTTCACTTGTAGTGGGGCTTCTTATGGCCTTAGTTATGAAGATGAGAAACTTTATGATGGTCAAGATAAAACCATTGTCTTTTATGATATCCTCATAATAATAGGATCTAAAGATGATTACAATTAATATCAACCCCAAGAAGATCAATATGAATCCCTTTTTAGATTGATAGATCAAGGGCTAGACTACCTTCTGACTTTCCTACAGAATAATTACATATCTTAGTTAGAGAAGGAGAATAATGATGGAAAGAGAAAGCTTTGTCACAAATAGACATACCTTCTTCCTCTAATAAAGGAAAGTAAATACAAACAAAGTCAAAACCCAAAAATCTATATCATCTAGTTAAGATCAAGATAATAAGTCAATAATATACAGATCAACTTGTCGCAGACTTAACTAACTCCCTAGTTGCCACTTCAATTCACAATAATGCTTCAAAAGAATAAATAAATGTGGTTAAAAATACACAACAAATATTAGATAAGGACATTACCATAGTGGATCGAGGTAATCTAAATAAATAGTTAAAGTCACAAGAGACCTTACAAAGTGTTCCATTTGACATGGAACATACATTCTTCATTCATTAAGATCCTCTTGTTACTTTACAAACTTAAAAACCCAAATATTTAGTTCAAATTGAGGAAATCCCTTAAGAAAATTTGGCTAGTTCTTTTCAACCAACCCAAACATTGGTAAATAAACATAGAAATTTCCAATATCAATAAAGTATGAGATAACCAAATTCAGGGAATTTTTTACAATCCAAGAATCAATGGTCTATGTTCTCAACTCAAGGAGAAAATCAAAACCAAGTCATGGATGAAATGTATACACTCCCTATAGATCCAAAAAAAACCAAGGGCACATTCCACCCCAACAACAATTAAACTGGGGACACATTACACCCCAACAACAACAAAACTAGGGGTGAATTCCACCCCAACAACAATAAAACTAGGGGCATAGTCCACCCTAAAAAGAATAAAACTAGGGGAACATTCCACCCCAACAACAACAAAAATAAGGGCACATTCCACCCCAAAAACATATTATTCAATCCAAAAATGTGCCAAACATGCAAGAATGGAATTCTATGAAGGAAATTGTTCAAATATTGGAGATGAATAATAGAGTCAAAAAATAGAAATTCGATGATATATGCCCATATCCATTTGATTTATCTATTCTCTAAAACCCCTTTCCACCTAATTTTGAAGCATCCAAATTTGACAAGTACAAAGGAAAATGAGATCCATGTGAGCACATATAGGCATTCTTCATCTTATGTCAAGAGGTTACTTTTAGTAGAGAGTACTTACTATGACTATTTTTGTGAAGTTTAGCAGGATAAGCTCTTGATTGGATACTTAAACTACCCAAGGGATCAGTTGTAGATTGGAATGTTTTATCATAAAAGTTCATTAACCATTTATCATATAATATAGAACATGAATTAACCATTTTTGACTTTTGCAAAGCCAAGAAGTATGATGGTGAAAGTTTTATCGCATATCTATAAAGGTGGTGAGCATTTGAAGGCCACTTTCAACACAATTTACGAAACAAATAGTTGGTTGATATCTTTGCATCCTAAATTTACACATAATATTTATTTATCTTGTGTTAACTCATTTGAATAAATTATTGACAAAGGAGTGTAGATTGAGAAGGCTCTTATTGCTAAAGGCCTTGTTAAGATTTTTGCACAAGGTCAAGCGTCTAATCAGAATAAATCACTAGCTCAAACAATTATGTAGGATAAGGCTAAAGGCTTTAGAAAAAATAATAACATGGTTATAAATGGGGTGATTGAAAAAATACATGTACAAATGGTACAAGTTATGCCTCCTCCAAATGTACAAATAACTCCCCCAAATCCATTACCTACTTTGTAGAGACAACCTCTATGAAGAACATTTCATAACAATTTTAGAGTATCTAGCACATTAGGAGAATTAGTTGAAATAGTGTTATAAAAGCTCATTACAGATAATTTAATTATATGGCCAGTATCAAGGCCATTTCCTCAAGATTAGCCAAAACCAGATTGGTACAAAGAGAACAAATGGTCTAACTTTCATCATGTTGTTGGTAACAGTGCATATCATTACATTCAATTGTGACATATTATTAAGGAATTTATTGAAAGTGGTGAACTAAAAATTAAGTTGGCCCCTAATTAAGACACAAATTAGGATATGGGAATCTACAAAGACCCCTTTCCTTAACATGATCCACCACCACCAACAAATAATCAAAATGGTCACAATCAAGGACATAGGTAGAATCAAAACCAATAATAAGGTCATGATCATAATGAGCTTAATCTAGATCATAATACCCATACTAATAATGTGGCTTATCAAAATGTACCTTATGACTATAAAATACTATGGGATGAATTTATTTAACCCATATTGCCATTGTTACTATAAAACTGCATCACTAATCTCATGTTCCTCACAACATGGGACCCATCATTATAGGGTCAACACCCTCTCCCCCTAGTAATATTGTGTCATGTTAGCATCATCATGTTGCTACTCCATTTGCAAGGGTTACTAATCTAGAATAACAACACATTTATTCTAATTATAAAGGATCCTCATTGACCAAAATTTTAGTAATAAAGTTAATCACCCATGAGTCACCATCTAAGGCCCTTTGCCTTCCTCTTCTAATTATAATAACTCCTTGCCACCTCTAGGTTATGCAATTACAACTAGATGCCCATGAGTTACCATCTAGGTCACTTCACCCACTTTTTCCATAAAACCCAATGAGAACATTATACCATCAGTTCCAAAGCTAAATACTATCCCAACAAAGACTAAACTAGTTCAATCCATAGTTCAAAGGCCTTATAGTCTAACGAATCAATTAGATAAAACCCCTGCACAAATTTCCATATTAGAACTCTTACGAACATATGGTTTCCATAGAACCATCCTCAACAAAATTTTAGAAGAGTCTATTTTGCCTAATGATATAAACCTTGATCAGTTCTAGAACCTAGTTGGACATTTTTCTTCATTTTGGCAAATCACATCTAATCAAAAGGACATGTCCACCCTCAGCCGAAATTGCAATAACCCACTATACATTGAGATAATTATTATAGATCACAAGATCAAGTAGGTTATTATAGATAATGGTTCAAGGTTGAACATCATATCTCTTAAATTGGTATGACAATTACTCTATATGGATAAAAACATTTAGCTAGAAACTATTACAATCAAGGCTTACGACAACGTTGAGAGGGAGTCAATCAGTACAATTTGGTTGCCAATCAAGGTTGGGTCTATTTCCCATCACAAAATATTCCATATTGTGAATATTAAGCTTCCTTATAACATAATTCTTGGTCATCCTTGGATCCATGAAGTGTAGGCAATTCCATCTACTCTTTGCCAATGCCTTAAGTTTCCCCATGATGGGATCGAGGTTACTATTCTTACTGATTAGTAGCCATATCAATACTATAAAAATCTTGAAGTAGAGTTTCATAATTATAACTATTACTTAGATTCTATATTCATTACAAAGAATAACAAATCCATCATTTCTCATCCATCTCCATCTAATTATATAGACACTGATGATTTAGCGTCCACTTTAGTCGATCAATTTCTTGTAGCTCTGGCCAAGCAAGTTATTATTAAAGACGTAGGCATTTCCACATACCATCTAAAAGACATCCTCCATATTGAAAAATTACCAAAATCCATTAAAACATTTGGTAAGAAAAAAACTTCCCAAACTCCTAACAGACCTGATCAGATTTGACAACCAAAGAAGAAGCAACCAAAACCTCCTATGGTTTTTGTACCTACAATTGCACCAAAGAAAGATTGAGAGGATTTTATCGAGGGAGATTGGTTATATTATGAAGGCCTTGCTGATTATTTTTAGAATCCAAAGTATCCTATATGTAAAAGGATAATGGATCATCTTGACTATACAAGGAAAGGCCTTGGTCCATAGGTGCAAAGAATTTTAGAACCCTTGTTAGCTAGAGTTATCAATTGGAATCATTGTCTCATATTTAAACCACTAGAGGATGACCTCATGACATTTGATAGTGACTCTTCTGAAGTGAGTAGTAATGAGACTCCTAAAAGTGACACAACATCCCATTATAGCCTTTTTGATGAGCTTTTTGACTCATATTTGTTTGATTCAAATGCCATATTGACCATAACGCCTATTGGAGCTTCTTATCTTGAAGTAAAAACACATCCTAGTTGTGCTTCCCTTCCTGAAGTAGGAAATTATATATTTAATATTGGATCTTCCCATCCTAAAGCAAACCCTCACTATAACCTATTCCTTTGCCATCTTGGACTCATAGATTAGGATTAGCAAAATTCGGTCATATGCCTCGATGAGTTTCAAAATGATGAATCAATTGTAGAATACATGGGACTATGAGATGAATTTCCCATTGGTGATCATATTAGGGTTTTGATTTTCCATTGAATTATACTACCTACTCTAGAGAGTAGGCAAACTTTCTTGGTCATAATAAAGAATAAACATCAATATCTTTAGGTGAAAACCTCTTTAAAGCACTTGTCGATCAGGGAAAAAGTAAAGAAAAATATAAGCCTTTGACTGAAAACCTATTTTAGGAACTCCCAAGTGGGAAAGTTTACTCATCCACTCAGGAAGTAGAATGTCAATCTAGCCCAAGTTTCATAGCTAGTACAAGCATCTCTTTAGAATAACATCAAATATTTGACAATCTTGCTCTTGAGTTTTTAGATGTTTTTGCCAATTAGCCTTTATCTTAGAAGGTATATTCTGATTCTTCATATTATCTAGATCTTTATGAAGAACAACATGAATATATAGCATAGGAATATGATCATGACCATACATTACCTATAATTCTAGAAGATGGATCCACACTCCTTATGGAGATCACACTAGAAGTGAATTTGGGAACCCATGAGGATCCTAAAAAATTTTATATTGGAGCTTCCCTTATTGAATTAGAACATGAACATATTATATCCATTCTTAAGGATTATATAGAAATATTTTCATGGACATACTCTAACATTCTAGTCTTAGACCTAGATTTATTTGTGTATCATCGTGTTGTTCACACTGATGCTAAACTAGTCAAGTAAAAGTTGAGAAAGATGCATCCATGCATCACCCTTGTAGTTAAATCTGAGTTGGAAAAGTTATTAGGATCCAATTTTATCAGACCACTAGACTACTCTGAATGGATTTCTAACATATTACTAGTGAGTAAAAAGACCCTAGGCATACATGTTTGTACTAATTATCATGATATCAATAAAGCATGCCCCAAAGATGATTTTCCTCTGCCCAACATTGGCATGATCATCAACTCAACTACTGGGTATGAGATACTATCCTTAATGGATGTATTTTTTGGTTATAATCAGATCAAGATAGATATTAAAGATAAGCATAAGACCACATTTACCAATCCATGGGGGACATTCTATTACCAAGTCATGCCATTTGGTTTCAAGAATGTTGGAGCCACATATCAATGTATAATGACTATCATTTTACATGACATGATGCATGCCATTATTGAGGACTATGTTTATGATATACTAACAAAATCAAGAACAAGAGCTGGACACCCTAACATTCTAAGAAGAATATTTGAGAGGTTTAAAGCATATAAAGTCTACTTGAATCCTAAGAAATGTGTCTTTGGAATCACATCAAGAAAATTACTAGGGTTCATTGTATCATAATGAGGGATCTAAGTCGACCTTACAAAGGTCAATTTTATTATGGAAATTCCTCCACCAAATAATCTTAAATAATTGTGAGGTCTACAAGGAAAGATCTAGTCTATATGCAGGTTCATTTTTCAAATGGCAGATAAGTGCCACCCATTTACCCATATTTTAAAGAAAGGGGTAACATTTTAGTGGGATTAATAGTTTTAGATAGCATTTGCAAAGCTTAAGACATACTTGGCCAATCCACTAGTCTTATGACCTCCAACATAAGGAAAGTTACTACTTCTTCATATATCAGCCACATAACATGCATTGGGGGCACTTTTGGCTCAACATGATGATCATGGTAAGGAACACACTATTTATTATTTCAGTTGTACATTGTTCACCTATGAACATAATTATATTCCTATTGAGAAGGAATGTTTAGCTATGGTGTTCACCACTCAAAAATTGTGACATTATATGCTAAATAACAAAACTATTGTTATCACCAAGGTAGATCCTCTCAAGTTAATTTTATCTAAAGTAGCTATTCAGGGAGGCATGGCTAAATGAATAATGTTCCTCAGTGAGTTTGATATTGAGTACCAAAATCAAAAGGAAATCAAAGGATAGGTTCTTGCTAACTAACTTGCAAAAGCTCCTCTTACATCCGCTCAACCTCTCAACTTTGACCTTTCAAATGATTCTATCATGATGATAAAACAAGCATCACAAGAACTTGAATAGTAGATACTCTATTTGATGGATCCTTCACATCTTGAGGGTCTAGAACTGGTATATTGTTAAGCACGCCATAGGGGGATTTGATCCCCAAATAATTCCATATACAATTTTAGTGTACAAACAATATGGCCTAATATGAGGTATTGGTTGTACGGCTCCATCTTAGTATACAATGGGATATTCAAAGCTAAAGGTCTATGGAGATTCATATCTAATCATAAATTAGACAGCTGACTAGTATCAAATAAGGGATGATAAAAGTGTTCCTTGAAAAGAAAATTATTGATAACATCAAAACACATTTTAAATATCTATAGTTTGAGCAAGTTTCATGAGCTAACAATAGATCTACCAATGCCATGGCAATAATTAGTTCCATGATTCAAATTCATGATAGTGTTAAAGAGTTTCAATTCCTAATTGAATGTCTTCTTCATCTGGCACATATTCTATCAGATTCAAAGAGGATATACACCGTTGTTGATCCTAATCCCTCACCTGAGCTACCATGGTACCAAGATTTTTATAGCTATTTCCATAGTCATGTATTTCCCCTCAACCTTTCTAACAGTGAACAAAAAGTATTACTTCATCACTTCACACATTATATCCTCCTTGAAAACACACTTTATCGTAAAGGCTATGATGGAACACTTCTTCATTATTTATCTTTGGGAGAATCCATGCTGGAATTAAAAGAGGTTCATGAAGGAATGTGTGGGGCCCATACCAATGGTGTAGTCCTAGCAAATAAACTCCTTATAATAGGATATTATTGGCCCAAAATTGAGATAAATGCTTGTAATAATGTAAGGAAGTGTGTTCCTTGTCATCAATATGGTAACTTGCTACATGTACCTTCCTTACCATTGTAGCCGATTACAACACCATGGTCATTCTCAACATGGGGTATCAATCTCATTGGGAAAATTAATCCAACATATTCAAATGGCCATAAGCACATTTTGAGTGCAACTGAGTACTTTACCATGTGGATTAAGGCCATTCTTCTTACTTATGTTATCAAAAAAAAAGGCCAAATTCATTCATTACCATATCATCTATCGATATGGCATCTTAGCCTGTATTATATCCAATAATGGTCAATCCTTTATGAACTAAGATGTGAAATCTCTTTGTGCGAAATTCAAGATCAAGCATATAAGAAATCCACTCCATATAACCCACAAAGAAATGGACAAGTTGAGGCATCAAATAAAACCATTCTATCCTTCTTAAAGAAGATTGTCAATGATGCTAGTTGTAATTGGCACTTGAAGCTCTTTCTTGCCCTCTGGGCTTATAGAACCAATCATCACACCCCAAATAGAGATACCTCATGCACCCTTATTTTTGGCACTAAAGTTATCATCCTGATCGAGATTGAGATCCCATCATTAATAATATCACTGAAGCACATTGAAGATAATGAAGACTATAAATCCTTATGATTTCATGAACTAGAGCTTCTTGATGGTAAGCATTTGGCTACCCTTAAATATTTGTAGGCCTATTAGCGTAGATTATGGAGAAGCTACAATTAAATTAATTTTCCCTTAATAATTTGAGGTTAGTGACTTTGTTTTGAAAAAGAACCAGAAGAACATGAATACTAAACCCAAAAATAAAGGCAAGTTTCAGCCTAATTGGTTAGGACCATATATTATCACAACAAACTATGGATCAGGAGCATATCGATTGGCTAAACTTAATAGTGAAGAACTTTTAGAGCCCATGAACATCATACACCTTAAGAGGTTATACACATGAAAAAATTTGAATCATTATATATAATACCCCTAAATTGGGGAAAAAATTTTCTATCATAATTTTATCCCAACCTTTTATCTTACCTTAAACACATTTTATACTACCCTAGTCCATTTTTCATGATTATCGATAGTAAAGGCTTTGAACCCTTGGCACTTTGAACACATTCTTCATCCCATTCTAGATTGCTCTCTTCAAAAAGCATATTCTTTGTTATGTCTAAGACATGTTATAATCTTGAACACTTTTTATCCATTGACCAATTAAGATCTTGATTATGTTTCATGAACATTATGAACATCTTCAGCAGTAGTTCTACAAAGCAGTTTAGCCAAGATAGTCTTGTGCAGCTTCATACAAGTGAATAGATGCATCTTATTGATTCTAGTATTTTCTAATCTTTCTTATTTTATGAAAAACCTCACTCTCATTGATTTATGAGTATGGGCCATTGTAGCCAACTTAGCTACCTTATTGGAACCTCTACTCTCAAGATGTGCATCTCCTTGACTAGATGGTCCCATATTGTGCATATTTTATCCCAAAAACACCATAAACATTAGAAATACTTTAAAAATACCAAAGACATCAAAACATGATCCATAAAAGAACAAAAAAAATTTCTCACACTTTTTTACATTTGTACATTCTTGTTTGACCATCCCATGCTCTTGCCATTTTGTGAACAAATGTTAAGTTTGAACGCACTTGCCATTTTACAAGGTCATTCTTTCTCATCTCATCAACTTCTTTTTTTCTAGACCATTCTTATTTGTTTTTCATATATTTCATTTATTCTATAAATCATGTTGGTATAATCATCATTTTTCTTCTATCCCATTTCTTGGGAGAACTACATTTGGCCTAAAGTTCATGTTGGAACATGCATCCATGAAACTATGTAGGCAACATCCACTTGTCTGATACATCTAGAGTCAACTCAGCCAACCCCTTCATTTTATTCTCTTCCCCTATTTCTTCTATCATTGTTCCTATTTAATTAGGGAACAATTTACATTGTTCTTTGTTATGATGTGGTGGAAAGTAATGCCTCTACCGTACATGCATGAACATTTGTCTTTAAACTGTACTAGCTTGGTTTTTGTTTATGTGTGTTTATTTGAGTTTTCTTGGTGTTTTATTATGCTTTCATACCTATCCTTATATTTATTCTCATTTTCTCTTTTTTATTACTTATTATCTCCATTCTTGGTCTTGTGTTTCCTTGATTTATTTTTTGCTTATCTCTTTTGTGTTTCAGAACATCTTGATGATTCACATGGATCTCGATTATTTATATCTTGATCCTATGTTATTACATTTTTCTTGGACAATTTTTTTTTATTTGATTGTTGTTGGTGTCTTGTTTTTCTATTTGATTTTATTTTTTTGGTATTCAAGAATGTCTTGATGGTCCACATGGATCTTGATTATTCATATCTTGGTCTCATGTCGTTAAGATGTTCTTGCCTTTTGTTTTTTAAAAAAGTTTGTTCCTACTTAAGTCTTGAAGATCATATCTTGATTTCTAGTTAGGTTCATTTAGGTTTGTCTTTTTCTTTGTCTTTTACTTTTTTGTTTAAATGTAAATTTCTATAACTCTAGTTTTTGTCATTATTTTACCATTATCCTTAGTTATAGATATTCACATTTGAACTGGCTTAGTGCAATTTGAATCTTATGTCATTCTATGTTATTCATACTTATGATGCCTAATTTATTTTTCTATATCAAGCACTTTATGCTTAGGTCTCAAAATTTTAACATCAACATCAGCTCAGAGGAACGATTTTCAAGAAAACTTTACAAAACCTAGGCTCATGATATGGAATTAGGCTTCTAGGTAGCATGCATATCAAGATTCTTTGTCTATGCTTAGACATGCATATCTTTGCATAAATTGTGAGTATAATCAATTCTTAGTCATTTTTCATCATTCCTCATTCCATTCTCTCCCAAACTTGGGTGAACTACATTGGCTTGAAGTTCATATTGGAACATGAGTCCATGGAACTATGTAGGTAGTGCTCATTTCTATTGATGTCAGCTCGGCTATCTTCATTCTTATTTTCATATATTTCATCACTTTGTGCATTCTCAAATGCTTTGTTTTATATGGCTTTCTAAGCTATTACACCATTACATTTATGTTTGCACTCATTCACTTTAACCTATCTTTTTAGTTATATATTTGAGCTATTTTACTTACTAATTGCCCATGTTGGGGCACAACATCTGAACCACATTAGAATCAAAGTAGCTCTATAGGGGAAAAATCATTACTTATTATTTATCAATGATCAATAATTGTCCTATTGGGGAAAAACTCTTTTATCATGATCAAATCTACTCTACTGGAGTACTTATTATATTCTCTTTAGAGACCTTATTCAAGTGGTGCTTCCCTTCCTGAATTAGAACATTATCTATTTTCCTCTAATTCCAAGATCTCCACATTAATGCCCATAATGGAAATATTTTATTGTGCATCTTGTCTCAATATTGATCAATATCATAATCATGTAGCTTATACTCTCAAATTGGGTATGTTTACAATGTGTCCCTTACATTTATGGATTGTATCTTTCCCATTCCCCCATCTCTGGGGCCTATTATGCCTCTAATTATATTTTGATCATTAATGGTAATCACTATTCAAGTATTATTTCATTTAGATGTGATCAATTCCATGGGTTAATCTCTCACTTTCTCTCTCTTTTCAAGAGTCCATCCTTCTCTTTCATCCTAGTATGTCCTCTCAAGGGGGCATCATGGGTCTATTCTAATTTATTGTTGAAAACTCTTTTCTTTGAAAAGAATTTTCTTCACTTTAGTGTCTTTTTATACCTTCTCAAATAGGTGTAAAATGTATACATCCAATTCCTAACACCATTTGTGTTGAAATTGTTAATCTTACACGAATTGCACTCAAATGCACATTTTAGGTCAAAATCTATAAAATGTGCTAAATGGTTTGAACTTGTCATTTACAAGTGCCAATTTGGGTCAAAGTATCCCTAAATATGGCAATGAAATTTATGGGTTAGCTAACTTTGATCAATTCATTTTGAGTCAAAATGATGGTTTTGCCTTTTATGATCTAGATCACTCTTTTCTCCTAAATTTGTTGGTACATGCCACATACCTTTATTATTTTGTGTTGGAAACATCATAAATGGAAATATGGTTTTGGCACATCTAACATCACCTTCTAATTCTTCTCGAGTCAAATTATAACCTAGTGATATGACTTTATGACCACTTTGATTAATTAAGGGCTAATTTTCAAATAATTACACAAATGTTGATTAACCTTATTTAAGGTTAATTAATCTAAATCAAGAGCTTAAGTGGATTTTATATGAGAGTTGTAGAAAATTTCTTTTTGAAAATTGATTCCTATTATCTACATCATCACGTGACATCATTTCTTGGGAAGACATCCCTAGGCCATAAATGCCATAAATATCAGGATTATGGGTCACCCATGCCTAGTTAATGCCTCCCATGCCTCTTTAATGCCCCTTCTTCCAAGGTCATGATGAAGATAATTATGTATTTAACTCCAAATATTAATATTATCCATGGTCACACATCTCAATCTTGAGATGGACGGTCATGGTTGATCCTGATCAATCTCAAAAATCTATAAATAGAGAGGCCATGAACATGAATTTTAAGCTTGAATATTACAAAGTTAAAATGTTAAATTGTTTCCATAATCCTTTGCATTTGATCATTTTATTTTGTTTTCGATCTTCATTGATAGGCTAGTTTAGTGATTTTGAATCATGAGCCTACATTTTATGGAGTGTTCGTAAAGCATTGGAGGAGCTTACCACCATTGTTGACAAAGACAAGGATGTTTGATCAAGGGAGAACATGTTTTTGAGCCACATGGGTATGGTTAATCCATTTGGAAAGGTAATATGATGTTGATTTATTTCATTTGTTTCTTGTTATCCTTTTTAATTCCCTTATGAATAGATAGGCTTAGTTACTTAGTTCTTTATGCATGTTTCATTATTTATGGACTAATGCTTGACTAATTTGCTTTGTAATCCTCTCTATAGTAATATCCAGACTACAATATTATCAAAATATAAGGGATCATGACCCAACCATTTAGGTTGACTATCTATGTCCCCCTCAAGTTGGATGAGAAATAAATTGCTCACCAAATCTTTTAAGGAATTTATAATGTTTTCATGGAGAAGAGGAAGTGCATTATGCATCCCTTCCCATTCTTGATTGGGGGAACTTTGGTTTGGGACTAGAAATGATTGGAAATCATGTCCAAACATAAGGATGCCTTCTACTTTCATAAGGATGACCTAAAGGAATGAGATCCCAATAACAAGGTTGTCCTTCATTTATATTCAAAGCAACTAACCAATGTAACCTATGAGTATATGATTGGTCCATATGACCATTTTTACACAAAAGCTATAGAATTTAAGGAAATCCTTACTAAGTGTAGGTAGTATGGTTTCAGTCATGAACATAGACTACAAAGATAGGAGAAACTATTTGGGGAGAGATGGAAAATGAACCCATTATAGTATCATCTACTACCTTCCACTTCTAATGCACCTCCAAGTCAACCAAAATAGAAAGAACTCCAAATTCAAGGACCTAGTGAGAAGAAACTAGACAAATGGATAGGACAAGGCCCTTCATCATCAACCCAGCCTCCAAAACCATCTTCTCTAATGGAACACTTTGATATGGTTTCCCTAGAACCATATGAGATGGTGGAAGAATTATTCAAGGAAATTTGAAAGACCTATGAGTCTAATAAAGAAGATGAGGGAGTCACAACTAAGGTGGCACAAATTTAAGGACCCCAAATAGGTGAGGAAGAAAAGGGAAAAGAAGTGGAATTAGAATTGGTCCTTATCACATAAAATAAGAGGGAGGGTGAGTTGGCCCTTATCCTTAGGTCCTCCAAAAGACCAAAGGTGACATGGACCCATCCCACTAGTGAAGTAAATTTGTTCAATGATGAGTTCCCCATACATATAACTATCATACCTAATTGGTTCATATATGGGAAACTCTAAAAGGTTCCTTCCCAATCAAACTCACTAGAAATTACCAGCTCTACAAGTGGATATCCCCTTGACACTGTTAAAAACTAGATTAAGGATCTCATGAAGGAGAAAGAAGAAAGAAGAATTATCTAAGTAGCCAAATAAAGTGGCAAGAAAATAAAATACCCAAGAGCATTGAGTGTAATTGGGATTAAAACCCTAGAGATACTCAAACCCATTGAACCCCAGTAGCCACTATCATGTATAATCTAAATACAATAGGGTTTGAAAGGGTGAAAACCAAGAAAACTACCATTGGCTCTAAGGAGTTCAAATTTCAAAAGGTAGAACCTTTTTTAGGCCTAACTCTTATACAAGGGTAGGTAGCAATGGAACATCCCATCCATCAGGAGGATGTGGCAAGTTTGGTGGTGGCCCAATCAACAATGACCTTGGTTAGAATCTAGGGGTTATAATAAAGGATAACCAATCTAGAAAAAGAGAAGAAAGACTTAGAAGCACATGTTACATTTTTAGCCCCTGAGGATATAATCAAACTATTGAATAAGTCATTCTTTGACACATTTGAAGGGTTAAAGGCCCTAAGGCTTAGATCAAATTCCCATAAAATTGGGAAAGCACTAGCTTTAATCACTTAGTGGTAGAAATCTAGAGATCTAGAAATTGAATTGATTAAGGTCCATATCACCAAGTAGGTCCAAGGTGTCAAGATCATCAAGTTGAAGCATTTTCAAGGCCTCTTAGGAGTCATCGAAGATAAGATATTGGACCTAAACAACTAGTGTGATAGTGTCAATAGCTTCATGGAGGAGGATAAAAGCCTGATAGCAATAATGGAGAAGCTCTTAAAGGAACTATTGGTAAACCCTTTTAAGACCAATGACACAAGCCTGATGGATGATTAAGAGTTTAAGAAAAGGGTTAGTACCTTCATCCATAACATCAAGGACAATAGAGGCTAGCATGTCAAGGATAATTATAAGGTCCTTGATATCATCATTACATTAGGGAAGAATATTACAGAGGTCCAATGCATTTAGGAACTTAAATCCAAGAGTGAAAAAAAAATTAACACATTTTTAGGTCAAGAAGAGGATTTTTTGATGAATCCTGCAATAGATTTTGAGATAATTATAGAACAATATACTAAGGTGAAGAACATCCTCAATCAGTAGCTAAGGGACCTACCAATGTAACATAAAAAAATATTCTTTTATAATATATATGCTAGTTTGTTATCATATATTAGTCCTTGTTTCAAAATTAGCATAGAAAGCCTTTCACATTGTAATATTTGTATTAAGGATAGCCATCCTTATCATACCATGGATACTTTGAAAAGATAACTGAGATACCACCTATGTTTCCTATAAATAGGCAAAGGTTACCATTTTTTAAAGGGAGAGACTCTAAGCAATTTGTATACAAAAGAGCCTTTAATATAACTAAGGAATTCAAAAACGATTATCTAAATAGTTTTTTGAAAGCCAATGTTGTCTCTTGATTGCATGTTATTGTCTTAAATTTGAATAGTTCTCTATATTTTAAGCTATATTTTTTGTCATAGGGATATTAGTTTGTGCTAATGCTAGATTAAATGAATAGATCTTAGGTATACTTAATTTTATTTGTTTTGCATTTGGATGTGCATATGCTATTCAGGTTATAGTAGCAAAATTTTAAATTAAACTTGGTTATTACTTGTGGTTTATATATCTTCTTTAAAGCTTACCTAGTTTATGATGCAATATGATTTTATACTATTTTACACCACAAATTAGTAATCAACACAGAGTTCATCAAACCTTATTTATGATGCAATATGAGTTCATAATATTTAAGAGGGGAATTTGTAATCATGTTCACTTTTCTTACTTACCCTTCCTTTTTTCTATTTTATTTATAAAAAACTTGCCTACTTTAAATATCATTGTTAATATCCATCTAGATTAACTTTTTGGCTAGGAATTATCACAAGTATCTAGACCCTAGTGTCTCCAAAACATAAAATTAAATAAATATTGTGGATAGTTCTCATACTTTTCTTCTATTTCACCACAAACATCATAAAATTGTCACAAACTATAACTCATTCCTTGGATTCTTTGAATCCTAAAATGATAAGTGTTCATCAATAATGAAGAGCACCTATGAGGTAATTAGAAGCATCAACAATAGGTCACATTGATTACCTTCACACATCAACTAACCATGTTGTGTTAATTTTAATTCCTCATCATCCCTCAATCATCCAAAATCACTTATTAATCATCCCTCATCACCCCTAATCACTCTCTCATCATTATTCATTATCCCTAATCACTCCCTCATTAACATTAACCATCCCTAGTCATCTCTAATCACTCCCTCAACATCCCTAATTATTCCCTCTTCATCCCTTATAATCCCTAATCATTATTCCATCATCTCTTATCATCCATAATAACTTCATCCTCATCCCTCATCATCCATAATTACTCCCTCCTCATCCCTCCTCATCCCTAATCACTCCATTGATAGTCATTATCCCTCATCATATATAATCACTCCATTATAATCCCTAATCAATCCTTCATTAACCATAACCATCCTCATCATCCCTAATCACTCCCTCATTATCCCTCATACTCCTTAATAATTATTTCCTTATCCGTCATAATACTTAATCACTCCATCATTGACCCTCACCATCCCTCATCATCACTAATCACTCCCTCATCATATGATGTAATTAATCCTCTTATAGGTTTACTAATCTAGATCTTCTAGGTCTCATTTAGGCTTTATATCATTCCTTCTATATTTCATGCCACATATTTAACTCCTTATACTAACATGAGGTTATTTTACTCTAAATTTTATTACTTATTCAATAAAGATGGGTTTTTATTTTGAAGTAAACCACCTTTGTATGACACAAAAAACATGATCTTTTCTCAAGGAAATAGTTTTTTTCTAGGTTTTAAACATTATTTGTATCCTCTTTATTATAATTCAGTCCCTTTTAACTACTATTATATTCTTGAATACCTATTCAAATATATTTTCACTTCTTTACTATTGTAGGGATAATATCCATCAAAATACTAATCCATGTCCATAACAACTTAAGTTTGTAGTCAACATAGAGTTATATCATATCAAACCTTATTCATTCGGTATGTCACCCTTTATATAAATAATTTCACTAAATACTAAATCTTGATTTCTATAATAGGATTCTTGTATTTCATTTGACACTATTTGATCTAGAACATAAGTTTCTTCTATTATTTGTACTTAATTCTCACAAAAATACAACAAAATAGGCTTTCTTTCCATCTCTCTTAGGTTTGATCTATTATTTAAGGGGTCATCGATACAAAATTATATTAGAGGTAATTAAAAAAAAATCATGCATAAATTTTGAGATTACACATGACAATGAACAAACTCTACAGTCTAATATAACTTTGATTTTCAAGATACTTTGAAAGATTACACCTTTAACCCTATTTTAGGCTTATTTGAGGCCTGTTAAAAAACAAAGTCATGAATTATTATATTTTATGGAATTTAGAGTTTTGTAACCATATGTATCAATTTAAAAACATTCATAGACACTTATCTACAAAATTTTAGAGTTTTATGATCATTTGATAGAAAGATATATGAGTTTTTTTTACTAAACCCTAGTTAAGGGTTTATACAGTCATCCACAAACTTAGACCTAAAATCTACACTAAACCTAGGGACCTTTTTCCCACCTCTCCTTTGTTATTCTCTTTGTTATTAGTTTCTTTCTTTATGTCTTTGATCCTTATAATATCTTAATTTATGTCTAAACTTGGTTTATTTTCTATTTCATGCACCTTAAGTCTCTCAACAACCTATGACTTATCTAAAACATGCTTATTTTAGCCTTACACCTATGTTGGATGCTTATATATGTTTTAATATATATTGAAATTAATTTGGGGGTTAACATACATTTACCATATATGGATAGACCTTAATAACCCTTAACATAGATAGAGAGTGTATCTAGATCCCCAAGTTAGAATAAATAGGCAAGAAAGAGAAAAAATTATGGGATGAAATTGTATTACATACACATATATATTAGGATTTGGGAATATATTATTATGTGAATAAAATTTAGAGATAATAAATCTAAGATTCCCTTGCCTTGCTCTTTAGCATATGTGAATTAGGTAGGAAAAGATTTCATTGCCTTAACGATTATAGGGAAAGTTTGAGATCAAGGTATGGCCTTCAGAATGGTTCCCCCTATATATGTATGGCATGAGACCCATTATTATGATATTAATTGATATACTATAATGTGAATTATGGAATACTCAATGTATGTCAAGGCCCCAGTTTAGCCTTTAGGACCCACCAAGATCTACCCAAGCTCTAAGTGACCCCTCCTCGATACACTAGATTAAGGCATATGAAATTTATTCAATTTATAAATCAGTTTGTGTATATATTAGATTATGTATATATTAATTTGGGCTCATAAGCATATTTGATCAGTTATAAGACTATATCACACTGTACCAGATTGGTGATCAACTATATATCTATTTGGAAATCTAGTATATTATGGATATATGGTCAACTATGGGGTTTAAATTAAAATAATATGGATAGACTATGGCATATATATTTGATAATATAGTATACTATGGATATATGGTCAACTAGTCTCCAATCACCCCTATCTATATAGATATCAATTTAGATTTTCAACTCTGGGATTGGGATTCTTAGATGCCCAAATCCCAATGTGTGTGTGTGTGTGTGTGTGTGTGTGTGTGTGTGTGTGTGTGTGTGTGTGTGTGTGTGTGTGTAAGTAATATAATTACATCCTACCTTTTTATTGATTTCTTGACTATTTATTCTAGTCTAGGGTTTTGAATAGACACTCTCTCCATCTAGGTATGGATCACTATATAGATATTTGAGTTGTCTATATAAATAGAAAATATCAAGGATTTCCTTATTTGAGTGAAAAAGGACGAGTGAATGAAGATCTTATTTTGGGATTATTCAATTAACATTTTTAATTGAAAAATAATATAATCTAACACAAGTAAGAAGATAATGTACCCACCATAAATGTATTAGATAAAGTGATTAAGAATGAAGAGAGATGATGAGGGATAAAGTAGAGATAATTAGGGAGTCATTAGGATGATGAGGATTGTTAGGTCAATGAAAGAGTGGTTAGTAAGGATAAGGGAGTGATTAGGGATGGTGAGGGATGTTGGGGGTTAATGAGGGAGTGATTAGGGTGATAAATAATGACGAAGGAGTGATTAGATATGATGAGGGATCAAGTAGTGATTGAGGATGGTGAGGGATGGTGAGGGTCAATAAGGGAGTGATTAGTTATGATGAAGGAGTGATTATAAATGATGAGGAATGGTGAGCGTAAATAAGAGAGTGATTAAGGATGATGAGGGTGATAGAAATAGAAAACTTTGAATCATTTTATTCAATAAAAGGAGGTGTGTGTGTGTGTGTGTGTGTGTGTGTGTGTGTGTGTGTGTGTGTGTGTGTGTGTGTCTACTATAAAAATAGTTAACTAGTTGATAATTGATGGTAGTTACTAACCAAATCAAAATGATAACAAACAATGTAATAGAAATTATGCTACACTAACATTTCAGGCTAATGTTGTCACATCAACCAAGTAAGATTCTATTGGCCATAGTGGATATTCATTCTTGGGCATATATTATAAACTTTCCCAAATTCCATGTTGGGTTAGGCTTGGTACAAGAAGTTATTCTATTGTGTTGAACCTTTCATGACTGTGTCATGAGTCTTCTATTGTAGATCATTATTTAGTCATCTTTCAATTGGAATTTTAGTTATGATTGATCTTCAATCTTACATTTTTTATGCACACTTTGTTATCATGTGGATAATTTTGGATTTACTTTCCATGTTATTACTACACAAGTCTCAATCTTCTATCATGAATATTAATTGACACTCTCAAGAGTGGATTCCAATCATCTTCCATGTTGCTTCTTCCATCTTATCTCCATGTATCACCTCTTTATCTTCTTCCACTAGGCATTAGATTACTCTCTTAATCTTTTCCACTCTTCCCCACATCATTTCATCATCCCAAGCTTATACTATACTCAGTCATGCATCTTTTTAGGTAAGTATTGGGTTAAACCAACTCTCATACCAAATGATAGAAGTAGAAAGATTGAAATATTTTATTCAATAGGAGATGTATATATAAATTGAAAAAATAGTTAACCAATTGATAATTGGTGGTAGTTACTAACCAAACCAAACTGATAATAAAAAAATGTCATAGAAATTATGCTATGATAATAAAAGGAAAAGGAGAGAGTGATTAGGGATGGTGAGGGATGATAAAGTAGTGATTAGGGATAATTAAGGATGGTGAGATTCAATTAAGGAGTGGTTAAGGATAATGAGACAGTGATTAAAAATGATGGGGGATTATGATGGTTAATAAGGGAGTGATTACGGATGGTGAAGGATGAGCAAGAAGTGATCATGGATGATGAAGGATGAGGAGTGAGTGATTAAGTATTAGGATGGATAGTGAGGTTAAATGAGGGAGTAAGTAGGTATGATTAGGGAGTGATTAAACATGATGACGGATAATGAGGGTAAAAAAAAGAGTGATTAGGGATAATGAAAAATGAGGAAAGAGTGATTAGGGATGATGAGGGATGAGTGGGAAGTGATTAGGGTTGAGGGAGGGATGATGAAAAATTGAAATAAAAACAAAGTGGTAATTTTATGTGTGCAGGTAATAAATCTAACCTATGTTTCCCCAATCACACCACTTTGGTTCAAGTTCAAAGTCAGTGGTTTGAAATATTCAATTTTGACAAACTTAGGATTCTTATAAATGCTAGGAAGTAATATGAAAAACACAAAAACATAAAAAAAATGACTCTATGTTTTCCAAAAATGGACATAAATTATGAAAGTTATGCCCTAAAATCCCTAGGTTAAATATTGAGACCCCAAAAATGCCTAAGTGCTGACCATATTAGATTTTGAAAAACTATTTTTCACATTACAAGGCATGTAGCTATGAGATAAAATATATAAGATGCATAGTGACCCTATTTTATTATATTTACTAAAATAAATTTAAAGTATAAGGAATATAAATGTAAACTTAACATTTATTTTAGTAAATATCAAATTTAAGTGAATATTACCTTCTTGTAGATGTTTTTGTGCTTTTGGGTGCAAATTAATAGGAATGCATATGTGTTCCTAATAACATGTGCACATTCATAATAAATGTATGAGTTCTTAATAATGCATATGCATTCCTAATAATTTGATAGTGTTTAGAATAACGCGCACTCATTCTTAACACATACATGTTCTTAGATTTGATGGTTTCGAGCTTAAATTCAAATAAGGCATACATGTTATGAACATAACACGTACTCATTATGACCATAATGTGTATGTTTTATTGTCATAATACATACACATTATTGGAAATGTCCATGGAATACTCCCCCAACACTGTGCAAATACCCATTCCTTAAATAATTAAATAAAATAACCTAAAACCAAATAATGTTTTCATATTACCAAATCAATATCATTTAGTTCAAAAAACATGTCTTTAATTATTTGTGTTTCCATATATTACAATCCATCATATGATTGTGAAAATTTATATAACTTCTTTGTTCCCTATTTAGTTATGCCATGTAACTTTATTGGAGAAAATTAAACTACCAATGAGTGATGACTCTCTATAAGATCACAACTATGTTTTGAGTTACGAATGGTTACAAAATCTATTGATAAGATAATATACACAAAATTTATTATAAATTATATTATAACATTATATACTAATGATAGGATAACTTTAATAATAATAAATAAATACACTCATGTAGAGAGAATAAAATAAATCAACAATCATTTATAAACATTAGCCTTTTATAGAAGGGATATAAGTTCAATGCATTGTCATATTATGTGAATAATTTATGCGTCCAATTTATGTATGATAAAAGTGTAGTGCATTATATATCCAATTTATACAATAAATGATTTATAATCCCATTATGTGAAAATTTTATATCATGATTTAGTAATTAAAATATATGGTAAAATAACACATACATACTGGGTGTTATAGTGTTCTTTGTCTCTTCTACGATGGATAGATAATAAAGTCATGAAAATCCATCTGAGAGGGAGTGTATAAGAGTGAGGACATTCATATCTAATTATTTACAATGTTATTTACTCTTCCTCAAATAACCTAGAGAATTCTAGGGTAAATTATCAAGATATCAGACTTTTCAATCATTTTATTAAATAAATAATAAAATATATTGTACTATAGTCAAATGGATGTCAAAAAAGGGTTAAAACTTGGTTATGATGATAAAATGGAAAAAAATTAAAATGTCACAATATTTCTTCTAGATTCACTAGGGATGCCATTATAGGTTATGCAAAATGATGCCAAAACATGATATTGGTACATGACATAATCTATTCAGTTTCCAAAATAAAAATAATAATATTTAAATTAAGATTTTCTATCAATTTTAATGCAAAAATTATAATGTTACACACTATAAATTATAAAATTTTAAATAAAATAAAAATACATGTTCAAAATATATAATGTTATCCATGGTAACCAAGTTTAAATGGGGTTTAAGATTCAAAAATATAGATGATCCAATTCATTATATGTAACCAACCAATATATTAAATGCCTCCTCTAAGATGATCCTACAAATGTAGTGCATGCTTATGTAATTGGGTAATGGGCACATAACTTATGTAGAGGTCAAAAAGGAATAGTTTAAAGGTAAATGAAAAATGGAATAGGGGAATTGTATGCAAGTAATCTAAGATCTAAGAAGTGGGGCCCATAATTAGAGGGATAAAGGGCCAATCAAATGGATAGATGGAAAATAAAATTAGAGTATTAGTAAGAATGTGGAGTTAATGGTAATAGTTTGCCTTCACTTGCCTATTAGATACTCTATCTATGCTCAAATTATCTAAAAATCATTTTGAAGCCACACTGATAGTTGACCTTCATGTACCTACTAGATACTCCATCTACCCTAAGATTATCCAATATGAACATAGAGGTCACACTAATAATTGACCTCCACATGCATGTTCGATACTTTTCATACCCTCCCCCTACATTCATTCCATTGGCTCATTAGCCCTCTGATGATGGACCTGACTTATTACATCCTTTATTTTGAGCACAAAATAATTGTTAAATTCAACATGATCTTGGAATTGAGGTTGTAATAAGCTAGGCCCATTGATAAAGGGATGAGGAATAACTAAAATAATGAATGAGTGATGATTATACTCTTAGGTTAACATTTAATTTTACTTTACCCCTGGCATTTTGTTTAACCATTATCATTTACCTTAAAAGTTATTATTTGCATTATTGGCTAATGGGATCCTACATAGTTAGGAAAGGAATAGTGTAATGGAAAAGGGTAATTGGTATAACAATCAAACAAGGGTAAGCCTCATAAGTACCAAGTCAAAATTCAATGAATATTAACATGTATTTTTCAAATAGTGTTTACCTTAACCCTTTTTTTTCTTTAAATATTGTTTTTTCCCTTGATTATTATTATTTACCTTAATGTGCTATTGATGGATGTTATCCAAAATGTGAGTGTTCGACATTTACCAATTTGGTAAACCCTACAGATACATCAGTCAAAAATTTCAAAGTACTGACTAGTTAAGGTGCTCACATTTGGAGTGGACTTCCACATTAGATGTTGACCCCTAACTGGTCACATCCCACTTCTCTACCACTTTTCTCAATTGTGTTTTATCTTAATTGATGAATGTACCTACTAGTTATGCTCACAATTAAGGATGTAAGAAGTGGGGCCCATCATTAGAGGGATAATAGGCCAATGAAATGGATGTAGGGGAAGGACCTTTGGTCATATTTACATTTGACCTCCACATGCCTATTAGATATTTCATTTACCCTTAGAATATCCATCAATCACATCAAGTTCACACTAAAAATGTACCTTCACATGCATGATATATACTCCATCTACACATAAAGTATCCAATAGGCACATGGAGTTCACACTGATATTTGACCTCCATGTGCATATTGGATACTCCAACTACCCTCAGAGTATCTATCAAGCACATAGAGGTCATGCTGATAATTAACCTACACATGATTGATGGATGCTTTCACTACCCTCATCCTCTCCATCCATTCTATTGGCACATTATCCCTTAGATGATGGGCCTCACTTTTTACATCCTCTCTTGTGAGTGTAACGAGCTAGTAAATTCTTCATGAGATCATAATCAAAATTTTAATAAGTTGGGCCCATCGATGAAGGACTAATGGGATAATTCAAGTGATGATACATGGAATATTAAATCATCATTTTCAAAAAATTTACACCTTCACATAATAAAAGGTGGTTAAGTATCTAACGATGTAATTAAATAGATGGAGTGTTGGTAGATAAAGTAATCATAGGAGATGTGGAGGTTAA